>JABFDZ020000002.1:27166131-27178221 GCA_019775955.2 Pollimyrus isidori
GGACTGTGGGGGGAAACCGGAGTACCCGGAGGAAACCCCACAACGGCACGGGGAGAACATGCAAACTCCACACACAGAAAGCCCAGGTGGAGACTCAAACCCGGGTCCCAGAGGTGTGAGGCAACAGTGCTAACCACTGCACCACCATGCCGCCTCCACTAAGGAGCACATGCCGTGAAATTAAAAATAAATTTCAAAAAAGATGTTTCATTTCCTCTAAAGACATAAAAAATCACAGTTAACTTTAGGTTAACTGAAAGACACTTTTTTCCTTGGGTCTCAGGTGGTTAAAGGGCACCAGACTGTACCACAGAGTCAAGGCAGGGTAATGAGTCTGAAGGCAGACCAGTATAGTCAGTCTGGAGCAGTGGATGAAGGAGATGCTATTAGGATGTAATCAGAGTAAAGGCCTTGGGGGGGCATAAAGAAAGGCACTGCCAACCAATACTGCAGTCTTTTTGGTGTGCATGACCAAATCCCAGATGGGAAATGCTGTTGTACTGCATGTGCTGGGAAAACAAAACTGTGTAGAAACAGTGTGTTTCCCTGACAGGCAGGAAGCCTGGACCATGGATGTGAGGGAATACCCCACACAGCTAACACCTGCTGGGGAGAACTTGGCCAGCGGCAGCTGATTCCTCCATGACCTCCTTGCCAAGCAGATGGACCATCGCTCAGGCATTAATTAACCACTAACAGGGAGAGTGCCTGGAGCGGGGGGGTCAAACTCCTGCGTCACAGGTCGAGTGAAGGGCCGGAGCATCAGGAGGAGACGCCGAACTGACATCCACACGAACGGAGACCCTGAGCACCAATGAGTACGGGAGGTCGGTATCCAGACACGTAAACAGTGACTGTGCGGCTTCATGACACGAGGTTAACGGTGACGGATACAAACGCGGACACGGAAGGACACAGACGGCAAGTCTCATCCGCTGGCCTCTCTGGCATGCAGGAGACAGGAGGATGATGGGTATTGAGCATGTGTGTAAAGCTGGCAGCCGGTGTGGGGGGTGGAGGTGGGGGTGTTACTCACGCTGCAGGGTGTTCTCCAGCTGGGACCCTGCCTTCAGAAGGCTGTAGTAGCCGTCCATGTCTCTGTGGAATGCGGGTGCTGCCAGATTCGGGGGTGGGTTCTGGGCCCATGTCCCTCCCCCCGTCTGTCTGCTGGGTTGGAGTTTGATGCCCAACTCCGAGCGGCCGGGGAGTCACCTTGGGCCAGCGACAGCTCACAAAAGCGGGTCCCACGTCCGCGACACAGTATAAGCTACTCTGCCCCCGTAGTGAAGAGCAGCTCCTGCATGGGCCGGGGGGGTCCAGCTCCATGGAATGCTAGCGGTGCGGCTAACTGTGAGCTCCACCGGCTGCCGGCTTCTGACCAAGCCGGCCCCTCCTCCTCTCCCTCCCCTCGGCCTCGGTGCGTCTGCTCCTCACCGCCTACAGCGCATCGCACTGCACGGCCCCCGCTGCTGGTTTGCCATGTCCTGTGAAGCCCCGCCCCCAAACAGCTTGTAGACCAACCCTCTGTCTTTGAACCACTTACGCTGGACGGGGTCACAGGGGAATACATAAGCCATCCATCCATCTTCCAGCTGCTTATACTGTCAGGGTCACGGGTGGAAAATGTAGCCCTGTGAAGCCCCCCCATTTCTGACACACACAAGGCTCTAATTACTACAGCTAGATACACATATGGTTAGAAAAAAAGGATTTAATTTTTTTAAATCTCTAAACATGGGTGCTGCTCTACCATAAACCTGTAATTTCCTTGGGGACTAGTAAAGTTTATCTACCTATTCATCCATCCATCCTCTGCCAACTCCTCCCAACTGTACACGCAGAAGATACACAGACATCAGAGACTGAACATGAGACACGTATATTATTTTTGGTATTTTTATTACAGAAACAGTCTTTGAAATTTGCATCTTGTGGTCCTTAAAGGGTACATTCACATCAGGGGCTCAGAGCAGAGGGCAAGCCGGCAGCACAGGCTCAGTGCAGGTTGGAGGCGGCATTGTCCATTGCGCCCCTTTACATCCCTATTGAAATGTTTATTTCTTAAAGTCAGAAAAAAAGCTGTTCAAAAATACATCATAGTTGCAGATGCTGTAATTACACAAAGTATTGCACCCTGTAAAAATGTGTGTTTTTATCATACAAATTAGCTGGAGGGCCCCTGGATGCAGAGCCCCACCTGACTCCAGTGTAGTCTGTAGTAGTCCAGCACTGCCTTCGAGGTATCTATGTAAGAACCAACCCAGGAGGTCATCAAAAACCTGCACTTAATGTCATACACTAATTAATCATTTAAAAAGCCAATTAAAATTTAAACAACTACAAGCTGTTGGCTAAAGGCTACCTCACCACTATTGTCAGGGTGTGGAGGTACAGCTAATTCAGAGACGCCCCCTGCTGTCCTGACCTATTCTATCCACACACAGCACGTCCTCTCCCGCCCCCCCCCCCCCCACACACATACACACAGGATTCACTTGGCACCACTTCTCGCAAACTTTTGCAATAGCAGATTTCCTTGGAAAGACTCAAAAGGTTTTAAGCAGGAACTTTAGGTCAGATGGGAGAAGGCTGAATTCACGCCCCGTGATTGGCTAACAATCCCCAAAAATCACAGGCTGTATCCTCATGCTTCCATGTACAAAAACAGGAATGTACCGAGTACTGCTCATTAAAAACACATATTGAGAAATACTATGACCTGAACCGAAAACAATTCTGTGCCTTTACACACTACTTATGTGAACATTCTCAGCCTTCCATTAACAAGAGGTCACGACAGACAAACAAGGATGCAGATTATGGTAATGACAGCAGCGATGTGTCACTACCAATCGTGTAGGAGCCCGTGTGTGTTTAGGGGGGTTAGGGGTCAGAGGCATTTCAGCTCCAGAAAGTAAAAATCCAGACCAAGATTTCAGTTCTCTGTGACTCCTTATACTCAATCCAAACTCCTGGTTAGGATTTTTACTTTCTGGACCTGAAATGTCCACCTCTGCTAGGGGCTCAGGGCTGATTTGGTCCCTACCAGTGTTGAAACCAAACTTACACCCTTGGACACAAATCTGCACTTTCACTCACAAAGCAACATTTTCGTGCCACTTTGGAAATTAGCATAAAGACATTCTTGATATACATCTTTCCTAAGTCTCAGAAAACAGACACTTCAAGGGAAAGTTAAAGAGAATCAGTATAATGGAGGGACACTGACTCTCCAGCCCAGCAGGGGGCGCCAAAAGGCAACATAATGCTCTTTATCCATGTGGCGCTTCATCTTTCATTTGCTCATATAAACTCACATAGCAGTACCTTCATAGCAGGGAGACACAAGACCATAGAACCTTGCATACATGCAGGCAATGCATCATGGGACGGTGGAGGTGAACGGGGCAGCACATGCAGAGGGCTGGTCCTTGGTGGACACTGGGGGTTCGAGTGCCTTATTTATGTCGTTACATTTGTAAGAATTTCAATTCAGGCAGTGTCACGGACAGCTGGCACATGTGAAGTGGGGTCCTTTTGCTGGCTCTCCATAGGTCCACCCCGGTGGGATGCTCATGCTCATTCTGGTCCTTATATGACACCAGTGTTACTAAGGAAGTCTAGGGGAAGAGAATTATTATTCATTAACAGTGAGCATTTATTTAGCAGATGTGTCCAAAGTGATGTACATTATTTGAAAAAGCAGGTTGCCTGGAGCAACTGTGGGTTAAGGGCCTTGCTCAAGGGTCCAAAAGTGACATCATCATGCTGACCCTGGGATTTGAACTGGCCACCTTCCGATCACAGGCACAGAGTCCATAACCCACTGAGCTGCACACCACCCCCAATCAGTAAATACACAACCGCTCCTGTTTTGTCCTCTTTTACATCCCCCACCTACCACACCTGACATGAGGACCTAAGCTCAAATTTGCCCCCCAACAGCTCAAAGAAACGGAAGTGGGGGGGGGACGACACTTAGCTCTTACCTCGATGTTTCTGGGCCAAGGAACGCATCTTCAGCTGTGGGGACAAAACAGGCAGTTTGAGCGGCCAGTTGGCATCAGGTCCTGTGCCAGCCTATGAGGACATGCCCAGAAAAGGCCATGCAGCAGCAGCAGAAGCATGCACACATGCGAGGGGAGGGGGGCGAGGGGAGGGGGGCGAGGAGCGGGGCTCACTCATGTATTCATACATGCAGCCGTGCCCAGTGCTGCTGTCAAAGCCTAACCCACACTAAGCACTTAAGCTTTATACCCACAGAACACGCCCTCACACTCAGTATACAACCACACGCACACACCAGGGCCTGCGGGGGGGTCTCCTTATTGAGATGGGGGGTCTGGAGCATTTACCACACCAGTGAACTGTGTGGGCCACTGGACTGGTACCTGGAAGGGGGGGCCTGGAAGGTCAGGTACCCGGAAAGGGGGGCCTGGAAGGTCAGGGACCCGGAAGGGGGGGCCCGGGAGGTCAGGGACCCGGAAGGGGGGGCCCGGGAGGTCAGGTACCCAGAAAGGGGGGCCCGGGAGGTCAGGTACCTGGTCATGTGACAGTATTGGACTCCTCTGAAAAGGTTCTCATGAGCAGCGGCCTGGATGAGGACGGGGCAGCCAGCTTCCTCTGGATGGGCCATGCAGGAGACAGAGAGGGCGACCCTGAGCCACTGAGCAGACAGCTTAAGCAGGCAGACACATGGCACCCACCCAATGCACGGGCTGGACAAGCGCCCTGGGACTGACATGCACAGGAGCATTCAAGGGGTGGGGTGGGGGGATGGAGTCAAGTCTGTCCCTGCATGTGCAATGATGTAAACAGAGGTGCCACACATGATGTCCCATTTGAGTTTGATATTGGGACCAAAACTAAACAATGGCTTCCAAGTGTCATGTAATCGTAACCTCATTCAGCTGCCCCATCAGCACATAGCAGCTGGTCCCAGATCAGTGAGGCAGGAAAGGAAGCATGCAAGCGAAGCAGTGGGCAGGCAGAGCAGAGGAAGAGACCTCAGTCACTCCAGGAGAAGCTGTGAGTGCTGGCGGTCTGAGACAGCATGAAGACAGTGGACATCCCCGAGGACGGAAGGCGCCTCTTCATCTGGAGCAGAGAGCGTAGCAGAGAGGGGGCAGAGAAATCACAGGGTCACACCGACGGACGGAGGGCAAGGTCACCACAGGAGCATAGAGGGGGCAGAGAAATCACAGGGTCACACCGACAGATGGAGGGCAAGGTCACCACAGGAGTAGAGTGTCCCCAAGCAGGACTACAGCTGAGTAATGTCACTAAAGTAAGCAGCAAAGAATTCATGTATGAGCGGTAACCTGCAACCTAAATACGTCTGATAGGCCAGTAAGCCGCATGGAGGAGTCTCAGCACAAATCAAGTGAGAAACGGCTTGTTCACACACACATGCAGGCACCCTGGCTAGACAGTAGCTGTGTATAGCGAGTCTTCACTTTTTGATTATATGTAAACATGAGCTATGATGCCAAAGGAGGATGCAGCACGGTGAAGGGAGAGATGGGGTCATGAGAAGAGGGGAGGTCATGGAGAAGTGTTGAGATGTACTGTATGGTAGAACAGGTATGGGACACAGGAGCATAACATGATGGAGAGAGTGGGGGTAATGTAGGGTAGAGGAGGATAGGGTGGAGAGTAGGACAGAGTAAAGTACAGTAGGGTAGGGTAGAGAGAAGAGCAGAGTAAAGTACAGTAGGGTAGGACAAGGTGGAGAGTAGAGTACAATATGGTAGAGTAGGGTAGAGTATGGTAGGGTGGAGAGTTAGAGTAGTGTGGAGTAGAGTGAGAATACCTGTTGTATGTGGGAGGCTCTGGGCTTGCGCAGCACCACCAAGAGAACTTCCGGCAGCAGGCTGAGCAGGATGAGCAGAATGATGACCAGCCAGGCCGACACGGAGCTCAGCAGGTTGGCAAAGACGAAGTAGAGCCGCTGCTGCTTGAGGAAGGGCCTGTGGAGGGAGGGGGGTTCCGTCACTCCAGGACGTCTGGGAGAAGCATACCAAGACTCTGCAACTTCAAGGTGGAACGGAGATCTCCCTCACCAGATGATCCCACCCCAGAAAAAGCTGAAGAACACGTAGAAGGCCAGGGAGCCCCAGATGACAAGGTGGTTGATCCAAGTCCAGTGTCGCGTGTCCAGGGCCAACTGCAGGGACACAGCGACAGCATGGAGGTGCTGTTGAGATGCAGAGCCCCCTCACAGTCTAAGCCCAACCTCCCTGACGCACAAACCTACCTTGAGCGTGACTGTAAACACCATGACTGTGAAGACTATTGTGCCAAAGGACCAGTTCCCATACACCTGAAAAAGGCAACAGAGGAAACACAGAATGACCACATGCAGGACTGAGCGGCCAGGAGCGGGTGAGCGGCCAGGAGCGGGTGAGCGGCCAGGAGCGGGTGAGCGGCCAGGAGCGGGTGAGCGGCCAGGAGCGGGTGAGCGGCCAGGAGCGGGTGACTGCCTGCGTCTGCTCCATGCAGCTCACCTGGCCGTTGTCCTGCAGAGCAGGGTTTTTGAACAGACAGTGGACACCAAAGAAGAACAGCAGGCCTTGGTAGATGCCCAGTGCCGTCCAGTGCAGGAAGGGCCCCCAGCGCAGGGATGCATTCCTGGCCACCTCCCTGTGTAAAAGCAAAGCCAGAGTCCATGGGTAGCAGACCTGTGGCTCCAGATTACTAAAGGCAGCAGTTCCAGTTCTGGAACTCCCTACTGGTATACTGAAAATACACTTGGTTGTGAAAATTTTATTAAAAACAAAATTTCACAGAACATGATGATTTAAGTTGCACTTTGGTTAATGTGGTCTCTATGGAATCCAGAATATATCCATGCAGTGGAAAATGAATGGCTTTGGTGACCAGTTCTTGTTTGCTTTTGTCCTCCTTACTCATGTTTGTTTCATTTCTCTCTAACACGCCGCACTGCGTAGGAGGCCCTGTTCACTCCAGCCAATAATATGCGTCCTGAGTGATCCGATCACAAGTGGGCAGCACTAATTACAGGCATGAATGCACCCAAAACGTATTGAATCTCTCACACCACATTTTCGCATTCTTATAGCAGTTTGAATGCGAACATGTCAGTGGCTGCATTGAAGGACCGCCTACTCAGCTAATATCCACATGTGTGAAGAAGTACATGCATATGCATGAAACACGAGAGCGGTATTAAACACGACTTATATCAGGACGTCTGTCAGTGCAACATGGGTCACTGTGCAGTGAAATGCATTATGAATAACAAATCTTATTACTAGACCACCACAAAATAACTTTCAATCTTCTGGGAAGTTTAATATCAGATTGTCACCACCCTTTCACGTAGGAACCTAGCCAAAGTGTGCACTAATCTTCCATGCAAATTACAGAAAATAAAATAATTGTGAAAAGTAAATTTTTAAATTTCAAAAGTATGTTTTGAAATTTGCAGAGATCATAAATTTTATGCACTTTGATGATGCTCCCTAATTTCTGTCAAAGCTGCTCCACGCTTTTGAACTGTGCTGATAAAAATTATATGAACATAAAATTAAAGCATGTAGTTAATGTATGTACAATAGCCTAGAAAATGGATGTCAATAGAAACATGTATGACAATGGTGAAATTGTTTATATAGTTTCATACTGGCTTGTCTGCAGGCTGAACACTCACTTCTTTACTTTTACTTTACCTGCTCCAAGTCAGACATATAATTCAGCATATCAGGCAAAACAATAAACCATTCACAAACGTTGAGCGTCACTGATTATGATTAAAAGCCAAAATATTATTTATGCTGTTTTTGCATTACTGTAGTATACAGTATATTGTACCATATACCCTATACTTATTTTAGTTTTATCGTATTTATCTTATATGTTTATACTTTGTACTTTTCTATACTGTATTACAAACACGAGAGAGGAACAGAATTTTGATTCCCTTGTATGTCATTACAATAAAAGGCTATTCATTTTGATTACATTTATCATACGGCAAACAACATAATGGATTACGGACTGCATCCTTTGGCCCATACAATACCCTTTATGCAATTATTTAGAAATAAAATGACACATTATTTATGAAATTTATTTATTTATAAATATTTAGTTCTAGATTTTTTTATTCCAATCATTATGGCATTCATTACCTATATCTTGGGTGGTTTGATTACCCTGAAACGCGCCAATAGCTTTTGATTTCTCCTTCTCCTTTTTTTAATGTTTGACAGCTTCTGCATTCAGAAGTCATTTACATGCTTATTTAAATAAAGTCTGGGGAAGCGAGATCTGATGACAAAGTTGGTTGAGATGCATGCAGAGCTCATGTGAGAACAGCAGCTGTAAATTTCAGAACAACATAACCACAGAAAACCGATAAACCTAAATTTTATTGCTGGTAAATATGTAAAATACCTAATTATTATTAGATTTTATACACATTCTCCTATATTTGAATATGTGACAATGCTGACTCATCCTATATATTTACTTCTGAAACCACTGTGTTTGTTACTGTAATGATCGTGTTCAGCCACATAGCAGCTGTGGAAAGTGAAGCGTGATTATCCTCTGATCTGAACATAGAGCAATGTCCTGTTAGAAGTAGACTCCAATCGGTGCCATGAATTCACTGCCCCTTACCTGTACAGCATGGCATTGTCCAACAGGATTTCAATACAGATGTGCTGCTCGAAGAGGCTGTATGCCAGGATGGGCATGGAAGTGAAGCAGATGTTGTACATCATCAGGTAAGCAGCATCGTAGAGGGGCTGGGGTGGAAAGGGAGCCAGAAAGGGCCATCGAGGGGTTAATAAGAGGGGAAGAAGGTGTGCTCCTTATCAGATGCAGGAATAAAGAACACAATGGCAGGTGGAAGTCCCTCCAGGGGAGGCCTACTGCCTTGGTCATACGCCTCTGACTCACCTGCTGTGAATATCCGCAGAAGAACTGGTAGAGGAACTGGGGCAAGATGAAACAGAGGTTCTGCAAGATAAACGTTGACGTCATCAGCGAGATCACACTGGTCAGACCAGAAGGGGGAGACAAACTCCCCAGGGTCTCTACACAGCACTGAGGCGTACAGGGTCCCCGGGACGGCCCCAGCCTCAGGCCCCGGCCCACCTGTACCTTGTAGAAGAAGTACTGCACTAGCTGGGCGATGCGGACGTAGTACAGGTGCCCGTGGGCCAGCAGCAGCTTCCTCAGGTGCTTCAGCTTGGGGACGGCGTAGTCACTGTTCCGGACGGCCTGCCGGCCCTCGTTACCCTTTATACCTGGGGAAGAGGGCACAGGGAGAGACAGAGGTCAGCCAGAGCAGCCTGCGGGGGGCGGCGTAGGGGGGAGTTTAGGATGATTCCATGGGGCCCTAAAAAATTCGAAATAATTGAATTGGTTTGGGTTGGGGGGGAGGGGACAATATGACATGCCTTTCATAGGGCTCAAAATCTCTAGCGGTGCTCCAGGAAGACGACACATGACCATATGACCCCCCCCCAGCGCACAACAGTAAAAACTTGAATGTTGAAGGACACAGCTACACGCAGCCCTGTGCTGCGTTTCAGGGGCCAGCTCACCAATGCCCACGTGCGCCTCCAGGATCATGCTGACATCATTGGCACCGTCGCCCACTGACAAGGTGATGGGGCTCCCCTTTGAGTTCTTCACCAGCCTCACTATCTGCAGAACACAGCAAGAGACCTTCAACCGCATGTCTAAATATGACCCCGCCCCCTAGTGCTGTGGCCCCACCCACATATTGGTCACAAAGCCCACCCACATTGGACAGAGCCCCGCCCACAGCCCTCACACCTGAGCCTTCTGCAGAGGTGCCATGCGGCAGCACAGCACGGCCGTGCAGTTCTGGCAGATCTCAAGGAACAAGCTTGTGTAGTGGCTGGATGGAGGCTTCAGCAGCAGGGAGAGCGTGGCTCCATCGATGATGAAGCCGAAGTCCGGGGCGGCCGAGGACCAGCTCCTATCAAGCAGTGCGCAGCACATCACCACGTGTCCCCACGCAGCTAAAGCTACACTCTTTGGAGGACTTGAGTGCCGGTGGGCGTGTTCTGTAACCCAAACCACCCTTTCCCAGCCTCCACCCACCTTGTGACTCCTCCTTTCGCAGGAGGCGCATCCTGTACTGCCCTCCTGTGGTAGTCCAGCAGTAGCTCGTGGAGCCTCCCTTCACACTTCTGCCCTCCAGCCTCCAGGGTGCGCACTGTCAGCTCCAAGAGCTCCGTGCGCCTCTGGAAGAGCCGGCAGGCGTAGCAGGTGGACTTGGCGGTCTCCATCTTGTCCCCCGTCAGCACCCACACCTTCATACCTGCATTCTGCAGGGCCTCCATAGTTGCGGTCGCCTCCTCCTGTAGCCTGAGGCCAAACGACAATGAGTGAACCCATCGGCAGCTTGGCCTGAGAGGGACCATCCAGATTACACCCAATGGGGATCATGTATTAAAAGGTGGTCGACTGGAGGATCACCATAGGATCAATCCAAAAGGGGGCTGTATCTACTTTGATGAGCTTACAGTATAATAAAACATACAAATAAAAAATCACTTGGACATGAAGAATCATGTTAGCAATTAGCCATCAGTGTTAACAATAATTTGTCATTTCCAAACACGCTCAGTAGGCATGTTAGCGATCAGCCATCATGTCCGGGCACGCTCAGTAGGCATGTTAGCGATCAGCCATCATGTCCGGGCACGCTCAGTAGGCATGTTAGCGATCAGCCATCATGTCCGGGCACGCTCAGCAGGCATGTTAGCGATCAGCCATCATGTCCGGGCACGCTCAGTAGGCATGTTAGCAATCAGCCATCATGTCTGGGCACGCCCAGTAGGCATGTTAGCGATCAGCCATCATGTCCGGGCACGCTCAGCAAGAGTGTCAGTAGGGCGCAGACCTGTCCTCCACAGCGGTGGCTCCGATTAGATTCATGCCCGTCTCCAACTGGTCGTAGATGTTCAGGAGCTTCTCCTCACGGTCCTGCAGTGCCAGCCGTGCCTCTCTGAGGCTGGCATCTGCCTGTGCAAACGCCTCTGCATTCAGCCGCTTGTAGGCTACACACAGCGTCCGGTACCCCTCCTGCATGGGGAAGGCATTGGGGTGTGACTGTGCAAACGGCAGGAGGCACATAGCCAAGCTCATTGGGGGCGGGGGGTTGCGGGTTCAGTTCCGACCGTGGCGTTACGCTCCACGTGGGTCCGGATCCGCATAACCTCCTCCTCTCCGACACGTGGGAAAATGGACACGTCCGCCCCCTTGCAGAACAAGAGCGTCTCCCCTGGTAGGAAATGGTAGGTCAGTGAGGGAAATTGAGACACCACAGCGTTGCGGTAACCCTCCTGGCCACACAGGGGGCCTCCACTTACCCGCTTCGCTTTTCACAATGACGCTCATGCGGCGTCGAACTGGGTCAAAGTTCAATACGTGCAGTAGGTCGTACCTGTAACGCAAGCAGAGAGCAGGATGTTGCCAGCAAGACCCCAGACAGCAAACAGACCCTTGATATAGAGGTCAAAGGGAGTCCCCAGCAACACCTACTTCTCTATCTCCTTATTCCTGTTTTGTATTTTCATTTTCTTACAGTCCAAACCCAGGAAGGTGAATCCAAACCTAGGAGAAACCACACAATAGGCATGAGCCTCAAGGCGACAGCGCAGGAGGAAGCTCACCAGGAGGGAGGGGGGCAGCTAGGCAGCTGTACCTCATGGCGCCCTTGACGAGGGCCACCTCATCCGGTGAGGAGGCGATGAAGCTGCGCTCTTCCACTGCTCCAGCTGCGTCCACCTGGTCCACAGGCCCCAGGCCTGGGCCAGGCTCCTTCACCTGCACCGTGTGGCATAAGCACAGGGCTCGCAGGAAGAGCTCCTCTCTCTCCTGGGGATGGGCAGGCAGACGCAGACGGAGGCACAGGCAGAGAGACGGGCGGGCAGACGCAGAGAGACGGGCGGGCAGACGCAGACGGAGGCACGTGCAGAGAGACGGGCGGGCAGACGCAGACGGGGGCACGTGCAGAGAGACGGGCGGGCAGACGCAGACGGGGGCACGTGCAGAGAGACGGGCGGGCAGACGCAGACGGGG
>JABFDZ020000002.1:27193870-27204700 GCA_019775955.2 Pollimyrus isidori
AGGCAGATAGGGGAAGGAAAAATTGCGACCAACGCTGATTTTCTGGTTATCCATTTCCGCCACAAGCCCAGCCCCCCCCCCCGTCCCGTCATCCCCCCCGGCCGCGATGCCAAAGCGGGCGATGGAGGTCAGCTTCCTACCTGAAGCAAACGATATCCCGTGCGCTGGATGAGTGAGCGCAGCGCTGCCTCTTTCTGCATGCCAGTCAGTCCATCCCCGGATTTTTGATTGGTTTCCATTGTGAGTGATTATCAGCAATAAATCAGCGAAATTAACGGTGCTCACTGAAATTAAATCAAAGTTCGAGACGTGAATGACAGAGCGAGAAAAACACGAGATGGTCATGCCCTGGACACACCACCAGTGGGAAACCGGGGTTTCTCACCCGTGTCACAATGTGACCCTGTCACCCGCTTAAAGGCTTCCCAACACTCCATCACCAGGAAAAAAAATCACAATAATCTAAATTTAATTTTAATTCGAAGATCTGTATTTGGTATCTGCCCACACTCATGGATGGAACCATAAAAAATAGAAAGTAGATTGACCAAAAAATCAGTTATCTCTGTACACGTTAATAAACATGCAATGTGAAAGAACAGTGTGTTTCAGTCAAGGACTGCTACCTAATTATTAACTGTACCAGACCAAATATGTGGGTCAATACCGAGTCTCTTCTTGAAAGGGTTTTAACACTAGTAACGTATCCCCTCAAGGCAGAATCATTACAACTGGATGCTAGAGACACATTCACATGTTTAAATATAGAAAAAATGGTAATACAGCCCACTTTAAACAGGCCTTTTTTTTCTTAGGCATGAGTTGTCCTGCTATGCTTGCTTTTATTTAACCCTGTGTGCGATGAAGTCGGCCATTTTTCTGATGGATGACAGGACATCCAGCTGTCATGGCATCCAGTTGTGATTATTGCACTGTACCGCACTGGGGGAGAGCGTGAACGTAATCGGTCTCGAGCCAAAAACCAGCAGGGGACGGCAGTGGAACCACATGTCGCCCTGGATATCTGAGTCTTTTGCTCAATGGCACCCCTTGCAGGGCGGGTCATCATGCTGGCAGTGCAAATATGACCGAAGACACCAGAATTACCCTTCAAGCTCAGGCTGACCGCAGGTCGATGTAAACTGATAGCGACTGGATCTGCCCTTCGGAGCTGCTAGCTGGAGGCCGCTGGCCAATGTCATTTGAGGGTCGTCTTAAAATCCCTACGTTTAGCCTAGACGGTACCTGGACCGATGAATTATTCCAGCAGACGCAGACCCTGCTTAAAAAACCATTAGCGTGGCCCCGAAATAGGCGCCTCAGTCTTTCAGGTTCGTACCTACTGTGTGAGGGAAAAATAAAACAAACACGACGCATATATGCTACTCAAGTTACATTACGGTTTCAGTCCGAGATGAAGCTACCTGGGCTGGTGAAAAAGAAGCATAATACTTTCTATTTTTGGTGACTGATAAAGAGGGTGCCATTAAAATGGAAAGCTCTCAAGGAGAGAACCGGTGCACAAGTTCCATTAGCTCTGCCGTTGCTTTTCCGAGACATCTTGGTTACCGTTTGCATAAACAAGATAACTAGACAGGCGCTTATCTGCATGCAATCAATACCTGCTTTTCTAATGTTTGTTGACTGAAGCTAAACACACATGAGGCTGAAGGCCACAGACTAGGCCAGTTTTATCAAAAAACTCCCTGTAACACTTTTCCTGGACAGTGGCACATTTTATTTCACTTAAGAGTCATTTCACTGCTGCTTACGACAGATCTGCTCTACTTTTATGTCAATGCAAATCAATTCCCATACTGTAAGTATCCATTTAACTCATTTAATCTTACTGTTAAAAAAACACACATTCTCAGAAAAAGGCCTTTTGACTTTCCATATATTTGTCTCCAACCTAAGAAATGAGGCCTCAGTAGCTATCATTTTACACCCTTTCCCGCATTATGTGATGTAAAATTGTTGAAAATACTCTCATAAATTTGATTGTCAATGTATCTTGAAAGGAATCGCAAAAGATAAAAAATACTCTATGTTAACCTTTATTCTTCACAAGATCTCACTAATCACCATTTTATTTTGTATCACATCCCCGTAACAAATACAATATCACTACATATATGACCTGCACCAAAGAGTAACACAAAACATAATACTTTCTGAGTTTTAACTCCGTCTAACCACGTCTTTAAGTACACCAAACCCCCAGCTTTGGTTACCGTGTTTGCTCACAGGTGACCGGCAAAGCCCGATGGAAAAAAATGGAACGACAGCTAAAACAAGATCCAGGGAACGGAAAGAACGACAGATCCCCTCAGATGTCGGCTCTAGCAGGAAGGCTTACCTGAGCAATTTCGGAGCTACCCGCTCGGACCACTCACACGTTCATTCTGGGGGAGTCTGCCACCGTGTCGCTGGGGTGATTCTGTAATCACATAATATCAAACTCCAAAGGTGCACTGTCCTGAGGTTTCTTTACAAGCCCAGTGGGTTAAACGTTAACCAGCACTATCTCTGCGGGCGGGCGGCGGGCCCGGCCGCGCCGGCCGGCCCGCCCCCCCGGGCCGCCCCGCCGGCCGGGGGGGGGGGGGGGGGCGGGGCAGAGTCACAACATTTTGTTAACAGTGAGGTCTTCCCTTATGTTTTAGATACACAAGATCTAGATTAATGTCACACACAGTAAAGAGTATAATTATTACGGATACCATTTATTTTAAGCCGTGATATTAACTCAGAGGAACCTTAATTCAGGAGCAGACAGGGATAATTCTGGTGACCTGTACATAACACCTCCCCGATTTCTGATCCTACTGACCCCACACACACGCGCGTATGGATTCAGGAGAAGCCTCGGGTTGAACATGAGACTATAAGATTAAGATAACATCATTACCAAAACAGCTGGCGTGGGACAGGGAAATTGAGCGCCAGCAAGCAGACGCGTCCGGCATGACGCCGGAGGCATCATAAGAAAGCATTAGTAAATTAAATATTTAAGAAAAGCAGGAGACGCAGATCCCAGGCTGCATGGCACTTTCCTAATTGCATTTTTACCTAAATGCAGATTTTACTGTGTTTCAGGAAATTCTAGGTCTAATTTCATTAACGCAAAAGAACATAAACTTTCATTTAAGGATAGAATACAAGTCTCGCGCCACGACCTAAACTGGCAACTAGTGCTCAAATACATATAACAGCAAGTAACAGCATTGAGTGAAGTCGACGAGCACACTGACTGTGTGAAAACCGCAGTACACACACAAGCCACTATTCTGGATGGAATACACGCAAGTGTGACAGGAAACAGGAAAGCCCAGCGAAGCCACTGCTTCGCTCTCATTCAACCCTAAGCGCTCTGCATGCGGAACTGCGCGCGTTCGTCCTACGTACCAAGCGGTCCAGTCCCCTTCGAATCATGGTGCCGATGTCCACGCCGTCTCCGGTGTGCAAACCCCGGCCGCTGCTGATTACGTTGCGATCGTAACTTTCAGTGCATTTACATTATTAGACAAATGTTGATCCTTCCTTAATTACAACGGGTTGCATTTCGCAGAGTCGCCCAGCCTTCACATTACCCCTGGTGCGATCCGATGCGATGCGGTGCGGTGCGGTGCCAAAGTCCCTCCCCTCCGTAAGGGCATTTCGGGTCCGAAGCCCCCGCTTTATGCCCTGCAGGGACCCCTCAGGCAGAGCACTTCTCCAGCTCGGCTCAAAAAACACACATGATAGGCAAATAATTAACTAAAGGGTGTTTCCCAGGAGCAATCAGGCGGTGCTACCTCCGCCCCCGCCTGCCTGCCTGCCTGCCCCCCAGCAGCGGCTCCGCCTGTCAGGGCTCCGGAGGAACCAGCGGCTACATGGGAGCTGTAGTTCTACTGGTTTAAAGAAATTAAACTTGAAAAATCTCATGCAAAATGAAGGAGAATAGGAACGTTGACAAGCTACATTGGTGTATTTAGCCTAAAATCGGAAGAAACGCAACATTTACATTTACATAGAATTTTACACATTTAGCACACCCGATTGTCGAAAACAACGTACAAGTGAGCCGAACAGAACATTGCAAGCTTACTTCCTGTCAAGAAGTTGGCTGGGCTGAGCTTCCAAAGGGAGCCCGGGTACAAGTATAAGCAGTAATGAATGGAGCAGGAGCCACACAATTTCTAACAAGCACGAACCTAATAAGACTATTCAAGAACCATTTAGAACATTTTTATTCTTTGTTGGTCATTTCTACAGGTGCATAGAAATTCTTTGGTTTTCGTATAGGCTATTCCGTGTCTATCTGTTATGAGACACACGTTGCCTTATGTACAGGTGTGAGCAGCCCTGGATCTGGCATATCGGGCATGTTCCTGGTGGGACGATGGGTGTGTGGGTCGGCAACATTTAGCGATTTTAATCCGGGTACAGCCCTGTGTGAGAATGAGGATTGGGACCAAATCGTAGGATTTGTCATCTATCATACCCGAAGCAGTAGCTATTTTGTGGTTAAGGGTTCAAAAATACTTAAAAACCAATAAATATATTTTAGATGCTGCATCAATTGGCGTGCTTCATTTGGATTATCCTTCCCACCCGCAATTTATCATTAAAAGGCATTTATCAGTTAAAAATCTAACCACTTCCAACCATCCTTCCAGCCATTTTCTATAGGCTACCTGCATGCACAATGCAGAGCCGCGCAATTTAATGACTTATTACTCACTAAACTAGCAGACTTTATCCTGTGTGCGATCTAACGTACAGACTTAGAACTGTCGCGACTAATTATCTGGGTTATTTGTCCGGAACTCACAACCCTACCCCCCAGCCTCCCCGTCAGTAAACGAGCAGTGCGATATCTGCGGCATATAACGCAGCTGATATAGGCAGATTTACCAAATGCAATTGCACTGTTCAATATTATTGATCTTAACTCGTCCTTTCGTTTAATGGCATTCATCGCTGCGCATTTACCGACATAATGTAGACGAAATTAATTTGCTTTAGCGTTCAACAATTTTTAATGTTGAAGGGAGTATAAACCTTAGGCTCCGACTGCAGCTCTTTGCTCCCCGGTTTTATTTACATCGAGCAGGCAGCGAGGACAGTGGCAGCACCCTCCGATCCGGGACTGTCTGCCACAGGCTCCGCGTCCTTCTCACCAGCGCTGCGCTCTTGAGGCGGTGATGCCGGACACGTCCCAGTCGGCAGCCAGCCTCACGCCACTTTTCCACCTTCTCCCCCGCCTTTCATGTATTCCCCGACACACGTGAACGGACAATGAAAAATCAGACAATATATTATTTTAAATATACTGAACAGTTAATTGGATAAGATACCTAGGTTGCTCTAACCCGGACTTTTGATTTTTATTATTTGTAAAGTTGCTTCGTGGCGCCCCCGAGTGGCTAATACATGCATATACTTAGGTATAATCATGACCTTATCTTTGCAATCGGTATTTTCAGCACATTGATTCACTGTATAGCCTATAATAATTAAATCCTATTGACTCAAGCAGTCCACTCAGCAAGCAGCTGCTTAAGCTTCTTCTAATACGACTAGCAACGTCTATAGCAATTTAAAACCTGCTTTTGCGGCATTTCTTTAATATGCTAATTTGCTTGACATTATCTCTGCATATGCAAGTATTTATGCATGCGATGCGGATAATTCTGTATTGATTAAAAGTCTTTTCGCTAATTTCAGTTACGCCAAGGAAAGCGTGGTTCGTCGTAAATTGTGCTTTAAAGTGCTACATTAAATTGATTGTTAAGATGAGTGATCTGTCTTGAATATAGATCTACAGTGTGTACGCATATACAGTAAGACCGAAATGTTGAAAGGGTTAGATTTAGTTGGTTCCGTCTTTACTTATTTATCTGGCGCTAAATTGTTGCCCCTTTTAATTAAAACTGAATTTCAATTTAATATAGTGAGCATGTTTGCGTTTTTCTTGGCTTTGTAATTTGTTTTTGACTTATTTTACGATCGCGAGGATTTCAGGAAAAAAAATCAAAATATTGTTGTGTACATTTTATCTAATGTACCTAATTTTATCTAATGTATACCGAGTGTATAGGTAAATTCCGAAGTAGATTTAAGGCTAAGATGAACCTTAGCAATGTCCAATTTAATATAAGCCTAGAACATATTGGGGTTTTATGCTAATAAGTTTTTATATTTACGAGGCTATTTTAATTAAATTAAATTAACTGTAGTTGGAGGGTACGTTATTGTACAGTCATAAGCGCCGCATATCAAAAACATAATCCTGGATTACTCCATTAAAGTGATATGTAGCCTAGATGTTTCATATAAATTTACGTCATTAAATACTTTTCAAGACAATTCAGTCTGCTAATGCAAGTCAGCATGCAGTGTTTTTACAAGAATTATGCTAAAAGATTACAAGTAAAATAAGTTTTCATAATTTTCATTTAAGATTGATACGTGTTAGCAAGCTCTTCTGCCAAAGGGCGAAGGTGTATGGGCAGCGGGTGGTTAACGCAATACCGATAATAATAAATAATATATACACACACAAAGTATGCATTAAAGTTTAATATGCATACATTACGACTTGGGGTAGACGCCTTTGATGCTAGACAGGCCTTGCTTTTGTGCCGGCAAGAATGGCATTTACTAGTGACGGGTGTTTCCCGGATGAGTCTGCGCTTTGAATGAAGGCTGGCGGCCCCTCGCACGTCTGAACGGCAGTTTGTTAACGACCAAACACGCCTGCTGGGTAAACTAGATACGCTCCCATGGCGTCTGACTGCTAATAACAATTTAGAGCCAAATTTCCCAGGAATGGCGACACATTTGCTAGGTACAGACAGGCGACAATGTGTCACTTGATATAGTTCACATAAAAAGAGTAAAGAGCGCTGAAGTGTTACATGCTCTCACCTGACAATCACATGATTCAAAAAGCGTTTTTAGAATCAAAATCAGTCTTTTTACTTGACAAGTAGAAAAATACAAAGAATTTGTTTTAGTGCAGGTGGTGGCGTGACATAAACACATAAAAATAAGCAGAATAAAAGTGAAATATAGGTAGACACTAGAAATAATGGTGTTCAAATATAAATAAACTTAATATAGAGTGAGACAAACAATATTGTGCAAACAGCTTGGTTGGTGTGCAAATGAGCTTACGAAGTCAATTAGCTGATGAAGTAGGTACAGTTTTGTGATTGGATATGAAGCAGTGTGTTTCTTGTGAGTACTTACTTAGGATGGCAGTGATTGGAGGGATGGAACTCCTCAGGTGCTGATGGACCCTTATGCTCAGGGATCTTACCTGGATTACACATGAGACATGGGTGAGTGATGTCATCGACTCTGAGTAGCTGCAACCTGGGACAACCTGGCTGAGGATCCGGAACAGGCCGATGTATATGGGGGAATCTTGTGACTGGAGGGCCACCGGAGTTTCCTGATGGTTAACCACACATTTGGACCAGGATGCAGCTTTGGAATCAGTTGGTGCAGATGGTTGGCATGTTCCTTCTGGAGGTTGTAGTGGAGACAGAGCCAGTGATGGGCAATACGGCATGCTTTACAGCTTCTATGGAAGCAGTCATTGACTGATTCTATAAGATGATGATGTGGGTAACCAGGAGCTTCTGGCTATAATTTGGTCACATCACCACCAGTTAGAGGAGTCCTGTCTACAGCCCCGACTAGGAGGTGAGGCAAAACTGGCTTAAATTACCCGCAGCACTGGAGTCCAACAAGGCAGAGCATACAGCAGACATCCCCTCCTGACCAGAGGTAAGTAGAAAGGGACGTCAACTTGCCAGCAGGGCTAGCTTGCCCTTATGCGACATAGGCGATCGCCTAGGGCACCAACTTAGAAAGGGGCACCGACTTGCCAGCAGGGCTAGCCTGTCCTTATGTGACATAGGCGATCGCCTAGGGCACCAACTTAGAAAGGGGCACCGACTTGCCAGCAGGGCTAGCTTGCCCTTATGCGACATAGGCAATCGCCTAGGGCACCAACTTACAAAGAGGCACCGACTTGCCAGCAGGGCTAGCCTGTCCTTTAGATGACATAGGCGACCGCCTAGGGCGACAACTTAGAAAGGGGCACCGACTTGCCAGCAGGGCTAGCCTGTCCTTATGTGACATAGGCGATCGCCTAGGGCACCAACTTAGAAAGGGGCACCGACTTGCCAGCAGGGCTAGCTTGCCCTTATGCGACATAGGCGATCGCCTAGGGCACCAACTTATAAAGGGGCACCAACTTGCCAGCAGGGCTAGCCTGTCCTTATGTGACATAGGCAATCATCTAGGGCACCAACTTAGAAAGGGGCACCGACTTGCCAGCAGGGCTAGCTTGCCCTTATGCGACATAGGCGATCGCCTAGGGCACCGACTTAGAAAGGGGCACCGACTTGCCAGCAGGGCTAGCCTGTCCTTTAGATGACATAGGCGACCGCCTAGGGCGACAACTTAGAAAGGGGTGCCGAGTTTCCAGCAGGGCCAGCCTGTCCTTATGCGATATAGGTGATCGCCTAGGGTGTCTTTTGCACTATTTGTTCAGTGGGCACAAAAGAGCGAGTGAAAAAAAATAGAAGAAATAAATGCCATGTGTGCATTTGGTGACATTACAGTTATCTATGACAGATTTAATATTACACTGTTTTTTGTGATGCAGATGCAACCTAACTAGTTAGCAACCAGATACACTTACTGTCTTACTGTAATGTTTTTTTTATATAAGTGAATTGACAAAATTTGATTTTTGCTGCTCAGGCAGGGGATGGGCTCAGCAGAATCTTGCATGGGGCATCAGAATACCCAGTTGCCAGTCAATTTCACTTTGCCTCGGATGGGGTGAGCCAGCAGTGATGCTTACCTAGGACACATTGGCTGGCTCCTTGAAGAGGAGGTTTTCAAGTGGTAGGAGAGAATATGATTAACAGAAAAAATATTTTAATGTATTATCATGCTAATTGAATGACTAAATATATGTGCATGATCATAGATCCATCCTTCCTGGGAATCCCGCAACAGGCTTTCTAACCACTGTCTGCTCTTATGAATCTTAAATTCGCCTATTTTTTACACGACTGCCATCGGAATAACCCTCTTACTAGGTTCTTGCTGTTTGTAATGTTCTATCTGCCTCGCTTGTGCATCGCTTTGGACAAAAGAGCCTGCTAAATGAATGTAGGTAATCATGTAAATCTTCATGAGTCTTATCTTATCTTATCTCTTATCTTTACCTAGTAGAGGATTGGGAGTCACTTTGGTTAAGAACGTAGTCTTCCGAAATTGAACGATTAAGTGTCATTCACATTAACTCCACACGGTGGCAGCTCAGCGACAAAAATATGATGCAAGCTGTTTAGACAACTGCCCGCAATTTGGCTTCTCTCCATTATCACATTAAGATTTGAACTACTTACGATAAATGAAAGACATTAAAGTATTTTTTCCCCGTAGCTATATTCTCTCCCCGTAGCTAACACCTTTGTATTACAGAACTCCAAATTAAACGTTTTGGATCAAAAAATTGCTCACTTGAGCACTCAGATGCCTGTGAATCTTGACGTATTAATAAAATATAGATATTTTCATAGCAGTGATCTCATGTGTGAAATTCACTAGTTTTTGGAATATTATGGAGAAATGGCTCCTTTGTTGGCTTGTCAGTGTGTGGATGAGTCACTGTGTAGAGCAGTGTTTGGCATGGATACCTGGAGCATTGAAGAGAGCCAGGATCTGGAAAGTTTTTGTGAATATCTGCAATTTGTCCACGCAGCGGTCATTTCTCAGGTGACACCATGGGTGAAGGAGCCCCATCTCTGGCATTGAACTTTGCTGACTAGGAGAATCACAAAAGATGCAATAGCTTACAGCATCTGTAACCATATAAAAAAACTAAATAAATTCTAGAACAGTATAAGGCTACAAGAGCGGAGTGACTTATGGCACTCAAACCAACAACCTTCAGGCAACATAATCCTGTAACCTTAACTGAGTAACAGTAATATTACTGTGTGTTGCACAGTGTACAGCTGTAGCTATACTGAGTGGACAGGTTATTCACATGGAATAGCAAGGACCAGTGGCAAAAGAGGAGTTTTAAATAAGAATGATACAATTCCTGTGCAATACAGCAAAAAGATGTATTATAAATGTCAGGGAGGGAGATGAACAGGAAGAAAGGAGAGCAAAGGAACAAAGAGTGAAGAGGAATGGAGCAAAAGAGGAGATGGAGAGGAAGGAAATATTAAGTGAAGAGCAAGGGAGTGATGGAGTGGAAGGGACCAAGGACGGAAACAAGGAGTGAAGAGGAGGGGAGTGAGAGGGAGCGGAAGCGGGGCAAAAGATGGAGAGGAAGGGAGTGAGAGAGGGAGAAGAAGGAAGTGAGAGGGTTTCTGTCCCCTGTAACTCAGGGCCTAATGCCCTGTGTGTTCAAACGGCAGGTGTCAGCCCCCCCCACCCCTTCATAATTTAAACGCTGAGGACAGGCTGCATTCCTTTGCCCCCTCCTTGGACTCCCCCACTGACACTCCCTGTGGAGGAGACGCAACGAAGTCAGGAAACTTTCCCCAGCCATCTGTCCTAAAACACCCCCCGAAAGACACCCCCTCAGTGCCGCCCCTTCCCACGCCAGCCCTTTGTCAGTGAATCCTCTCCCAGAAGGGGGCGTGGCTTGTGCAGCCCACAGGGGGTGGCACTGGGTGGCTTTCACTGGCACCTGCAGGGGGAACAAAGGCCAAGCCTGGGGTGGGATGGGGGGGGGGGGGGGGGGCCGAGGCGTGAGTGGGGGTTTTGCCATTTTGTAAGGGTGTTAGTGCGTTGATTGGTGTG
>JABFDZ020000002.1:27238775-27255680 GCA_019775955.2 Pollimyrus isidori
CATTTAAACACAATTCTCCCTTCTACGCCCCAAAGCATTCTGGGAAACTCCGCCCCCTAACCCTCCGATTCGCTACAATATGTTATTTAATTATCGATCGTCTATTAATGTGTACGTGTCATGTTTACAGTCTAATGTGTGTTGTGATACTGTAAACCTGCAATTTTCTTTAAGATCTATCTATCTATCTATCTATCTATCTATCTATCATGTCAGTATGTCTGTCTGTCTATAAATTTGTAAAATACAATTAAACTTTATTTAAATGGATAAGCTTGCATCCCTCTTTTGTTTTCCATCCAGATGATTGTGTGCTTGACCACTTCCTTTCATCTTATGGATCCTGGATTGTCAGTATGCAATTGGTTTGCCATCCTACCTGATGATCTCTGTCTGAGGTCAGCTGTGGTTCACCAGAGACCCGGTAGGATGGAAAACCTGCTGGATGCTGGTAAATAAAACTGAAAAGATTGACATGACCTTTTAAACCTGGCAGGGTTACATGGACAACTATACACTGTCAGATAAAAGCGTACCAGTCTGTACCTTTGCTTGTCATCAGGGTTGTATCTTCATGGGTCTGCCAATAGTATCTTAACTACAGGTGTTTATACCTTTTAGTCTAATTTAAGGTACAGAAATGCACTCTGAGGAACATCCCCAAGGTAAAAAAACAACATGAATGCACCCCAACGGTACAAAAATGTTCCTCATAGTTAATTTCTGTATTTTAAAAGGTACAATTACCTAGAGCTATAGGGTACATTTGGCAGACCCTTGAGGGTGCAAGCAAAGGTACAAACTGGGAGTTGTTTTTGATCAGTTATTAAGCCTTGATTCACATATAAAGTCAGTCAGCTGCTCATCTTTTTATCACTTGAGAAATCTTTCTAAACTGAGGTCAATGGTTTAAAAACCAGAACTGGAGATTCTTCACGTCTAGATTATTGTATGCATTCTGTATTCAGGTCTGAACAAATCTTTCTTTTCTCAGCTACAGTTAGTTCAAAAGGCTGCTGCTGGGATTTTAACAAAGTCTGACCAGAGAGCACATATCACTCTAGCTTTTTTTTCTCTGCATTGGCTGCCAATTCTTTTTAGAGTTCATTTTAAAATCGTCCTTCTCACTTACAGAGCGCCGCATGGCCAAGCTCCCAGGTATTTTGCTATTCTACTCCAACGCCACTCAGCCAGATGGGCTCTTAGGTCTAGTCAGCAAGACCTTCTAGTCGTCCACCGCACACGACTTAAGAGATGTGGAGATTGTGCTTTTCACTCAGCTGCACCTAGACCCTGGAACACTCTTCCTGCTGCTTTGTGCTCTGTTGACTCTTTTAAAACACATCCTAAGACATTCTTCTATAAGAAGGTCTTTGATAAGAGCTGAGTTATCACTGCTTGGCCTTTATTCTCTAATATATTTTTCAAGTGTTTCTGTTGCTCATGTTTTTTCGTATTGCATCTGGTATGTTTTTTTATTGCTACATTTTTTTTCACAGCACTTTGTGCTTTATAGAGACATTTTATTTACTTACTAACCCTTTCTTCTGACAGTGTATAGCTGGGGCTTAGGTGTTACGTTTGGCCAGGCGTGCGAGCGGAAGGCAGCCAAGTCCAACAGGTGGCGTAAGCAAAAACGGGTTTATTGCTACAAACAGGGCTAACAGAGACCAAACATCAAGAAACGTTAGGGAACATTACTAATATCAATGACAGATCTACCGGACTGGACGTCAGAATAAATACAGAGAATAAGCTGGCAAGAACAAGACACAGGTGAGGACAATCAGGTGAAAACACGGGGTAACAAGGTGGGCGTAGCACACGAGGATCGTTCAGAGCTGGACGTCATAGAACCTCCCCCCAAAGGTGTGCACACCGGGCGAGCCTCAGGAGAGCTGACGGACGAGACGAGACAAACCGGGCAAACAGGACCTGGAAAACAAAACAAGACCATCAACAGGGACCAGGGAACAAAATTGAAACACAGAACAGGCACATGGACAGAAACCAGGACAGGACCAGGCGAGCCAGGGGGCGGGACAGGAGGGACCCGGACCCGACGTTTGTGTCCCCTGCCCTTGCAGGACACTGACAGGCGGATACCTCGTCGGGATCCACCTCCATGAGGTTGAGGTGGAGGAGCTTGGTGTCCACCTGGGTCAGGGGGAGCCAGTAACAGGATCCCCAAGGGGTCCTACTTTAGCTCCTCCTCCCAGTCCACCACTAGAGGAGAAGTGAGGATGGCACTGTCCAGGACCTCCTCAGGGACAGGAGTCACGGGTTCCTGAGGGGCAGGTGGAGCCGCGGGCATAGCAGAGACAGGCAGGGCCGAGGGTGGAGCAGGGACAGGCGAGTCATGGTGAACTGGGTGCGCCACCACGACAGGCGCAGGCAGGACAGGCGCAGGCAGGACAGGTGTTGCCCCTTTAAGGGCTTTGGAGATTTGGGAAATGGCATCCCTTACTGACCGGGCCCCACGAGTTCCAAAAAAGTGGATATGTGGCAAGTGGTGGCGGCTCGGTAGCAGCCCTGCGAGCTTGAGAGACAGTTGGACTTAAAGCATAGCTTGAAGAACACTGGCACATGTACTGAAGTAAATAATTAAAATGTAGGTTCTGTATACATATTTTAGGCAGTAACATTTTGTAGAATAGGCTGTATGTCATACAAACAAGTGGGAAGAAACAAGCCTGTTTTTCCAAAAGGAAAAGAATGCCAAAACTCATTGAGAATAGTAGCCTATACATCCCAGTTAGTCCAGAAAAAAGCACTGTTCATTTCACGAGTAATGAATTAGTAGTTATTTGAAATAATCCATAGTTAGTAGATAATTCCCAATGAGACCTGCAATACTCAATAGTCCCTAATGAAGTAATAGCAAACTACTATAATAATTATTTCACTATTACCTATTGAGTAATTAGGCATAATTCCCTAGTAGTGAATAGTACCAGTTTAGGTGTTAATGAAGCACTACTCCTTTGTCGCTGCCTACTTCCTGCATATTTACCTGTTTAAGATGGAACAGTATTATAAAGTGTTACCGCTTGAGGTACTATGTCTCTCAGTTGGTTGGTGGAAGCCTGAGGATTTCCAGTAAAAAGTAAGAGCGTGTGGCTTAGTATGAGTCTGGTCTGACCTGCTCAACATGATTGAGGATCAAGTTCCAAGCTTTTATTTGTGACATACAGTGTGCTTCACCAAATATGTAAAGCAAAGAGACAAGAGAAAACAAACAGTTTTCTGTCCATCAAGCATTCTGTCCATATAAAGCAAAGAGAAAACAAAACAGTTTAACAAGACAAGTATGAATAAGAAAAACAAAATCAGAATCTGTTTATTCCCCAAATGTACAGAGTACGCAGGAATTCAACCTGGTGATACAGCACAGTAAAAAATGAGATTCAGAATTACAAAGGTTATAATAGGTCATTAAAAGGAAAAAATAACGATAAATAGAAAAATGGCATAAACAGCTCTAAAAATGGGGTTAATGGTATGAATGTAACCCAGTCTATTGTGCTATCAGTGAAAGATTATTAAGAAGGTTTATGGCCTTTGGAAGAAGGTTGTTAAGGTGCCTGGAGATCCTGGTGCTGACTGAGCAGAACCTGCAGCCAGAGAGGAGCCGCCTGGAGGGGATGTAGGCCCAGTGGTGCAGCTCCGAAACATTCCTGCTGCCCTGCTTCCTGGCTCCAACTCACAGGCACCAGCTCTGGCCTGTGAGCATCCAGGCTGGTGTTTCCATACGTCCAGGATTCCACAGACGTCCTCTTTCTCCTCCCTGTCCGGACATTTGGGCCGTTTTTCAAAAATCGACTGCAATGGAGCAGCAAGGGAAGGAAAAGGTACCAATTTTCAATATATCGCAGTGACTCAGTATCAACACACAGTGTTTGCAAGGCTACTGTACACATTTACTTTAAAAGTTAAATGATATGCCTGCGTGTCACGCTGCTGATGAGTGATGTCAACTTCAGAAAGTGCCACTTTACTTTTGCTTTCATATGAAGCGCAGCTTAGCGTTTCATAACTTTTGTTGAAAAAAGACTTGTGTACACGTATATTGTGTCAATTGTGTGCAGATTGCAAAACAAGAGTTAAGTGTTACCATATGTCTGGTTTCCCCGCTTGCGAATTTTTATTTTACGTGGTGGTTAGGGAAACCTTATTAATATTCACAAGAGAAGCTCAACCTGATTGGCCAATGAACACAAAGTCTCATTAAAATTCATGAGAGAAGAGCTACTTGATTGGTCAGTGAACATGAAAACTCCTTAATATTCTGATACCCTTTTTCATCTCACTCTACTCCTGGTAACCAGGGATGTACTGGCCCTTGGGACTACCCTCGGGACTTTTAAATTTTGTCAATTTCAAAGCTGGGCTCCTGCATCTCCAACCAAACAAAGTGCTATTTTGTTTATGAATGAACATGAATTTATGAATGAATGTTATAGTAAGTCAATGATTCATCTTAATTATTATTTTTCTAATTTATTATTTTTCAATTAATTGTATTTAAATTGTATTTATATTCTAATCAGCCATTTTGCATGTATATTGAGGATAATGGAAACTGAATTAATACTTATAAGTACATACAGTGTGTGTGTGTGTGTGTGTGTGTGTGTGTGTGTGTGTGTGTGTGTGTGTGTGTGTGTGAACATGGTGGGCCGGTGTGGATGATGTCCAGGACTGTTTTTATGTCCAATTGCAACCCTGCTGGTAACCCTACTCCTGACTGTTTGCACAACGCATACCAGCCTATGTTTCATTGCAGCAGTGAATGATGGGTATCACACACTGACAAATGAGGTGAGGACACTTTCAATATTGACCGCAGTAATTCCTGTGTTGAGTGAGGTTTGATGATGTGAGTCCCACCACTTGAACAACCTAGGGCAGGGTTCTTCAAATCTGGACCTCGATTCCAATTCCAGGCCTTGTTTTCGGTTCTCCCAGGTAGCTACGTTAATAATTACTGATTCTGATTGGTCAGAGGCTTCGTACCCGGCTCACAGGTAAAGGAAGACTGGAAAACCAGCATTGCTCGGACCTCCAGGACCGTGATTTGAATAATAGGAACCTAGGGTCTGCTGATGAAAAAGTCCAGGGCCCCGAGGCACTGGCTGGTGGTCAAGCCAAAGTCTCTGAGCTTGCTGATGAGCTTGGCAGAGATCATCCTCTTAAAAGCAGAGCTATAATTGATAAACAGGAACGGCACATACTTCTTCTTCCTGTCATCCAAGTGCAGTGTGCGGAATGAGGGATGTTGCATGTTCTGCTGGTGTGTTTCAAAGATAAGCAAATGGAAGTGAATCCAGAGTGTTGGGTAACATGAAATAGACGTAACCTTTGACTGTCTCTCAAAGCCCTTCATAACTGTGGAGGTGAGAACAATCGGCAGGAAGTCATTTGGATGGTTGATGTATCTGGTTTGCTTATCGATAGTGGTATCACTAAGCATAAAAGGTGTCCAGTTTGTTCACTAACTCTGTGGTCACGTTAGCTATAGCATAGGGATGCCCTTTGAAATCTAATGGACCAAAAGCTGTTTCGAGTCGGATTGCTGGAAACGGCGTTCCACCATTGCCTGTCTTGTTTTGTCCACCCATGGCTTCTGGTTGGGGATGATTTTGATGAGGCATGATCTCCTCCGCCAGCATTTGTGGGAATGGGGGGTCACATGACCGTGCTGGGAACCTCAGCTGCAGGTGTGGCCTTTGTGAAGGTGAAATCCAAACGGTGGGAGGGTATTCTGTGGTTACAAAACACAAGCTGCACAATAGACACAATGAACAACGGGTAAGATCCAAAAAGAGGATTGACGTATGTCTGTGAAGGTAGCAGTTTGCTGGATTTGAGAGTAATACAATGTACAATGCAGATGGATGTGGCTGAACTAAAGTAGGCCAGTGGCTGCAGGAAAAAATGAGACAGGCCCCATGGCATTATGGGATGGGAAAATGACAACCATCAATCACCAGACAACAGAGGCAATTCTCTACCCTTTGTGCCACATAATGTATGAGAGGAGATTTATATCACGAGACATTTTAGGGACTGTGGATTTTTATGCTCAAACAGCATATCAATATAACTGATGCAATGAACAGCTGAGCTTCATTCTGTAAAAAAGACACATCCAAAGTCTGGATTCCCAGAGACAGCCTCTGCTTTTGGGTTTTTGTGACGTTTCAGAAATAGGTCTGGCAAAACACCTGTGTGCTGTATTGCATGAAATTCGTCTCTGAGTAGCTTTAATGATTTTTTCTGCATTTCTCTAATGAACCAAAATCTGAATACTAACCATCCCATAGAACAAAAATCTGTTCAGGTTTATACACGGAAAGAGGTTTGTCTCTGAGAGGTGGGAGGTCAGTATGTGACTTCTCCAAACCCCAAGTGACCTGGGAGGTTGAGGCCCTCTTTCCCAGAATGCCCCCCCCCCTCCCCCCGACCGTAAGCTGCAGATATACCCAGAGGTCAGCCTGTGACTCACAGACATGGAATGTGAGTGGGATCTCAGGGTGGGGGGGGGGTGCTGATTAGCCCGTAACTGTCCTGTGTTTCGTAACAAGTCGGTGGCTCCAGTTTAATCAAATTTTTACACCATTGGGTGTGCAAAAGGCACTTGTGTAAGAAAATCTAGTGCCTTCATACGAGGAATTAGGAAGGATGTTTAAATGAGGTTTTCATCATTGATTTATGAGAAGCAGTAAAGAGTTTTCCACAAAATATGCAAAAACTGACTTTTGTCGTAATTCCTTACTGTACGGCTTATACAGAAATGATTATTCAATGTGCAATAATCATTTGTCACTCCTGCACCTCATGTTAATGTTATGTTTTATAGTATGACTGTCTCAACATATGTTTATTTGTAATATATAGTTTACTTCTTCTGTATATTGTTTATGTTACTTCCTATTTGCATTGCATGCAGTTTGGAAGTTAACAGCGTGATCTTGTTCTGTGTAACACAATAACAATAAAACCTTTGAATCTTGCATCTTTCTATCAAGTGGGTATTTCGTCTACATTGGGTGGGCGGGATCCGAGGGTAAATAACCGAAATCTCACCTGCCAAAGTTTTGCCACATTTTAATGACTAACCAGGAACTATCTCACGCTACAGTTTGTACAGAAGCCTTAGCCAAACCGCACACACATGCAAACACACACACCTATCAGAGAACAGTCAGTTTGAAGGTTCTGCAGTATAATTTAAACATAGGTGCAGAATTCCGGATCCAGAAACTAGTGTTCAGCACCAGTTATTGTCAACAGGTAAAGGATCAGCATTGTTGTTAATATAGGCTTCTAGGCAAAAACTGGTCATTTCTGAGTGAAATGTTTCAACATCATTACAGATACAGAGCTGGAGATGTGTAACCCAGATACCACAGTATGATGGTGCTGTATGATCAAAGTACCGTCGGGCAGCTCAGTATTGCTGTTTCTAGCTTCCACAAAAGTTCCCCCCACTGCGTGATCACTAAGGTCCTAACTGATGCATGGAGAATGTTCATGCAGGGTTCATTGGAATGAAAACATCACACGCAAAAAAAACAAAAAGCACAGAAAATGGATGCTTGGGTGGTGGGCTTTGGAGCTATGGAACACCTGGCCCTCCCAATGTGTATCACACACTTCGAAACCTGATAATGGCTGCCAGGGTCTAGGAATGGTAGGTTGATGGACAGAAGAATTGAAGGAATGATTGTTGTCTGGCTCAGCATGGGATGTGGGAGACCTTATGTTTGTTCTGTGTAAAAATACCCAAGGCCTTCTTTTATCAGGAAGTGCATAGAGTCTTTAGGAAACAATGAACGATATAATGACAACAAGTCTCATGCAAACACAAAGGGGCTTTTACCAAAAGGGTGGTTCGCTGTAAGTTTTAGACCACAGGGGTGGGGAAGTCCAACCTCGCTGGCCCAAAGGGAATAGGGAACAAAAACCAGCAAACACCCGCTCACCCCCCGGGTGAACCATGAAAAGTGCTTACAGTAAGCAAGCTTAGGAGAAGGAGAAACCGAAGGGTCCATCCAGGAGAAGTGAATGTGAAACTCAGCCAGGGCGAGTAGCAGGAATTTCACAACACTCCAAGGGCTGGTTCAGCTTCTGCTCGCTTTAAATTGTGAGCTCAGCCTGCAAAGTACAGACCAGTGTGCAGAATAAATATCTTTTTATGGCTTGTGATGTAGGTGCGGCGCTCAGTGAGAAGAAGCAGACAAACATAAATTTTCAAAGCGAGGTGCTGGATCGTTTTCCCCCTCAGGGGCTTGGATTGAGCATCCTTAACCACAGCAGACACCCAGCAGGGGTAGTGTGATGCTCTGCGTGTGAATGTGGTTTGTCTACAGCATATGAGGAGCTAATGTTGCACAAGTGAGCTTTACTGCTGCTTTCAAATTGACTTGAAAATACACATTGTGGCCCAGCACTAGGCTCTGCATATTTACTTACTTCCTTCAACATCGATGTAAGAATTTCACACCCAGCTGAGACTCCACTACAAGGAGTGTAGCCAGCGTCACTGCTGTCTGTGCAGAGCGTCCATGCAAAATCAGATGTGGTGCTTGCAGTGAATCAGATCAGTATTTTACAGTCCCGCTCTTATCTCAGTAGACTGTGAATAAATAGCAGCATGACTTTGATGTGTATCTTCAATAAAAAAATATCATCCTAAGATATAGCCATCAAAGACCTGTCTGTCTCATATAAACACAGACTATCGTCAGCAAATAAGCCTTACATGGGTGAATGAAAGAATCGGAACAGAGAATGCGGAAAGTCACACTGTAATTTATGCTTGAAAAACAACAAGACGTACCTTTTACAAACAGTTAACGCCAAATCACCCGCAAAGTGCCATGTCAGTACTGACCGAGTGAACCCATTCAGCTGTAAACAGTATTAGTTCCCACAGGCAGACAGATGAGTGGCGCCCTAAAATCGACGGCACGGCACTTTATTTTAGAAGCAAAGAAGACAGTTTCAGAAGGGTTTTTTAATTGTCTGGAAACAACGGGAACGTATCACCAGGAATGTCACTGCCATTGTTCTCGTTTTCAGCTCTTTTCGTGGATGCAGTCAGAAGTCGCACCCGTCACACTCCGGCCTGCTGTGGGATCACATGACCGGTGGAGAGGCTTGTGAGACCCTCCGTGGTTGAGGCTGCTGATCTGGCCTGGGAGCCGTCAGCTAGACCCAGCAGCCTGGTCCTCATTCCCAGATCCTGGGCAGGTTCTCCAGGATCCGTCTGCGGTGAGCAGGGTTGGTCACTCCAGCTGCTCGCAGGTCCTGCTCTGTGATCTCACTGAGAAACAGGGAGAGTGTTACGTGCTGCAGCTGTGGCCAGGGGTGGTTCTGGGGGGGCCTGGGTGGGCCAATGCCACAGCATTCATAGCCATCCCATAGCCCTCCTAAATATGCATGCTACTTGGGCCTAAAATGAATTATTATTATTAGTATTTATAAAACTGCTAAATGTGACTGCAAAGCATTGCATAGATAACGTATTGGTTTTCGGAATTGTCTTTTGCCTCTTAATGTTGGCAATCTAGTGTAAGTAATACTTCTAAGTAATAGCTATGATCAAATGCATCTGCCCCCCCTAACAGAACACTTGGCCCAAGTCTGTGCTCCCCAGTTGAAATGGTCTAGAACCTCCATTAGCTGTGGGGACCCAAGGTCTGATTTATACAAAAAAGAAAGCATTCAAATAAATAGGTTCTCATACATGAACAAGCTATGGCAGAAAATTTGGTATTTAAAGTCAGTGCGTGGAACCTGCTGCTCCATGTACTCTTTCCTGCCTTACCTAAAGTAAACCAGGTCATCCCAGCCATTGAGACTGAGCCCCAGAGTGTAGCGCTGAAGCCCCAGGCTGCTCAGAAGCTCCCACACGGATCCCGGAGCAACGTGCAGTATTGATGCCTGCAGACAAGTCGGTGATTAACAAGGACAATAACAATCCTTTGACGACAGTCCTACTTTAAGACCATCATTTTTCAGATGCATTGGAACTACAGCATGTTTCTGTATGATCTACCAACCTCTTTCTCTGAAACAGTGCTGAGCTCGTAGCCCAGATTCCTCTGCTGGGTTCTAGGAATGGCTGTGGGGCTTTTGTGGTCTACAGGCAGGAAGTCCATCTCGCTGAGTGACTTGGCGATCTGCAAGGCTGTCAGAGAGTGATCCCCTGGGGGCTCTGGCTGGGGTGCGACCGCCCAGGATGCCGCTTCCCTGGGGGACACCCTGGTGGAGGAATAGGGGTAGAGTGCTGGAGTCTTATGCATGCCAGATGGGTGATCCAGGCTCAGTCGGGGGCTGCTTCTCCGGGGCAGATTCCTATATGCCCAGGGCATCTCCCTCATTACAGCTGAACGGTTCCAGTACAAGTTCTTTTGTACAGCAGAGGACCGCGGCTGCAATACCACATCATCCCTGTAGGGGAAGCGTTCTGGGGATTGTGGAGTGCTGTTCAGAGACAGCCTTGAGGAGGGGTTCCCCGACCCCCTGTCCTGGGCTGGAAAAAGCTGGTAGGAGGACGGAGCCTCCCCAGATGGCCGACGGTGGGGAAGGCATCCTGGAATTTCGATCTCCGTAAAGTCAGACCTGTGGGTGGACTTCCCCTGCTGACTTTGGTTTGGGGACACCTTGGGGAGTTGCAACACAGAGTCCCTGGCCCATACCACTCGGGGGTCCCGCTTCGGGGTGGGGTCCTTCATGGCGAAATGCTGAATGGGCATCCCCTCAAAGATGAAGTATGCAGGGTTGGTGTAGCTGCTTGGCACTGATGCAGAAGGAGCTTGGGCAGGCTGAGCTGGCACTGGTATAGATGGTCCAGCTGGGGACCTGAAGGAGGCCAGATGAAGCTAAATGCGTCCTTCAGTGGCTGAGCTAACATCATCACAACCATTAACTGAGTCATTAGTAGGAAGGATTCAAAACTCAAGAACTTTATTCAGTGTACAGTAGGTGCATTGAAATGCTTAGTCATTCTGCTTCATTCAGTAACAAAAATCTAAATGCAATTTACATGATGATGCAGTCTGTGGCTGCTCAAGGCAATAAAAAGTATGTGCCGTGGATATGACTGTTATGTTTACCAATCCTTAAAGCATGGTACTCTCACCGTGCAGAAGGGCCACCAGTCACTGGGTGGGGTGGGCTACCTCTAGCCAAGCTGCTCTCGTCTTTCTCAAAACAGAACCACTCTGCAAATGATAGGCATGACACCAGCTCTCAGGCAGAATTGTTTCAGGACTCCGCAATGCTGCCTGCTTACCATCTGCGTGGTGCCACTAGGCAGTTAAAGAGATGCCCTTAGCGTATGACCTGGAAACAGCTCAGGATGCATCTGCTTGCGGTCCGCCAAAGGGGAAGTAGAACAGGAAATCTTGAGGAACTTGGCGAGGAACTAGACAACGCTTACAAGTACGCGAGAAGGAGGGTTTGCCCACCATAGGTCCGTTCCCGCCTCTGCCGCCGGTCCTTTGGTACATGGACTCGTAGTCTGCCCCGAAGAGAGCCCATCTCCTCACCACGATGGGTCAGGAACGTCTCAAACGCCTCCGCTGTAGAGCTCAGTAGGCTTCGGAGGGCTACACAGCATTCACCTGCAGGAAAAGCCATGTGATAGGGGTAAGAAAGTCAAGAACTCCAACAGCCACAGAGAATTTACATCCCCAATGAAGCACAAGAATCAGACAGCAGGAGTTGGAGGAAGTGGAGACTAACCATAGGATTCGAGACCGTCACATGACTTAACTGACAATAGCAGGTGCTGGTCCTGAAGATGCTCCATGTCTGAGATGACAGGAAAGAGCTGATGGAGAGAGAGAAAAAGAGAAGGAAATAATAAATAGGATGGAGGTAAACATATTATGCCATTTCTATCTTTCAGCCAACACAAAAGTTATAGTTAGCATGGAAGATCTATTATGATATAACCAAAAACCTTTGGCAGCTGTCTGGAAGACCAGCCCAGTTTTAGGAAGCCCGGTACTTCACAGATCTGGGAATCATTCTCGCTGGAACGCCGGAATTCTGTGGAGAGACACTAGCCCAATGATTCAACCTGGCAATGTTAGCAAAGACTCAACATTAAAACTGAATGTTTGGCGAGAATTAAGTCTAAACAGAGATCAGAAACAGTGTCAGAGCACCTTCCAGGCAGTAGGAGTGAAACTCCAAGGAGAATTTGGCCTTGCTGGCTGTCTTGACGATGACCTCCACGCCCTCCAGCTCTATGTATGCCCTCTCACTTGGCCCTGTGTCTGTTTACAGCAAAAACCCCCACATTAAAAACACATAGGCTATATGAACTTTGACCTTTGACCATTGCTGAGATGTTGGGAATAAGTGTGAGTAACAGGACAGAATAAGGTATGTAAATATGCAGGAACATCACAAAGAAGGATGTGTTGTGAGCAGGTCAAAAGTGATAACCACCCTAGGTATGCCCCATAATGCATTGTGATTATTGGAGTTGCAGACAAAATACTGAAGACTTGACCTTTGTGTCCTCAATAATAGGTATGGGCGTGGTTGTGAGTGACCAACCAGTCAGATAAATCACATGTGGCCTCACCTGGTTTTGAGATGATTGGTGATGCCACCCCAACCTGGAATGTGGCAAAGACAGGGGAATGGTCGCTGGTTGTGATATCATCTGTGCAGCCTAAACAGCGAGACAACCCCAGTGGATCAGTCACAGATAGTCATAGACAGTTACAGTTATTCAGAGAGAGCCATGAACAGTTATAGTCATAGATGGTCACAGACAGGTACAAATAATTACAGACAGTGAAAGATCATCAAAGATGATCACAATCAGTCACAGACAGAGACACATAAAAAGTTACAGACATGGAAGCTGCTGGAGCCACACTCCTCCAGGTCCATTGATGAGAAGAGATTCACAGCAGAGACGAGTAGTAGTTGCTATCTATGTGACATCAACACGTTCTGACATTCGCTCTAGTTAGTCAATTAGTACATGTTCCCCCACCTAGGATCTTATCGCATCAGCACTTTTGCATTCCTCCTTTTGTTAGGCTAGAGTTAAGTAAAAATAGTGAGTTAAGTAATAATCGCTTATGCCATCTGTCTGTCTTCCAAGAGTCTAGGTCAGGTCACCCTGCCCTGCCGGCACACTGCTCAGTTCCCGTTTCGGTTAGTGGCACTTTCATAGAATCAACTCCTCAGTTTTCCCCTTTTGATCTCCATTAGGAGATCACCCTGATCATAAGCAATGATTCGTGAAATTTTTGCTTCCCCCAATTGATCTCTGTAAGGAAACCACCTTTAGTGATAGTAGGATGTCTGCAGGAGGACTTTTGTCCCCCTCCTTCCTGACGGGCAGGAGGGGCATCATCTGCGCATAAGTATTGTCCCGCTTCTCTATCGTGGTTGTAACACCCGCAAGCAGGTGTCATCAACTCCAGTCCTGGGGGGTTGGGGTCCTGCACATTTTTGGGTTTCCCCTCATTTAACACACCTGATTGAACTCCTTGTGCTAATTACCACACAGCTCTTCAGCTGAATCATTTATGGTGAAACAGGGAAAGAACTAAGGTACACAGGGCTCCGGCCCCCCAGGACTGGAGTTGATGACCCCCTGCCCGCAAGGAACTAATATCTCAGTATCCCTAAGGCGTCTATGAAGGTGGGGGAATCTACTGTGGGGTCAATGTTGTGGACCCTGATCAACATGCGCCTTTGCCTTCCCTTAGTGGGCGGTTCCAGACTATAGATCCTCGGTGTAATGAGACATTCTCCTATCAGAACTAACGGCGCCACTAGCCGTACCATGGTTCATACCCCCTGACCACTGAGAGACATTCTGACGAGTAATTTATCGAGGCCACAGAACCAATGGAGGCCAGAACAGGCCCAACGCCCTACATTGTTGTCACATGAGCCGTTGTCTATGGTATTGTGACGCCAATCGCTGGCAATGTTACCTATGTGTGAACCAGTGCCCGTGAAGGTGAAGCAAAGGTCCCTCCTTCCCCGGAAATCCTGCTTTAGCTTTAGTTACAGACATGAGTAAACAGGCTTTACGTGCCATTGGCCTCCCACCAAAACTCCTTCACTTTCACTACTTTTGCATTACTGACACGCCTCCCGCAGGCAGTGTGAGCTCGGGGTGAGTCACTGTGTGAGAATCAGGCCCAGTGCCCCCACCCTGCACACCCATCCAGCTCAGACATTATTTAATCCCAGCAAATCTGCAGCAGATAAAGAATTAAAAGTTAAAAACGGAGTGAGAAAAAAACAGATGGAGGATCAGATAACAGGCTGAACTCCACGGTATGTGGCCAACTGCACCACCATCCTCTAATCCATCACCCCTGACCCCACAACACGACCCTTGACCCACCATAAGCAGTGCAGACTAGGTGCGTCTGCGGGTGGGACTTCCAGAGCACCCGGTCACACCAGGATGGCACGTTGACACGAACCTGTGTGCACAGGGGTTAGTGCTGGGAGGAGAAAAGGCAACAGCAGCAAAACTTTGCACTTTAAATGCTGAGAAACATAACCTTTATTGCCATGGCATATGCACTTTATATATCTGTTACTCTCACTTTTTATTGCAACTGTCTTTTAATGTGTGTCTTCATGTCTATTTACTTGTGTTTGTATCTCTGTGTCTGTCTAGCCTTGTCTGTCTGTCTATCTAACTTTTTCTGCTGTCAAATGGCAGAAGAGGTCATTATATTTAGCTTCACTAAAGATGGAAATGTACATAAATACATAAGAATATGAAGAATATGAGAAACATGTAGAAACATAGCAGTAATTCATAAGGTGTGAGGTGTGGTTGTTTGTATACAGGCGAACATGCAGATAAGCTCACACATACTCAGAAAGGCTACAAATCCAGGCAAGCATACATGACTGTACATTTTTACAAGTCTCTCAGCACCTGGCACTATTATTCAGTGAGTTCTAGTAGATGACAGAGGCCCTATAAACCCACAAGCCTCACCGATCCCACTAACAGCCACATATATAAATAGAACTGGAAAAGTAAGGGTATTTTTGGACCGAAGAGAGCCTGCAGCTCCCCTAAAAAAGGCCGTCTTGCTGGGTCCTGCTGAAGCTTTCAGCCTAGGTGGGTGTGGCAGCCCCAAGCTCCGCCCCAAGCTCCGCCCTGAATCCCACCCCCATGATGAGCATCAGCCTTACACCCGAGCTCTTGTACTTCTCCCACTGGTAGCATTCCCTGGACCCGCGCTCGTACCGGTAGGTGGGAGGGAACAAGATCTTCTCTTCATCTGTGAAGAAAATGCTGGAGAGATTAGAGAGGAGAAGTGAGGGGAGGGACAAGAACTGAGACGACCATGCCTGCTCTGGCCTGTGGGTGGTGCAGTGGTCAAGGGAATCGCACTTATATGAGCAGGGAACTGATGTTAGACAGGGTCGCTTACTGAAATGAAGGAAGACCTTCCTCTTGTGGCGCTCCCGGGTCAGCTGATCAGCACACATCAGAGCCTCAAATTCCCGCTTGCAAACGTGCTTCAGGATGTCCTGCAGGGGAAGACAGGATCAGACGGGAGCAGGACCCCAAAGCACCCCCACACAGAGCCATGCTGGCACTAAATCAGGGTTTCTTAAGCTTCCAACCACATGGCCCAACAACTTATTATTTATCCAGTCAATGGCCTTGGGGGTGGGGGGTTCTGTGTCGCCCTCAGTAGAATTTAGATATGGGGGGGGCAGTAAAGTGAACTTCACTGACCAGGGGGAGGGGTTCCCAGTTGATGTTAATAATAATTCAAGTGTTAACCCCAAATGACTCCAGAAACAGGTCATTGGCGGTGTGAAGGCTTCATTTAGGCTTAAACCCTCCCCTTACAATTCAGAACATGAGAAAAGACTAACCTGAAATCTGCTGCCTTGCTGTTTGTTCCAGAGATCTGGCTTGACATTGCTGGTAGAGTTGTCAACCATCCCATAATGAAAAATAAAATGCTATCACCCACTTTAAGCCAATATGGGGGGTGATTTGTATCGTATCGCTTTAGATTGAAAGCAGAAACCCTATTTGCTGGTGTCGGGGACTGTAAGCATTTGCAATCTGTATGTTCTACTGGATGGCAATGCTTCCAGGGGTGAAATAAACTCGCAGTATTTCAACTGTTTCCGTAGAGTTTATAGTGCACAGCAGCAGTTGGTTACATACTGTACTTTGAACTGCAAAAGGTCACATCAGCCACGTCTTTATCTTGATTAACCACAATATCTCCTTTTTACAGTTTCTTTTTGATTGCTTTGATGCATTTCTCAAATTACAACTAACTAGTGTAGTCCCAATATGACTTGTACACAGCATAACAGCATTTCGCAATGTTTCACACAAATTTCCAAAGGTTTATGTGAAATGTGCCAAAGCAAATCGAAGAAAAATGTAACACGATGTGGTGGCTTCTGAGCTGTCTTTTTTTTACCTGAAGTTTCCCCTGAGTGAGCACGAGTCTCTCCCATGACTCCTGTACCCAAAAAAACAGTAGCATGTGGTGTGCACCACGAATTCACTCAGCACTGCTGTGTGTCTGTTGGACGAAGGCTGTCAGTTCTTACAGTTTCTCGATTGTTTCATAAAATGAGCCAAGCCATACTTAACATTCTCAAGACCGTAACAGCATTGCAAGTATGTCGGTGTAAGTCTGCTCCTGAGCTACACAATGCTGAATGGTAGTTGGTTCCCACTTTCTCATTGTCACTGACTTATCATTTTTCTCTAGAAAACTGGTAATTACTCAATGCCCAATTGGCACTAAGGGGCCTAAAGTGAGCAAAAAAAACATCCCCCACACCATTACACCACCACCACCAGCCTGCACAGTGGTAACAAGGCATGATGGATCCATGTTC
>JABFDZ020000002.1:27260491-27271948 GCA_019775955.2 Pollimyrus isidori
TGTTGTTCCTAAATGCTTCCACTTTGCAATAATACCACTTACAGTTGACTGTGGAATATCTAGCAGGGAAGAAATTTCACAGACTCTCTGATTGCAATTTGGCATCCTATGAGAGTATCACAATTGAATTCACTGAGCTCTTCAGAATGACCCATTCTTTCACAAATGTTTGTTAACCTGACTAAATGGCTAGATGCCTGATTTTATACACCTGAGGCAATGGGTCTGAATAAACAACCTGAATTCAATAATTAAGAGGTGTGTCTCAATACTTTTATCGATACGGTGTTTGAATTGAATGTGTGTGAGTGTGTGCGAGCGCATGTGTGTTTGTATATTAGGTTTAGATTACATTGTGAGGACTAAATTCCCCCACAATGTAATAAAAATCTGTTTCTTTGACATTATGGGGACCATTTTTCAGGTCCCCAGAAAGATCTGTGAATGTAGACAAAAAAGTAAAAATGCCAAAAGTCTTGTATTTTGCTTGGTTCCTTATGGTTATGGTTAGGGCTGCGTAGAAGTTAAGGTCCTCATGTATGGATTAGAGTTTTCCCCATTGAAATGAATGGAGACCCATGATGACAAGAATATATGAAATGAGTGTGTGTGTGTGTGTGTGTGTGTGTGTGTGTGTGTCTGTCGACGAACCCCCCACCTTCTCACTCTCGAACAGTATCTCCCGAGGGGGGTGGGTGTGACTGTCCACCACCATGCACAGTTTCCCTGGATTAGTGTGGAACTTCAACAGCTTCAGGACTGACACACACACAGACATCAGGATTAGCACACGTCCCGCTGCCCCATGGCTGACATGAACCACGCCGGGAAGCCTCTCACTGCGGTCATGTGACACGGTCTCCACGCCAAAAGCCCCTGACTTGCGGTCAAACAGCAGGACCCCGTTGTCCACGTCGATCGACAGCAGCTGCCTGCCCGAGTGGGACGCCTTCACCTGGATACACACCCAGAGCTGAACACGCATGCTGGCGTGCGCAGCTGCAGCGCAGGCCATGCGCTGGTGGTCCATCATGTGAACATGCTGTTACCTGGAAGCTGCATACCGGGACGGGTCTCGCCCACGGCTTCGCTACCATAGCAGTCTCAGGGGGTGGGGCGGGCTGCACAGCCAGATTGTGATTGGCTACAGCATCCTGGAGAGCTTTAAGCACCTGTCCAGTGGGAACAAAGGTTGACAGAACGATTACTTATTCATGAAAAGAGCCTTAGCTAATCATGTAGAGCAGGCGGACGCCTCGTGTAGCTTAGTTCTCTCCCTGCTCCACCACAAATGTTTCTGCTAATGAGCTGTGTGGTAATTAGCACAGGAAGTTGAATCAGGTGTGTTAAATAAGGGAAACCCCAAAAATGTGCAGGGCTCTGGATGATCAGCTTACCCAGCGGTAAATGATATACTCCTCTGTTATCATAAGCAGCAGTTTGTGGGTCTATAGCCCGGTGTGTGCAGTCAGCTAGCCTGAGCAGTCACATCAGTCAAGTATTTCTAGGTCAGCGGGTTGCTGGTAGTTATACATAACCAGCAGCACGGAGATATGACAGCAGCAGGAACAGGACAGGGGGTGTGGGTGGGGGGGCGGGTCATGGGCGGGGTATTGTTAGGGCATGGTGCAGCGGGGTGGGGTTAGGGCAGGTCTTGGGCAGGCACATGTACCCTCTTTTCCAGTGAAGATAGCAGCCTGCACAAGGCTGAGATCTTACACACCAGGCTGTCCAGCCCTTGGTCTGACAGCTTCCCTGTATTCTGGAATACAGAAATATAGAGATTCATGTGAGGAACCACTGGCAGAATTGAGCAGTGACAGATGATACACTAGGGGGCAGTGTGACCCCTGGAGGAGAGGAACACAGTATCCGATCCCTACAGGAGACACAGCTCTCCACTGATCCTCTGAGAGTTCATTGGTTAAACTGGAAGAAGAGACTGGGCATGAGGCAAAGTTTACCTGAGACTTGGGATTAAGTAGAGGACAGCTGGGGTGGTCAAACACTCTGGCCAGGGTCTCCAAGCTGGACAAAGTCAGGTCCATCTCACTGCATCGTGAGAACAGCTTTAGTGTTTATTGGCTAAAGGCCATGTTTCCTTTGACCACACATAAGAGTTTCATCCATGATGAATTAACTGTGCAGCAGGTTCTTTATTTAAAAAATCCTTCTGTTTTTTTTTACTATTATAAGCCTCTTATGTACAAAATTGCAGGTGGTCTTGCATACCTGCGCAGACCCTCACAGGTGCTGCCCAGGATCCTTTGCAGGTTGTGTAGGGCTGTTCCCCCCCTCCGCAAGCTGTCCATATCCTGAGGAAGCTCGGTGCGTAGGTACTCACTGAACAGGGCCACCATGTCACTGGCCACACTGCGGGGAACAGCAAGAGGTCAGTTCCATCTCATTCTCTAAAGGCGCCTTCTAGTAATTGTACTGCCCTACCTCTGGCTCCTCTGGCTGGAGAGCTCCTGCAGTCTGTGCAGGAAAAAGAGATGGGAGCCTGAGGTCATGGTGGGGCCAGGAGGTGGGGCCAGGGGTGGGGACGTGGGCGGGGCTAGGGGTGGGGACGTGGGCGGGGCTGGGCCGAGGCTCCACCCTGACGACGTCACACCTAGCCTTTCATCTTCCCCATCTGCAACCAGGAGGAAAAACAGGACATCATAGCACCACCAGCAGGTTATAATCCCCTTAAACGGTGACGCTGAAATACATTTCAGCAGGATTAATTACATGACCATCCATCTTCCAGTACTTGAAGTCTGGGAGGTGTGAGGCTAAATTGCCACCTAGTGAGTTAATTTTGAATTACATACTTATACATTTTTCTCTTTTTCTACACATAGAAATATAATCTGATCCATCCAACTGGCCCAGTTGCTCTCACCAGAGCTCTCGTCTCCCAGCTCGGCCTCCTGGCCCACGGGGTACAGGAGTGGGGTCACCAAGCCTTTGTGGGGTTGCTGATACCCCAGCACCAGGTCCCCCAGCGTCCGGAAACAGTTCACCTGTACCCCTTGGGAGGTCTATGGGAGAGAGCAAACAGTCAGAGCCATCACAGAAAGGAGGGACCCCAGTACAGAAAGGAGAGCCCCAAGCACAAAAAAGGGCCCTCCAGTAAAGAAAAGAGGGCCCCCAGCACAGAAAGGTGGGCCCCAGTATAGAACTGAGGATCCCTCGGCACGGAAAGGAGGACCTCCAGTACACAAATGAGCCCCCCAGCACAGAAAGGAGCCTCACTAATTTATTACAACATACAGTAGTCAAACTCACCATCATCCTCACAGCTAGCCTACAGGGACAGAAGGATTAACCAAAAAAAAAGATTATTGATAAGTGAGCTGTTCGCTGAAGACCAAGTGAGAACCGTAGCCATGCTACACAAGATAAGTCAAGAGACTGAGAAATGGGTGCCATTCTCAGGCCGTCAGTAGGGGGCGTTCTGTCACTCGCCACTGTGTGAGCCATCACACCTATACCCATTTACATTCAACTGGCAGATAACCAAAAACCTCAGGGAGAGACCCTGCTGCCACACATCCAACTAGTATTTAAAATAAGCAGGTGTCTAAAGCACATGAAGGCACAGACAATAATGCTAATTAATTAATACTCCTAAATACTCCAAATATGAATTACAGACTCATTGGTTACACATGGGGGTCCCCCCCAGCACATGAAATGATGTCATACCACCCACATCCTGCCCCATACTCCAGCTTAGCTCCAGCTGCATGCTAACTCTCTGAGTCACTGAGTCTGACCCTGCTATGAGTCCCCGCAGACCAGAGCTGTTTGACTGTTTGCAGTTCTGGGTCTGGGATGGTTTGCTTCGAGCCAGAATGACAGTGAGAAGCACAAATAGCAAATCAGGGAAGGGCAAAGAGCAGCAGATATATAAACCTGCTAGTCAGTTAGGTTGTGCAAACTCAGCTCAAAATGTTGAACTCTGAAGACTTAGAAGCCCTGTAGAGTCATGTGTGAGAGCCCTGAAGTCTTAGAGGACTCCTCCAGGAAGAGGCCATGTTAAACCTCCCTGCGGTTTGTGACGGTTCAGGTTTCATTATGCGCTCAGCTCCAGTTCCGAGGATCCAAACCAACGGGTGGGGGAGGGGCAGACAGCTATGCTAGAAGGTTAAGCTGCTTCCTAAAGACACTAACACCTAGACAGACTCACTCATAGCTGTGCATAGAGATACAAACAGACTCACTCATGACTGTGTACAGAGATACAAACAGACTCACTCATGACTGTGTAAAAATATACAGACAGACACACTCATGACTGTGTACAGAGATACAAACAGACTCACTCATGACTGTGTACAGAGATACAAACAGATACACTCATGACTGTGTACAGAGATACAAACAGACTCACTCATGACTGTGCAAAGAGATAGACAGACTTACTCATGACTGAGTATAGTGATAGATACACTCATGACTGTGCATAAAGATACAGACAGACTCACTCATGACTGTCTATAGAGATGCAGACAGACTGACTCATAGCTGTGCTATGAGATACAGACAGACACACTGATGACTGTGCATAGAGATAGACAGACACACTCATGACTGTGCACAAAGGTACAGAAAGACACACTCATGGTTGTGAACTGAGATTTAGACACATTCATAACTGTACACAAAGCTACAGATGGACACACTCATGACTGTGCATAGCGATACACACAGTCACTCATAAACACAGGCAGTTTCACTGGTATCCTTTTAACGCAGAACGTAAAGGTCCTGTTTCGAGCTGATCATAGCGGTTAGATAAGATCCGCATGCAGCAACATGGTCTGACACCTGATCACGGCCGGATGCTTGGTTTAGGTTCAGTGATTTTTGAACCTTAAAACAGCACCATCACTCATTGAGCTACACCTTCATCCAGAGACTTGGGGCATTCTTTACCTGCACTGCCAGGAGCCCATCCGCATCAGGCAGGATCCGGTACGTGTGCACATGGCGCTGGAAGCTGCAGGTGAAATAGTATGAAGTGTGTGAAGTTGGCTAAGTGCCCTTGCGTAAAACAAGGCTGATAATGGGACACCCTGCCCACTCTACTGAAAATTGGACACCCAACTTACAATCACCCAGTCACTGTATTTGGAGCAAAACAATTTTCTTATAATTCCTGAGCTATTTAGCAGCACAGGAATTCAGTTTTCAGAAACTTTTAGTGCAGTACACAGCTGTCACACATTTGGCCTGTTAAATACACTCATGCATGTAGTGAGACAAAGCAAAGGAAAAAATAGGCATCTGACTAAACTGCCGCCTTCAATGGGGAGGAGGAGGGGGGCAGCCCTGGGAGATCAGCGCTCAGGAATGTGTCTGCTGCCGGCGGTCAGGGAACCCGGCAAGGCATGGGAAGCAGAACCCCCCTTCTGGGGCCGGTTGGAGGGAGCAGCCTGGCCAAAGAGACGTAGCTGGGCCCAGTGCCGGCTCTACTGCTGCCGCCTTTGGCACCGCAATTTTCTCTCTCCCTCCCTCCCTCCTTCTCTCTCTCTCTCCCTCCCTCAATCCCAGCCTATGTGGAGATCTGCTAAATCCATCTACTGCACTGATTCACTGCCCCATTTCCCTTGGCCAGAGGATCGACCAGTCGGACCAGATGAGATCACATCCCCTGTCTGTCAGTAGCCAGGCATTTACATCTGAGAGACTTGAGGTGTGATTCTCTGATGGAAGATTAATAAAATGGCCACTTTTAGCAAACTTTTTCTAATTCATTAGCAGGTAGTGGCTGAACGACAATTCAGCTGAATAACCTGATAGCATAAGGCAGTTGCGGGAAGAGGTGCTGGTCAAAATTTACTGTGGTAAAATACCCATCTTATCTGCATTTTGTTACCTAAGCGCCAATCACCTCACAGATTTCCTCAGTCACATTGAATTTTGACTCACACACCTTTTTTTGGTACACAGGGGATTCAGACTTTCTGAATGCATTATTTCCTGCAGTATCTAACCTAAAACCAGTAGAAATACAGACAGGGGTGCAGAGAGTAGGGTGTGTACTCACAGCAGACACAAGGCGTAGGCTTCCGCCACTGACTCACTGTCCCGCACTAAGAAGCTGCCATCTCGCCCTGCCCGGGCCAGAAGCTCCTCGGCCTGCACACGGCTGATGTCCCGGTGGTACCAGGCTGGCGTCGCCATGGTGACGCAGGCCTCAGGGCCAGAGAAAAGGCCAGGTGAGCAGAGACTCTGCCCCGAGATGCTGTCTCATAGCAACAGGAAGAGGTCCGTCAGAAGTAGGGTGTCCAGGTGAAGAGAGAGAGCATGTGGAGTTCCTCTCTCATTCTGAGACGGTGGTTCCCCTGGGGGAGGGGGTAAGTGCGACCTCCGGGGCAGATGCGCCGGCGATGAGGTGCAGGCCCACTAGCAGGCAGACATGACGGCGGTCTCCTCTGGCACAAAGGCGCCTCTTATCTGGGGATGGGGAGCCACAGTCCAACAGAAAAGAACAACAAAGCACGGCCCTGAACAGCCCTCGTGAAGCACCGGAGGAGAGGACCTCTCAGAGAACCACGGGGCAAGAGTCACTCCAGAGCTTCAGCCTTCTGCCGTCCATATAAGGGTGAGACCACGCCTCCCTGAGCCCGGCCCACTGCTCTGCTTCCCCTGCCCGTGACCTCCAGGGGGCCCTCTCAGTGACACGTCGCCTGGGGAGAGGACCAGGGCTCCCCGAAGCATTCGTAACCTTCTCAAACCGTGATCTCCAATGTGTGTAACGGCACCTCATGTGGAAAAGAGTGGTAATGGCAGGTGGCCCTCCAGAAAACCTCAAAGCAGACAGAGGAAGCGGCAGGTCAGATGGATGAGGAGAGAATGGGAAGACGCTGACATGGGCAGGCAGGGCTCCTCTGACAGCCGAGCGGTGCAGGCGGCTGCCGACCCCTTCAAAAAGCCTCTCTCGCCTCCTCTCCCTGAGCTCCTCCTCTCGCTGGCACTCTTCCTCTCCTTGGGGCTCCTCCCTCTCCCAGTACTCTTCCTCTATTTCAGCTCCTCCTCTCTCTAGAGATGTTTCTATTCACATTCTTGTTGTTTTGCTTTATTTCCATTGCACTCTCTCTCTCTCTCTCTCTCTCTCTCTATTTTGCTCTGTATGCTTTTCTTGTTTATCCGGGGGGTGTGCTTCCCCCTCCCCAGTCTCCATATGGTTATGATCATCTCATACTTTCTGCATCTTATGCCTCGTGCCCATTCCCGGACCCTGCCCCGCCCCCTCACCTCTGCCTGCATGGAGTTTTGTCTAAAGCCAGCTGTATAACCCTGGTTTGCTCCTATCACATCTCACAAGTCAGCAAAGAAACACACCCACAGCTACACACACACACACACACACACACAAACCCCATTACACCCCAGCCAATGCAGCCCTTTGTTTTCCACCAAAACAAACTCTGATGATGTCATTTCCTTTTACAACTTCACAACCTTGTTGGTGTTTTTTACAAGAAGTGACCTCACACGGTGAGCCCATTCCATTCTGTCTGTATCAGTGAGCCCCATACTGAAAGATACAGGCGCCGGTCGACCCCCCTGTGCGACAGCACCCCTCCAGAGGGGCTTGTGCTGCAGCTCCAAATGACAGGAATTTGCTTAGCAGGCAACTTCATCTAAAGCAAATTACTGCAAATTAAAGAGAGCAGCATTCTTAAATGTAACAGTTTAAAGCGCTGTTCTGAGCTGAAAACGCACAGGGTGGAGCTCCTATTTCAAGGAGTAGGAGACTGACTGCTGTACTGAAATTTTGTAATGAAAAATGTCTGCCTCTAAAATTCGACTGAGTCTTCTGTCCTATATAGTCAGGCTAGTCAGGGGTGGTGGATAGATTAGATAGATAGATAGATAGATAGATAGATAGATAGATAGATAGATAGACAGACAGACAGACAGACAGACAGACAGAGACAGACAGACAGATAGATAGATAGATAGATAGATAGATAGATAGATAGATAGATAGATAGATAGATAGATAGACACTACTTCAGAACGGTTTCAGCTCGCTTCGGTTTTCCGCTTCAGAAAGGTCAGTTTCTTATAGGCGTTGCTGGCTTCAGAGTTGCCAGCTCTCACGCATCTGATGTGACAGTCACGGTTCCAGACTCTCACGCTCAAACAAGAAGTCTTAAGGCAAATCTATATTATTCCATTATAAACCTAAAATAAACTACATGAAAAGTGTTGGGGTAGTTTACAAACACTACAGATTATTTACAAGGTAATAAAACTGCTACATACAGTGGGGGAAGTACACTATATTGCCAAAAGTATTAGGACACCCCCCCAAATCATTGAATTCAGGTGTTCCAATCACTTCCATAGCCACAGGTGTATAAAAAGAAGTACCTAGACATGCAGGCTGCTTCTACAAACATTTGTGAAAGAATGGGTCACTCTCAGGAGCTCAGGATGCTGCCTGTGCAATAAGTCCATTCGTGAAGTTTCCTTGCTACTAAATATTCCACGGTCAGCTGTTAGTGGTGTTATAACAAAGTGGAAGCAATTAGGAACAACTGCAACTCAGCCATGAAGTGGTAGGCAACGTAAAATCACTGAGCGGGGACAACGCATGCTGAGGCACACAGTGTGCAGAAATCGCCAACTGTCTGCAAAGTCAATAGCTACAGACCTACAAACTTCGTGTGGCCTTCAGATTAGCTCAAGAACAGTGCGTAGAGAATTTTATGGAATGGGTTTCCATAGTTGAGCAGCTGCATACAAGCCTTACATCACCAAATGCAATGCAAAGCCTCGGATGCAGTGATGTAAAGAATGCTGCTACTGGACTCTAGAGCAGTGGAGATGTGTTCTCTGGAGTGACGAATCACGCTTCTGACCGCATTGTGCCAAAGGTAAAGTTTGGTGGAGGGTGGATAATGGTGTGGGATTGTTTTTCAAGGGTTGGTCTTGGCCCCTTGCTTCCTGCTTTTTGGGAACAGTTTGGGGATGGCACCTTTCTGTTACAACGTAACTACACCAGGGCACACAGCAAGGTTCATAAGGACATGGATGAGCAAGTCTGGTGTGGAGGAACATGACTGGCCTGCACAGAGCCCTGACCCCAAGCCAACAGAACCACTTTGAGATGAATTAGAGCCAGGCCTTCTCATCCAGCATCAGTGCATGACCCCACAAATGCTGTCCTGGAAGAATGGTCAAAAATTCGCATAAACACACTCCTAAACTTTATGGACATCCTTCCCAGAAGAGTTGAAGTTGTTATAGCTGCAAAGGGTGGGCCAGCTCCATATTAAGAATGGGATGCCATTAAAGTTCATGTGTGTGTGAAGGTAGGTGTTCCAATACTTTTGGCAATATAGTGTAAGTATTTTTCTCAGTAAATGTACTTCAAATGGGACCATTGACATGAAGTTTACACCAGATGTCAGTAACAACCTGAGTAATTCACATACTGTATACAAAGAAACCAAACCAAATAAGTCAATAAATTATGTGTAATAAAGTCAAATGACACATGGGATAAGTATTAATCAAATTAATAAAAAGAGTCACAAAAAGGCAGGGAAAGCCAAGAAACCAGCTGAAATCTGTCAGTATTTAAATAAAGCAATCCAGTCCCCTATCAGTGCAAACTGAAATCAGCCAGTTTAGTCCTAATTGATGGCCTATAAAAAGGTTTCTTGTTACTAAGAAGCATCTCATGATCACATCTGGTGTAAAATTCATGTCAATAACCCCATCAGAAATATATTTACTGAGAAAAACATGTGTTTATGTGTAGGCTACAGTAGTGTTGCGCGGGTCGGCTTTTTTAACACTCGCCCCAAACCGACCCGTCAGGAGATCCAAACCGCCCCGCCCAACCCGCAAAAATATGCGTGGAAAATGACCCAAAACCCAACTCAATCCATTGGAGATAATAAAACAAAAACGGTGAGCCTGCATTGCCATGTAACCTACCAATGAAGTGTCATCTGTGACACTGTAACCCATAGATGACAGAGATTTGTGCTAGATTCACATTGAAGGTGATGACACATTTTTATGCAAGATTAACTATGTACCAAACAACAACAAAGAAACCGAAAGATTGATTTTTATGTCATTGTTTATTGAAAGGTTGCAGAAAATTGCACGAAAGACATATCTCTCGCGCACACACAAACACACATAAGCGCGCATGTATGCGAAACAAAACACATTAGTTGTCTAAACTGTCAGATCTGAGAACTCTATCAGAGAGCTTTATTTTCTTTTCTTTCCCTGATTGTGGTTGTGAGTGGAACTAGGAGATCCTCGTGGTAATTCAAACCCAGTTTACAACACGTTTTGATGTATAATAAAACGTGTTTTGTAACTTTTTGACTCAGTCACCTGCCCGCCCCCACAATATTTAAAAAATGTCTGCCCTAAAACCACCTGCACCCGCAGGTCATGGATCGACCCGCACATCAGTACTGTAGAGACTTGTTTCATATTGAAAATCATTCTTCAGTCATCTGACCAAAGTTGGCAACCCTGTAAGTCTGGAGAACGACCGTAACGTAAAAAACTGAAGCATTTGTAAATTTGAAGTACTTTTTAACTACTTTTTAAAGTAGGTTTGATATTTTCAGGTTCCAAGTTATTGGGAATGCATTGATACATCACGTGCGCAACACTACTAATATTGATACTACAATATTAATACTAATATTAATATCTCGAATATGCCTTTTTTACTTAAGATGATCCATGCATATTGACGCAGGACACCGGTATCTCTATGCATTTCAACCAATCAGATGGCGGTGATGCAGCCAGGACGGTTTGGTCTCGCTTTTGACCACATCAGTGCAGTTACAATTTGGGTACGTGGTTGGATAATTTACAATGGAGAACCATCATTACGCGGTACGGCTCAGGTATGGTTTGGGTCCTGGTGGCAGTGGAAACGCATCAACACTGTAGGTCTCACTCAAGTTACAAATAAGCTCCCTGGGGGACTGATCAAAGTGAAGACCAGGAATGTGTGAAACTGACTGTGGCAAAATCTGCTTGCTCATCTCAAAACCTCAGGCATGCTGTGTCTGTGATGTTTCTCTCTGACTGAGAGCACATCTATGTGACGGCCAGCAGGAGTGGATCATGGACAGCAACACAATTCATAAGCAAATAAACTGCAGTCTGTGGCTCACTGTGGGTTAGGATGCTGTGCCTGTGATCTGAAGGTTGCTGGTTTGAATCCCATACAGAGTAGTGTCACTACTGTGGCCCTCAGCTTCAATTGTTCTAGGGACTGGATGACCCTCCCATCTCAAATGTAAGTTGCTTATGAAGAAATGCAACAAATATTCTTGAAAGATTAGAAGTTAGTTTATATATGTCGGGTTGATTCAGGAAATGTCAGTAGTCTGATTTATGTTTTTCCCTGATTTATTAAGGGGTAATCGCTGATTAACAAATTTCCCTCCCCAGTACCGGGAT
>JABFDZ020000002.1:27294445-27307275 GCA_019775955.2 Pollimyrus isidori
TGTGTGTGCGCGTGTTTGTGTGTGTGTGTGTGTGCGCGTGTTTGAGGGTGTGTGTGTGTGTTTGTGTGTGTGTGTGTGAGGGTGCGTGTGTGCGTGTATGTGAGTGTGAGGGTGTGTGTGCGTGTATGTGAGTGTGAGTGTGTGTGTGTGCGTGTATGTGAGTGTGTGTGTGTGTGTGTATGTGAGTGTGTGTGTGTGCGCGTGTATGAGGGTGTGTGTGCGTGTATGTGAGTGTGAGGGTGTGTGTGCGTGTATGTGAGTGTGTGTGTGTGCGTGTATGTGAGTGTGTGTGCCCCTGGCATCAACTCTTGGCTTCCTGCACTCCTGACCAGGTTAACTGGTTAAATGATGGATGGATGGATGGATGGAGACCATGCACATTTTCATCCATCCATTTTCTATTCCCTCTTGTCCTGCTCAGGGTCACAGGGATCTGGGGTGTATCCCAGAAGCAAGGCCAGGAGGCACCAATCACAGGGCATGCACACATTCATACTTAGGCAGCTCCAACTCCCCTTAGCATGGCTCTGGACTGTGGGGCAGAAACTCCATGGGAACATGGGGAGAACTTGCAAACTATGCCCATGTGGGTATGGAGCCGAGGCTCAAACCCCATCGACAGTGCTAACCACTGAGCCACGGCATCACGCCGACAAAGACACGTGAAAAGGTATATTGTGTTATAAATGGCGCTGGGTAATGTTGAATAGTAATAATGAAGCAAAGTAATCAGTTAAGTATGATCATTTGGTTAATTGTTTGTAAGCTACTGTGTTGTGTAGGTATTTCTCCTTAATATCCCACCTACAGTGATTGACATCAAACTAGAGAAGACCCCTGAGCAGCCAATCACAGAGGGCAGTTGTTCATGCTAATGCCCACCACACATCCTACCCAATCACCTTCCTCCCCCCCAGGAGCTTGTCTCTCATTGGATGACAAAGCTCCATTGGCCGGAGCCAATTTGAAGCCAACTGTTTCCTGTCGAGTCAGTGATTTTTGGAACAATTTTATGTGCAATTACTATTAAACATTTTAAATGCAAAAAGGTTATGGCGATGTTAAAAAAAGAGAGAGAGAGAGAGAGAGAGAAAAGAGACTCCACAAGATAGAGATATGGTGAGTTTCATGGCCTTTATTGGGTCTCGCAGCTGCTCTTACTAAACCATTTCCCTGTCTGCTTTTGTCTGCAGATTTGGCAAGATCTCACATAATGTGGGGAAATCAGAAACACATCGCTAGGGCTCAGCCTCACCGTATGTCCCAGTGCCCTAAGACTTTATCTAAGGCACGCTTCTAACTTGAGATGTCTTTTAGTGATTAATGTGATACACTATATTCAGGTTTAAATAGTTTCTTGCTTTTTAGTGGTTCATTTTATTACTGATTATAAAGGAGTGTTGCTTTGATTGGCAGCTCTGACGGTTTGCCAGGCTCCGTATGCCTAATTAAATTACCAAGACTTGTCTGAGGTCGTCCACAGGCGGAACCATTTTAAACAGTCCAAGCAGCCAACCAGACTGCGAGCTACGCAAGTTTCTGTATGCGGATACCTGATTTTCCAGACTATCACAGCTAAAGCTGTGTTTACATTTCGGGAATAATCTGGGATTGAGTCCCAGTAGTGAACCTATTGCTATTATGGTCTGTATTTAGCAAATCCTCCCAACTGACACTACAAAAATGTTTGTTGAGGTCCTGTCACCATGGCGATGAGATTCTTTGGCCTGTTCGTCCTTTGCCATCATATGCATGTGTTTCAGCACAGGTGCTGATCGATTGCGTGAAGATAGAAAAGCCTGCTGGAGATGCTAACTCCTCTGTGTAAAGCGTCACTTCTGTAAACCCGGCTTAGACCGAACATTCAGCTTCACGGTGTCTGAAAGGGTTTGGTACTGAAATATGTCTGTTGGTGTTTAGTAATGTTTCTGTGAATAATGTGTTATCTCTAGTGAAACCAGGATTATTATTAAAACATGCTACATATAAAATGAAATAAAGTTTCAACAAATGGCATCTCGCTCCAGTGCTCCTTCTGTACGTTTCTGGTGTTGTGTGTACTGACTGATATCAGCCTCATCTTAGCGTGGTACTTTGTGTGACGTGGTTCTGAGGTGTCAGGATCAGCAGTCCTGTACTTAGCCCCAGATCTCTGGTCCTCATTGGCACGGACAGGGCTGTTTGGCCGGGACAGGGCATTTCTTCACATGCCTAATTTTGTTAGAGAGATGTCCCCAGAGCTTTGAATACAAGGGTTTGCTGCTTTAACAATGCTTCTCGTTTTTTACCATTGCTGTATATCACTGTTGAGGAACGTGACACATCAACTTTTTATACCAAACCAGGGTCTAGACTTTTCCACATGAATGTGAAACCGGTTCTGCCAGTTTACTGCTCTGTGAGGAAAATGCGGGTATTTCATGACTCGAGGTTTCACTCGTATGGGATTATCGCGGCTATCGGGCAGGAGAGTAATTGCAACCCCCCAGCAGAAACGCCTCGATTTCTATCTTTAAGGACCCATGGGAGTTGGGAGACCCACCTGCCAGTCACAGTACTCTGGAAATCGCCTAATATTTTCCAAGAGACATATTGTCTTTTGATGGGATAATGATTACATTTTTTCATATCTTATATTTACACCTTTGTTTCTTTGCAATGCCTGACTACAGCTGTCTAATAACTAATACGGTATTTCGAGGTGATGTTTAAGGCAAACAACATAAATCACAAGTTATCGCCACCCACATAAGAATTTCTCTAAATGATTATTATTCCATTATCTTTCGTCAAATAAATTAGTCACGCTATCAGTTTTTCTTGACATTAAGAAGCCTGAAATGGGGCGGTATCTCCATCCCCGGAGATCAGGCCGAGAAGCCGTGAAGCGAGCGCGTTTTGCGGCGCCCTGACGCTCAAGGTGTGTGGACACACCTCTGAAATCTGGAGGTATGATGCAGCCTATCCGGCAGCTCAGGAATGTCACAAACATCTCGTCTGTCTTGATATGCTAATCTGGGTGTATAACACTGATTTAGAAATATCTGTTAAAGCCGAGAGGGCTGGCAGTCGTGGCACTGACGCAAAGGAAACGAGACCTTTACTCTTTTATCTCCCGATCCTGGATCTGACGGTCATTTTAACCAGACCGTTGTGGAAGCAGCCCAGCGAGCCGGGACCATGTCGCGACAGAGCACGGTGATCCCAGACGAATCCGTCTTTGCGGAGTTCAGAGCCCAGTGCCTGTCCACAGAAAACTGGCTATGCAAATACAACAGCAGCGACATGGAGGTGTGGACGGAGATGGCGCCGGGGGACGGGAGCAGCGCATCCAAAGTGCACAAGATCAAGGTAGGTGATTAATAACTTAGGTTGAAATATACTTCGACATCAACAGGTCATTAATGAACAACGCAACTCTTAAAATGTTCAACTTATGTACGATGACAGGAGTTCGAAGTACTGTTACCGTTTTACGGGGGGTAAAATTAATTCCAAGAACCGGCTGCCAAGTTTATTCGGTTATGCAAGAAATTGGTCATTTTTTAGAATAGGCTGCATTATAAATGTACATTTATAATAAGGAATAAAAGATTGTTTCCGAACTTCGGGAGCTTGTTTTCTTCCGCAAATGAGCACAAACTGTATGAAACCATCTTTTTGAGTGTTTCACTTGCTTAATTTTGGACCAATAAACCCATATTTAAATAGACCAACATTTTCAATGTATTTAGAAGTGTTTCTTTGCTTTAAAGTTTTATATTTAAAAGAGGCTACTCTAGACGTGCTGAAACGTTTATTCAGGGTGAATTAGTAGTCACCTGAGTCATTCAACTCACCTGGGACAAAAGCTGGGTTGGGACAAAAGCTGGGTTGGGGCATAAAGTAAGAAGTAAATGGTTCTGATGAGGGTTTTGACGTCACCTCTTTGTCCTGCGTCCACCACAGTGCAGGAGAGTCATTAGGGACGTTTCTGCGGCCACCATGTATGACGTTCTCCATGACTCGCAGTTCCGCGTGAACTGGGATCCCACCATGCTGGAGAGTTTCGACATCGGCCGCCTGTCCTCCAACACCGACGTGGGATACTATTCCTGTGAGGCACTGCACTCAGAGCTTTATTAAAACTAATGGCTGTCATAGAGCTCAGCTTCTGGATGTTTTAATGACACCTTACAGAGGAAGTGAGTGGCTCTGACTCTCTGGCCATTCCGTTCCCGCTGTTTTGTCAGGGCTGTGCCCCAAGCCACTGAAAAACAGAGACGTGGTTACACTGCGCTCCTGGAGAGTCAATGATGACGAGTATCTGATCATTAACTACTCCGTCAAGCACCCAGTAAGCAAGATCCTTCTGTTGTAAATGTAGATTTATGCAAAAAATATTCACGTAGCCTACTGTTTACGGACCTTTAACACAAAAAGATCCTTTAAGCAAATTTGCATCTTTTTATTTATTTGATGTGTTTTACTTTATAGGCCTACTTATTACTATTATATTTTGGTTTATGTGTTTTTTTACTATAAGGTGCTCTGAATTGTATGAGAAGGTTAATCTAACTTTAGTAAAATTTCACTTCTGTAATGCTTTGTGGAACGGATTATTTATGTCATGCAGTTGAAAATGGCCTATATAATGTATCTACTTAGATGTTTCATTACATGGTAGTGATTTCAGGAGGACTTCAGCAATTATGTTCCCCTCAGAAGCCCATAAACTTGTATCTGTGGCATCAACATGTGGGTTTGACTGAGTTGCAGTTCTCTGGTGTTGTTCACAGAAGTACCCTCCTCGCAAGGACCTGGTACGCGCAGTCTCCATCATCACTGGCTACATGCTAAAGGTGACCGGGCCCAACAGCTGCATCTTCTTTTACCTGTCCCAGGGTGACCCCAAGGGTGAGAAAAGCCCCCCCTCCCTCCCCCCAAATGCATTCAATTTCAAATTGTATTTGTCACATACACAGTCATACACAGTACGATATGCAGTGAAATGCTTAGACAACTGCTCGTGACCTAAAAATAGAAGACTATGAATAGTAATAATAGCTGGCGGTGTTAGTGTTATCAGACTGCATTTCACCTGGTATGAAGATGTTTTTTTCTAGTACTCACAGTATTAAATTATAACTACATAGTTACTCTGAGGAGTGCAGTAGGGGCATGGAAACCCTGGCACACTCAGGGAGCCCAGCACAATAATGGGGCCCGGCATATTCAGTAGCCCTTGAATACGAAACCCTATATAATGTAAGGGGGTCAGGTGCCCCAGAATCTCTAGCTCTGGCCAGATTCTCCAGTAACCTGGGGGATTAGATGCAAACCACCATGTTTATCATGTCTTCCTCTTTTATCTTTCTCTCCAGGTTCCATTCCAAAGTGGTTGGTAAACAAAGCCTCACAAGTTCTGGCTCCCAAAGTAAGACCTGAACTTTATACCTACTTCCCATGCTGTACCATGAGGGCTGTCGGGGGGCAGCAGGGGGCTCATGTTCATTGAGTATTTTCAATGTATGCAGCATTTATTGTGTTTGAATAGTGGCAGTTTTAATGAAAAAGTAATGAGTGACACCAGCAGCGTGTGCATATTTACTTTATCTGACACATTTATCCAAACTTACAGTACAGCAGTGTTTTTCAACCCTGTTCCTGATTCCCCCCCCAGCAGAATGTTTTCATTCCAGCCCACACTGCTTTCAACCTGCCATATTCACTGTTAGCCTATTAAGGACCATATAAGCCTGATTGAGGTAGGGTTGGAATGAAAACATTCTGGCACGAGGGAGGTGCCAGGAACAGGGTTGAGAACCACTGCAGTTCAGGGATTTGAACCCATGACACTTCTGTTGTTAGTGCAATTGTGCACTTGTTGAGGTACAATTAAATATTTGCATATTTCGTTTAATGTGTAATGTGTAGAGTAGGACATGAGACTGAGCCACCGGACAGGTCCTGCAGGTCGTGTGTCACATGACGCATCACATGACAGAAAGCTGCTGTCTTCATGTGCAACACTGAGATTTACGCAAGAGGCCGGTGGGCGGGACGGCAACAAACTCCTGATCCATTTATGCCAAAGTCTAACACTTTTCCTCTGGGGCACGGTTAAATTATAGACTGTCTGGTATGACAGGGAGCAGACAGAAGACAAACAACAATAACAGCGGCCGACATTTTAAAATGTTTTATTAGGTGATTTGACAAAAACAAGTGCATGTTCTACACTTCTTCATGTAGTTCCAGAATATGGCTTCCAATTTTCTGCCACACATCTGGTTTTGTCACAATTTACAATTAAAGTTAAACATAAATTATAGCAAATGTTACATTAAAGAAACCGTTCATCATGTCTTTGCTGGTTACTTAGCGCTGCGAAACTGTTTCTGGTATGATTTTCTTTTGTATGAGGCATCAAGATTTTGTTTGTACATACTCCAGCAATAGTCAGCCATCACATTTACATTCCAATGTCCTTGGTATCTTCGCTCCATCGCACTAATATCTTCGTGAAATCTCTCACCTTGCTTCTCACTATACTCACCCAAATTTTCAGGAAAGTAATCAAGGTGGGAGTGGCATGGTGGTGCAGTGGTTAGCACTGTTGCCTCACACCTCTGGGACCTGGGTTCCATTGTCCGCCTGGGTTTCATGTGTGTGGAGTTTGCATGTTCTCCCCGTGTCATCAAGGGGTTTCCTCCGGGTACTCCAGTTCCCCCCCCCCCACTTTGGAGTTCCAATATTGCCCGTAGGTGTGCATGTGTGAGTGGTTGGTGTATGAATGTGCCCTGTGCTGGGATGGCCCCCCCATCCAGGGTTGTTCACTGCGTCATGCTCGTTGCTTCTGGGATAGGCTTCAGAACCCCTACGACCCAGTAGGATAAGTGGTTTTGAAAATGAATGGATGGATGGTAACCAAGGTGCAAGTCTAGAAAATGTTACTCAGTCTACATCCAGGAACTTGAAAACGACATACCACATCCTTGACGTGAAGCTCATAATCAGATGATTTCTTGTTTCTGAGAAATCCATCAACAACTTCACGGAATTCTTCCCAGACTTGTCTCTCCACTGTCACCATTTTGACTGCAAATACACTGTCCTTCAGCTACCTTCTTATCTGTGGTCCAACAAAATCTCCAGCCTTTAATTTAGCATCACTGATTTCTGGAAATTCACTGACTAGGTACTGAAAAGTTTCATCTTCCCTATCCAATGCTTTAATGAAGTATAAGGTAGGCCTCAGTGGACCTCCAGCAGCATACCTGTAAGTTCACATAACTGCAAGCTGCCTGTAAACCATGCTGAATAACTTGTACAAAAATGAGTCAGGTTACTGATTATTTTATATGACTGGTTTCAAAATTACATTATTGGGTATAGAATGCATTGTATATGAAAAAGTGTAAGGGTTCAAATTAATGTAACTTTGTCATTCCAGGGAATTTTGGGGTCAGTTTTACATTGACCCTGATGTAGGAATCTGAAAGACAGCATAATGATAGGACAATAAGAGAATTCTGGGTCAGTTTTCTAGCTGATACTGCAATTTGAAGTCCATCCATCTTCTAAACACTTATTCAGTGCAGAGTCACTGGCCTTGATGGGCAGAAATACTCTGTACAGGATTGTAGAGTGTGTATATATTATATTGTGAGGACCAAATGTCCCCAAAATGTGGTGATAACCTGTGAGAAAAACATTGTGGTTACTATTTTTTGGTTCCCACAAGGGGAAACTCAATTTTATAAAAATATGTGACTGGAAAAAAAACAAAAATGTCAAAAGTCTTGTATTTTCTTTGGGTACTTATGGTTAAGGTTAGCGCTGGGTAGGGGTTATGGTTTGCATAGCTGGGATTAGACTTTTTGCCATAAAACTGACTGGACAGTCCTGACAAAGATATTAATAGAAATATGTGTGCGTGTGTGTGTGTCATCACAATGGTTCAATGCTAAATCACAGACATCAGCACCCCGCTTAAGTTTAAGGTTGGAGGCAGTGTAATTATCCAAAAAGATAAGGCTTAAGTTGCTTCCTTTAGTTATAGGATATTACACTGCTTAAATCACTTGGGGGTGTTGTTACTTGGAACTTCCATGAATAAAAACTGAACATGGCTTCACAGTATTTTCCTTTGTCTCTGTCTCCCCCTGCAGGTGATGATGTGCCTGCACAAGGCAGGGCAGTGCTACCTAGACTGGAAAGAGAACAACTCTCCAGAGAGGAAGCCTTGGCTGTACCCCGAGCAGAGCGAGCTACCCTGGATGGATCCAGCAGAACTGGTGATCCAGCGCAGGGAGTCGCTGGAGAACGTGGACGAGAGCTCATCACAGAATTCTCCGGGGGGCGAGAAGGCCGCGGACAGTAGCTGAGTGGGGGCCCCTCGCCATCATGGCCCCTAAACACTTTGAGCCCAAACTGGTATAGGATGACTCCCCCTCCAGGCTGCCCACTGGAGTCACCGAGTTATACAGTATTTTGCACTCAGATGTCAGGCAGTATTGCTGTTTCTGTTTAAGTTCCTGTCAACATATTAACCAGATGGGTACAAATGCAAAGAAAAGGTGTCTGCTTGCATCTCGCAATGATCAGCCTTGGCTCATTTGATGCGTGACCATTTCAGTGCCTGACAACCAAACTTGGGAGTTTGGTGACTTTATACGTGGCCATTTGCTTTCTTTGCAAGATGCAGAAATGAAGTATTTACACCCACTGAGATCTTAGATTATGAATAAGATGCTGATGGTGGTAAAAGCTGATCTGAAGCACGTGGAGCTGCTCTTGGGAGGGAAACAGGACCGCAGTCTGGGGGGTCACACTTCGCCATCTGCATTCAGTTAAAATTATTCATTTATATGTACTGTAACAACAGGCTACTTACTGTTTTATGTTATTTTTATGAACTATGCAACTCCCATAAACTGTAAAGCTTTTGGTACAGAGAAAAGCCCAGTGAATGAAGGCGGAGCTTAAAGAGAGACTCTGTTAGCACCTACACGGTGGAGCTTTTGAACCTGCTGTCAGACTTTAGCAGCTGTTGGAATGAGACGTCCTTCTATACTGCTTGGACAAACAAAGTCATGCCGCTTTTCCTGTGTGATTGTGTGACACAGCACTAGCGAATGTTAACACACAAACAACTATGCAGATGTTGTCATGATTCTTTCATTGAAAGAGGAAACCACTATATTTATTAGCATACTCAATAAATGAACCAAAGTAAAATGTTCTTGTTATGCTGTTCAGAGTGTGCATGGCCAGTTGTATCGCAACAAACAAACTTTATCATCCCAGCTGGTGCCTGACTCTCTATGAGAAATTAACACTAAGTTACATTGTTTCACAGGTTATCCCTTTGATTTAATTATTACAATAACTGAATGGAAAACAGACTTTTCTTTCTTTAAATAATAAAGGGAAAAACACCCCCATTGTGCTACTCACAGCTGCAGGAATCTGTACAACCCCCCCTACAAACACACTACACAACCTTAATGACAGTACAGTCCTTAGACATGCAGGAGCCTCTTTTGTCTCTGTCTGAATCTAATCTGCTCCCACTTCACAGGAGCTCTTTAAATTCCTGGTCCACCTTTGCCTAACATCCTGGCACAGCACAGTAGCGATGGGCAAATGAAGCTTCATAAAGTAACTGCTGTATTTTTTGACCCCACTAGATGGCGACCTTGTTGGGGCATGCTTTGAGCCCTTTTACATACAGAGAGCGCCATCCAGTGGGGTCAAAAAAATCAGCAAATGGCATAGCAAGGCCTTTAAGCTCAGCTGCCGCAGCAACACTAGCTGACTCTGCTCCATGATCCCCAAGCATTCCTCACCTCACTGTGGATATAAACACCTGCTAAATAAATGTAATGGTTAATTCTTTCCTGTGTCTATACACATCGCTGCTCCTGTCTGTTAAATATCTGTTAAGGTAGATGCAGTTGAGCTTGGTGCCAGTAGAGGGCAGCAGTAACAATATATAAAGTTCCGATGAATCTGAGGTCCAGAATGTTTCTTTAAAAACACTTCATGAACTAAACAGGCACCTTAATCCAGAGTTAGAAGATATGGCTCACTGCCACAGTAACAGCAAGTGCACAGTGTCCGTATGCGACAGAAAACAAGGTCACTTCAACTCCAATGTGGCCAAGTAACCCCTTGACACATTGACTGTCTAGTGGACGGTTCTCTCCTTCTGCCGCTGGTAGTCTGGCGGGGGGGAGGGTAATGATTGCTGATTAAAATCATTGCTGGAATATCTACAGGCTGGTATCAAAAAGGGAGGAGAGAAAGTACTCACTGTAAGGGAAGAATCGCACTTTCATCTGGATTTCCCGGGCAGTCTTAAGAATCTCCACCGCCTGTTGGAGGAGCACAGCAGTCACATTACCTAAGACCAAAGCAAAGCTACTGTATCTCACCAGCGTCCTATTCCTAGAAGGTTCATATAACCTCAGAAGTTGGGCTTTTCTTTCCGGTACTCACCCGGGAATGCTCAATATCCTGAAAATCCACCTCATTGACAGAGAGAACCTGGTCACCTTCCTGGAGCCCGGCTCTGTGGGCGTCCGATTCTGGTACCACCTAATGAAGCGCATACAGGGGAGCAGTAAGGGGCGCACCATGGACGATCCAAACAGGAACACTGCTAGACACAGAGAGACAAGAGACTGACGAAAAGAGCCAAGGAGTGTCGGCAGCAAGGAGATCACCTTGGAGATAAAGATGCCCAGCTGAGAGGCCTTCCCCCCACGGATGTTAAAGCCTAGCTGTGCTCCTGGGGGCTTCTTTAACAGCACAGTGCGAGGCAGGAACTGAGTCAGCTCGTTGTTGTAGTCTGGGTGGTGGATGCGCTGCTCAAGGGGAGAGACACAGGCAGGAACAGTGAACTTCTAAACCCTCCGCTGAATGCGTCACTGACCTTGCAGCATGCCGGACTGACTGGGCAGCACCTACATCCTGAGGGGGAATCCAAGCTGGTGGATTCTCATAGGAGGGCAGGAACACCACCGGCAGCTGGTAATCATCATAAGGGATCTTCTGGTCCATGGATGTGAGGCTGCGCTGAAATCGAAAGGCCAGCACACAGCCAGATATCAGTCAGAAGAGCTGAATCAGATTTAATTCACAAAACAAAGCAGCAGCGGAATCGCAGGCTATTTAATCAACAGCGATTACAGCACTGCGGCACTCACCAGAAAAATCAGTTTGCAGATGGACGAGCGGACAGATAAAAATTTCAGCCACTTGAAATGGTAAATTTTGAAAAATTACACTGAAAACAACCATAAACACAGAGTATACCAATTAGCAAATAAACACTAATCCGCTTCTGTGAGATTCACATGAAATGCCATCATTAGTATTTACCACACAAACTGCAATGAGTAAGCAGCTGCTTCAATGAGAAAAACATGACTTAAAGTACACTACCAGTAAAAAGCTTTTGCACACTGCAGGTTTTTACCACATTTCCACTTATTTCATAAACTGCAGATTTTTTTATTCTTGTTAAGCATTTTAAGCAATACAAAGTTGAGTCGACAACTATAAATGAAAAATAATAAATGAAATGTTAAATAAAACAAGTTTCATTTATAACATGGAAAGAGTATGGACATCATATTAACTGGTTGTGAGGTGATGGCACAGTCAAATGATAGGCTGTCCTTTAACTTTAGATTCACTAGTTAACTGTTTAATCCTATAAAGAGCAGTATTTAATGTCCATTGTAGAAAGAATGCCTCGAATTTTCTCTGCCGTTTTAACAGCTACAGGAGGTTCCTTCGTGAATCAAAGATAGAACATTTTCTTGCTAATAACGGTACTCAAATATACTGCTAATTTATTTGTTAACAAAGAATATCTAGTGTATTTCTAGTAAATGTTAAGTGAGTTACATGGAAATGTAGAAAATGTCAGTGTGTGCAAAAAGTTAACTGGTAGTGTAAGTGGTTATTTATTAATGGACAGCCCCGTCTTATACATGATTTCAGTCAACAGTGAACTTAACTAAACTCTAACGGTGGGCAAATTTCCCCAAAACAGTACTTCTGTAAATACTTCTGCAGGTACTTCTGCAAATAGTTGCTGCACTAGGTAAAGCCCCAGCCTCCGTCCGTAGAACAGAGGATCACCACCGTGAAATGCCACCAACTCCAGGGGTGCGTCTCCCCAGAGCCCCCCTCAGCAAGCTGTTAACGTTATTAGCAACTATGCTTTTGGGAAACGCACCCCGATATAGTTAGCAAGCATTTACTTATTTGCTTAAGGGGGGTTGTTGGTTAAATATATGTACTGCAACTATCTACCTAATTGGCGCCAATTGTTAATATGTTACATTGTGTGAGTTTATCTAATTAACCGGTACCTTTAATTAGTTACACGACATATATTTACCTAGTTAACCGGCGCCGATAATTAGTTACATTGCAGACAAATTATCTACCTAACCGGCGTCGTTATGAATTACTCAGACTCAGACAACAGCCCAGACGCTAGCGATCTAACAAAATGTCGTTTTCGTTACCACTGTATATATATACAAATAACTAGTATGTAACCCAAACTACACTACACTTCTCCATTTCTCCACGAATTTGTACATTTTAGGTAGTAATGTTTTTTAAAAAACAGTCTATATTTAGTTACCTACCGGAAATAGACAACTCCTAGAAAGCACTGAGTCCCGCCCTCTTTGGTCAGCTGACCGGTCACATGATCAAATCCATATGCAACTCAGAAATACACTCTGTCACTACCGAAAATGTTACACCTACCGAAAATGTAACTTTCGCTACTACGCATGCGCAAGCTTACGACTTCTGCT
>JABFDZ020000002.1:27330324-27342128 GCA_019775955.2 Pollimyrus isidori
TATGGAGAAGGATACAAGGTAGTGATCAGAAATGTGTAGAGGGGTAGCAGTGATGTCAGAGGCTGGAGAGGGGCGGCACAAACTCCTCACAAACTCAAGGATAGTAACAGAATTAATGAATACAATGCCCACTGGTACAGTATTTAGGCGTCCTCATACATCGGTGACATCTGTGATGCTGCCTACCCCTTACTCTCATTTATACCCCACAGAGTAAAATTCATATCCGGCCACTAAAAGACAGGGGATGGGGGGTCTACAATGAACCATGGCAATGTATTTCAGATGCTGTCTACTTCTGTCTTCACTGTGTTAGCAGCACTTGATGTCAGTAATGAATTGTGGTTGACCATGTGACCAGTGTCTCTGTCTTGCTCATTAATATCCTGCTGATCTCCTACTGCCTGCTGCCTACATACAAATCCATACACACAGCCAATTGTGTATGGAGGTCATCATCTGCCTGCGCAACTCACACAAATGACTGGACCGCTATCTCTAAACATCAGCTCCGTCCGATCCGACTTGGACCTTCTTCTTCTTACAAAGATAGCGGAGCTCCACACACCTCTTTCCAACGACCTCATGACCCCCCCATGCTCATACAATCCATCTGCTGGCTTCATAGGATGAATTTGCAGAGAGTGCCGACAGCTGTGTCCGAGCGGTCATCAAAGGCCAGGTTCTTGGTTCTGAAACAGGACACCCGCACACCCAGAACCTCAGACTTCTCCCTCAGTCACTCAGCCCAGATCAGAGCCACCAGTGACTCTCCGAAAAACACTAGAATCATAATGTTTATTGTTCTGACCTCGGTGCCAGAAGGCTCTTTATTTTTCATCGCTTTTGTTCTCAGTGCAGCTAAGTCAGCTGGCAGAGGTCCAAAGTCATTGTCCGATATCATAGTCCTGAATTATGAAAGCATTATTCTTCAGAGCATAATTTTGTGAAGATTTTATGAGATCTGGTGGGGAGACGGAGCTTTTGGGTACTGTCACAGGACCCAAAAAGCACCATAAAATATACGCCCCCTTTAGGGTTTCCACTGTTGTTGCATATCTGTCACACTGAATGGCTGCAGATTTTCAGGCACAATTAAACATCAAAGGGAACTTGTGCAAACACAACACATGAAACACATTATTTCATTGATTTTAGGAACAAAGATACCGAAGATAATACTGCCCATGTGTAAAGGTAACAATTTAACCAAATTTTTGACTTGGGACTGGAATGAAGAACCTGGGCCTTGAGAGTGATGCAGGCTTAAGGAAGGCGCAGTGCAGGAGAAGGCGCGTGCTTGGACACGTGCCTGCGGAACACAGCGAGGGACCCTGCACCACCTAGACACAGCCATCCCACGACTGACGCCCTGTCGAGTAAGATCCCATCGCACTTACGCCCCATAAGAGCCTTAAGAAAATTTATCAAGAGACGTCCAAAGCAGACTCAGTGAACTTTAATGGGCGCAGTTCGCCACGTGCGCGGCATGTGGCAGGAAGTGAAACAAACCGATTGTTCTGCCACCGTAAAGGTTTAGTTAAATATGTTTGACATTGTTATTTATATTATACAGTATATTTCACTTCTCCTACATAATGACCAAGATACGTCCAATATGACTGACGTCCTCATTTCTGGGACAAAACCCGGACATGAGTAGATGGATACATATAATAAGTGATGTTGGGAAACAGGCACACAGCAGAGGTGTGTTCATGAGCGCAGGACATCGGCATGGGTCCCCACACGAAGCTCTGCTTCAGGACCTCGGTTTGCTGCATTCCTCTGCTTTGTCACTGTGATTTACTGGATTAATGGCCACATCTTACAGTAATGCTGTTCGATTACTTAAGATATGCCCCAGGTTACTATTTCAGTATTTTTCCCCATGTGGCATAACTCTCGTGGTCTCTAGTTTTCTGCCTTTATCCAGTTAGCCTTAATAGCAATCCAGCCTCCTAGTTCTAAATACGATTGCTTCAGTTTTCTAGTTCATCATTCTTGTGTACCAGACTTCTTCAAGTGCCATACTGTAAGTTTACCGAATTGGCGAAGCTTCACATCCCCAGCAGGGCCGTAAACTGCCTGGGTTACTCCTCTTCCTCTAGTGCATTGATGTCTGCTAATGAGAGTTGGCGTTTCCCAGAGTTTATATGTAACAATGTTTTCTCAGGGAGTGCAGCGCTACACTCACTATGAATCATATGCTCTTGGATCTTCAAAGTCAAATTTAAAGGACAGGTGTGTCCGGTGTGACAACATCCACGCCGGCAAAAAAAAAGTGAGAAATATTGCACAAACAAGGGGGAAGAAGTGACAGAAGAAGGAAGAAATGCATGAATAATCAACGGATTACATTAAGCCCAGTTATAGTAAGACGCTCGAAACCAAAACGTAATCCTAAATCATAACCGGGAATACAGGTAATAAGTGAAGGGCAAACCAGGGCAAGCAGAATCCAAGTCACAATCCAAGAGCAGGATTAAGAAGATCAGGCAAGCGATCACAGCACGGTAATGGTCCTTCATGCTCAGCATTCTGGTGAGAGTGGTAGGTATGTGACTGGTTTCAGACTTTGAGGATCAGGGTTGAGTCGCTGGTTCAAGTTGGATTTCCGAGCCGGAGTTGGCGATGAGTAACAGATTTGAGATGTCGCCTTTTGGGACCTAGGACCCTTTCTCTGGCCTGTAGCCCTCCCAATCGTCCCGGTTTGGGAGCTATCAATGGAAATGTAGGAGCATTTCTATGGTGTAACCTTAGGAGGTACAATGGCAGAGGAGGCTCTGTCTGAGGTACTGGTGAATGTATCAGGCTGTAATGGACAAGCTTCAGCCGAGAGACTCGGAATGTAGGAGGGACGCCTTAGGGGGATGGTAATGGAAGGTGGTAGGTGACTGGGTCAATGTGGTGGAGTACATTGAACAGACTGAGGAACCATGGACTTGCAGAGGAGGCAGAGTTATGTGTCCTGGGTGGACCCTCTGATCTGGACGATAAACCACGGTGCTGCTCCGCGACTGTCTTCTGACAAGCAACTTTTCTGCAGGCGTACATGTGATTTTCAGACCTGGACACTCCGTTGAATCTATCTGTTGATCTTGTTTCCCACTGGTATGTGGGGTGGTGGGATGGGGGTTGCTATTCTAAAATGCAGTGAGGTGTGTATAAGCAGGGAATGACATGATTAGTATGCATTTAAATAAGAAAGCACTTGCAATCTTATGACAGGAAATTACCCTTTATACTGCGAATGTGTTCTCGCATATCAATTACGCCATTCACTGTGAATAACAAAGTTTGTGAGCATGGCCTGCTCAGGAGGGGAAAGGCTCTAATTGACCTGCATTTAATTGTCTAAAGCAGGGGTGTCAAATGTTTTTGCTCTTACCTGGAGCCTGGAGGGAGCAACAACATGGACTGTGACTGTCTGGAAGGGAGCTGGGAGGGAACAGAAACGTAGACTATGACTGTCTGGAAGGGAGCTGGGAGGGAACAGAAATGTAGACTGTCTGGGGTCCCCGAGGCCTGGATTAGGAAACACTGGTATAAATCACTAACCCAGTAATCATTTAACTATGAGAGCCGTATTGATGACAGAGCAGTGAGCAATGATGGCTGGGCATTTTGTTTAATTTTAGTTTGTGTAATTAGGAACAGGTTTTCATGTTGATGTGAATAAGGGCTAAACAAGTGTGAAATTAAGTTGCTAAAAACTGGGATCAGCTTCTCAAAAGCAATTATAATGGTTTGACACCAAATTTAGCAGACATCCAGAGGATTGCTAACATCCTCTTCGACTTTGCAGTCTTGGTAACGTTGTGATGGATAAAGTCAATCAAATAAACCCTAAACAGTTAAGGTAGCATTTAATTTTATGATGTTTGTATGTGACAATGAAATCTGATATGGATCTATATATATTCCAATACCGGTCCTAGCCGGTTTTGGCACCCTTGTAAGCATCACCGCGGGCACCCCCTGTCTGAGACAAAGTGAAATTTCCTGGCAAGCCGTTGCCTCTTGTAAGTCGGTGTGCTAGTCATGTCATCTATAGGATTGACTGGCCCAGGCTATTCAATTGCAATGCACTGGAAGGTACCCTGAATTGGAAAGCTCATCTCTTAGGGTTCAACAGAGATGACCCGGGAGTCATTGGTAACTCATCTTCATAAGTGCCAAATGCTCATCCGCGGTAGGGCTAGACCGTGTGAATCAGTAGTGCAAGGTGTACTGTGTACTGATGAGTTAAAAGGCTCCTGGTCTTAAGGTGCACTGAGTTACCTTATTGGGCAGCACTTCCCACCGGTCCAATCTCAGCAAGCTCCAGAAATGCAGGAAGCCCATCCACATGCAGGCTGTCCTACAGCAGTGGTAAATCCCTCCAGGCTGATCTGTGGGTTCAGGGCTGCACACACCTGTCTCAGCTGCAGTAGTCCATGAAGAAGTTCTGCAGTGGCTCACATTCATAATCCTCCTTTCGGTTAAGGGCAGTGCAGTATCCCACTGCCAGTCACAGTGTCACCGGGAAGGTCATCAGCTTCTTCTGTGACACAGTCCTCTCCAGGTTGAAGAAGTTGTTGGTGGGAGCATCCATGTCTTGATAACCATGAGTCTGGATCCTTCTGTCAGGTTCAGTGCCTGTCCGACCCTGCCCTTCATGCCCCCCCATTTTGGCCACCAGGTGGTACTGGCTATCCTATCCTCCTCCCTATCATTTTCTTCCCTTATGTTTTGGTCTCTTTCTGTGCTTCTGCATAGCTCAGTGGGTTAAGATTGTAGCTCAAAGCAGTTGTTTCAGTCCTTGCCAATGTCACCTGTTTCTTTAAATATGAATTTTGTTCCCTAGTCTTAGTTGCCGGGCCCTTGCTTTGCCCTCCGTGTGTTCTGGTCTGTCTTACACACTTTGATCCTGTGATTAGCTTTACTTTGTAACCTGTGTCAGGTAATTTATCTTACTTTGTTCTCTTTTTAGTCTCTTGGTTCTGTGCTCATCTTTGCTAACTTGCTCCGCTCGTTGCCTGTTGACCCTGTGCCTGTGCGTCTTAATTGCTCCATCTATTGGTCGTTGCCCTGCACCCTCTATGATTGGCTAATTGTCTTATGCTCCTGCCCTCTCATTAGCCTGATTGTTTGCATGTATTTAAGAACCTTTTTCCAGTCTGTTCATTAGTCTGTTATTGTTCATGTTACTGTTGATTTCAACCCCCCGGAGGTCTTTTTGTTTTGTGGTTTACTGCTTGGTGTTCTGTTTTGTTCAGTAAACCCCTTTGTCTTGGAGCTGTAAGTGGATCATCACCCTCTTCTCATTTGCACCTTGCTCATTTGCCTTGCTGCTGTGCCATCTTCAACTGTTTTTGTGTAGGAAGAGTGCCAGTTTTGGTTTTCCTCATTCCTTTAGCATTCCTTGTCATCTAAAGTGGTAGTGGGTAGTTTAGTTTCTAGGTTATTGATCTCACATTTTAATCTACGAATGACTGTTTTCATGCGTACTGTGGCGTACGCTACACACTTGTGACAGAGTTGTGGGTTTGTGCTACTTGTCACCATTGTTAGATTTAAAAGTCTGTTTCTTTGTGTGATAGGAAAAAAAGTTCTGGATGAGTTGGACTGTTAAAGTACCAGAGAGTCACATCACTCTTCACCAACTGAGTCACGAAGGCATACAGCAGACCAGGGGTGTCCCACTCCAGTCCTGGGGGGCTGGAGCCCTGCAGAGTTTTTGGTTTCCCCTCATTTAACACACCTGATTCACCTCCTTGTGCCAATTACCACACAGCTCTTCAGCTGAATCGCTTGTAGTGGAACAGGGAAAGAACTAAGGTACACAGGGCTCCGGCCCCCCAGGACTGGAGTTTGACGCCCTTGTCGTAGGCGTTTGGGACCAACCCACTTAGCCAGTGCCTGGAGAATCTCCTCCACGGTAGCAAAGGGTTTGGCAATGACTCTCACCCCACGCCGGAGGCAGAGGGTGGCTGGATCGAAAGCTCTTCCTGGCGAGCTCTGACGCCAAAACAATAAGCAACACAAAAAGGAACACATCCAGCAACAAAAAGCTTCTACGAAATAAGATGGGAAAGAATTCAGTCACTCAACACGTACTCTGGGTACCTCTGTCACGTGTGCAGGATTGATAGGTGGGTGGATGGCTGGCTGCATAACTGCTTGGTTTTTCTGACAGAGCCTCTTCAGACCAGCCTGAGAGCCATGGTGATCCCACCATCCAATACCAGTCTCTGCTGCATTTTTTGCCGTGGTGCCTATAGCTGTGAGTGGAGCAGACGGAGGAGCAGGGAGCACAGACGCAGCGAAGTAAGTGGCTCTGGCGGCTGCCCCACCCTCACCGGCCCTTGGACGCCCCCCGGTCATGTGACTCATCCTTAGTAGGTATCCTAGGGAAGAGCAGGTGAAAAATGAGACGCAAATACATAAAAATTGCCCGCATGTTAATAACACAGCCAACTTCTCGGCCGTGCAGCAGAGGCTAAATGTAGCCCAAAGCTTAAGGCGCAATCTGCATGTAACCAGCAGGCTGGTGAGTCCTGTCACTAGGCATCAGCTCTCTTTGTGTCATGGGACTTATCAGAATTAGCAGAGAAACTAGAAGTGGTTAAGTAACACTGGAATGTGTCTGTGGGGGGGGGTCTGTGGATGGTGTGTGCTGAACTGGCTTTAAGGATTGGATGAGGTTCTACTAGCTACGCCTGTTTCAGATGAAACTGCTGGGTTTCGGCCTGTGCAAAGCTGGGCAGGATGGGGCCTGTACAGAGCAGTGGGGGGACGTCCCCTGTCACAGTCTGCTTGCCCCGTTTGATGCTGGTTCCCTCCATCTGCAGTTCCTAAAGGAGTGCTAGCTGTATGTCTTTGTTGCATAAGGGTGCGGGCTTGGGGAGAAGCTCAGGTGGAGGTAGAAGGTTAAGGAGAAGCTCAAGTGGAGGTAGATGGTTAAGGAGAGGCTCAGGTGGAGGTAGATGGTTAAGGAGAGGCTCAGGTGGAGGTAGATGGTTAAGGAGAGGCTCAGGTGGAGGTAGATGGTTAAGGAGAGGCTCAGGTGCACCCCTGCAACATCATCTGTGCAGTGATAGTTAGTGTGTGGAGTTTGGTAGCAGAAAATGGTTCTTGCATTAAATTGCTAATTATCAAGTCTGTGGATTATCACAAGTAACCAGGTCATGATTTCTGGTCAGAGACATTACTGTTGAATTTTTCAAAATTTTTGGTGCTTTAATCACCACAGAATGAATGCTATTCAGTCTCATTGTATTTGAGAGAAGACTGACATTTCTACCACAAATATCTCCAAAACTAGGCAACTGCCAGCATAACAACCTAGATGAATAAAAAGCACTAAATCCCCTCTAAAACACATCTCTTTTTAGTTTAGTGGTGAACTGTCCTTTAAAGGAGAACCCCAGCTAAATGTAGGAGGTCACATAAAAGCCTGTCAGATTTACAGAGCTGTGTTCCAGGCAGGAATTTACTAATACAGTTTGATCAAGGGTACAGCAGCATGTCTGCGCCGCAGGCTTTAGAATACAGCGCTTTGATAACAGGCCTGGCTCTTTACATAACCTTTGTGTTATCTTGGTGGCTTGTTCTGTAGAAGCCTGAACAGAAAGTATATGTATTGCTGCAGAAATACATATATGCCAGACCCGCTTGTGTGTAGCCAATCCCCTTCAGAGACCTCTGACCTCTGACCTTTCCCCTGTTCTTATTAGCATGCATGGCTCTGCATTTTCACGCTGGTGTCTGCACTCACTCTGGGCTGGCTGTACATCTGCATGATGGCATACAATGATCGCGATGATGTCAACTGGTGAGCTTCGTCCGTATGTATGTTCTCACACACACACACCTCATACTGTATGTTTGTGGGGACTGTGCATTCATTTCTATGGGCTACATCCAAATGTCAACAGTGACAACCTTAACCCCTACCCAGCCCTAACCTTAATCATATGCAATGAAACTTAATAGAAGACTTTTTGCATTGATAGTTTTTTTTTTATTGTAGTCACAGATTTATATAAAATTGGTCCCCTAATTGGGACCAAGAAAATGATCCCCACAACATCAAAATAACAGGTTTTTATCACAACGTGGAGACAGTTGGTCCCTACAGTGTAATTGAATCTGAAACACACACACAGATCAGTGGTTCAATAACCAACATACCAACATGATTTTGTATCTTACGTGGGAACACCCAAGCAAGCGCATGCCAAGCAAAAAGCAATCACTGCAGGGTTTAAGAAACAGATCGAAGCATTTGAGACATTCTGAGGTCGTCCCCAGCCAGACACTGTAACAGCAGAGTGCCGAGAAGCCTCCGTTCGTGCTGTCCCTGCATCCTGTCTGCTGCTGACCTCCTCTTTATTCCCACCGGAGTTGTGTATTTGACATGATCAGCGATGCTTCTGGAAGCTGTTGAGAAGATCTGATCTTTTAAAAGGTCTTTCATTTATGTCCAGCGGGAGGGTACAGTGACACTCACAATGGTGGGGTGGTTTTGGGGTTGAATCTACACCCCTGATTAGCACCCCAGACCAGGCGTGCCCTCTTTAAAGATTGTGTGTGTGTGTTGTGTAGAGACCTCCCAGCTGACAGAGGGCGCCGTGTACTGTGCTGGTCATTGAAGGGTATATCAGTTTTAAAGCTGTTCTGTGGAAGTGAATGATCCCTGAAACCTAGTATCTCTCATTTTTTCCCATGTTGCTTTATTCTCCTGCACAACAGGAAGGCTTTCAGTAGCCTGAAGAAATGGGTGAACTGGTTCATGATTGTGGTGGTCTTCTCTTCACTGTTGGCAGTGTACTGCTGCCTCCTGCTGGTGAGACCCTGAAGCTGAGGGGTGCATGCACCACAGATTGACAGCAACTATATGAACAGTATTGCTGCCACCTAGTGAAAGGAGCTCAACTACTTTGGGCTACCAAACCATTTTTATTGCTGTGAAGTTACACAAGCCTTTGTGTTTTTTTAAAATGTTTTTAAATGAACCTTTCAGCTGTTTTCGCTGTTCCTTGTGGCCCTGAGGGAACCATTAAGCCACCTTCACGTTATTCATAAGGTACATCTGTTCCAACTTGTTACAAGTGAATGATTTTTTGTTTCTTCTATCTGCTGGCCTGAGTTACCCTTGTGCTCTGCTCTGTCACGTTTCCTGCTGCTGCTCTCTGCATATTTTGAAAGCTGTGTTTGAATCTTCCTTCCTGCTGGAGTGTAGGTGCTGCTGGTTTTGTCAGTGTTATTCGTCACTGCTGGGCTTTTGGGCATCACCATTAATTGGAAGGAGGAGTGGCAGACTGTGTCCCTGTCTTTGCAGGTAGGGGGTGCAATTGAGCATCACACATGTACATATGCACCTGTGGTTGTGTTCTCCTGAGCCTTCCCTGTGTCATCTACCCCCGTCTCATACAGGCCACGGGTCCATTTCTCCAGCTTGGCGGTGTACTGGCCCTCATGCTGCTGAGTGGATTTGTTTTCTGCAGTTACCACAAAACCCAGAGCAAAGGTTAGTGAAGGGACAGGCTCTTCCAGTATACGGTGCCCCCTAACAGCCGGGAGGTCTATGCACAATGCACACTACTCCAAACCAGTGATACGTTTTCTGCAAGATGGCAGTGGGAATGTTCTATTTTAAAACCTCAAGAAAGCCACCTTCTTTCATCCACCATCTAGATTAGTGTGACGGTGAGCCTGAATCATAGCCGTAGAAAGACAGGGCAGGAAGCAGGTGAAACCAGGTCTTTATAGAGTGGGAGCCGAACTCAAGCAATCACATATTAAGGGCATGTTTATAGACCCTGGGAGGAAACCAGAGTACCTAGAGGAAACCAGTGTAAAAATGAGGCGAACATACAGGCTTGTGAAATCCTGACTCTATGAGGCTACCTGTCACATGCTGGTTGTGTGTGTGGTGTGGTTTCTGTACAGCTCCCTCACACACTTAATTACCCACATGCAGCTTCCAAGGCCGTCATCATGGGCACATTCACGCTGCTGTCTGCTCTAGTCTTCCTCTCCCCACTTTTGATTGAGTCTCCATGCCTCTGTGAACAGCTCCCTCAAAAACCAAAGCTCATTGGCCACAGAGGGGCACCAATGGTGAGAAAGATCTTCCAAATCTGTCTACTTATATGCATCAGTTTTTTAAATCAAATCCTGATAATTGGGATCATTTTCAGTATTAATTACATGATTGATGACATTGATTCGCAGTCTGTTTGATTTTGTTCTTTTTCCTCTTTCATCTGCCTCATTTGTGGTGTTGTCATCAATGGTCCTCAATTGATGCGTTTGCCATTAGCTCGCCCCGGAGAACACAATGATGTCGTTCAACAAGAGTGCAGAGTGTGGTGTGTTTGCCTTTGAGACCGATGTTTTCGTCAGGTAGGTTCATCAGGAGAAACATGGGTCTCCAACCAAAGACCAGGCAATGTAGGAGGAGAACAGACACAGGAACCAGCAGGTCATTTGGCTAACTGACATTGCTCTACCTCCTATGCACGCAACAACATGCTGGTGAGACCAGCAAGGATGGAGTTCCCTTCCTTATGCATGATGAAAGCCTCCGTAGAACAACTGACATTCAGGAGAAGTTCCTTGGTCAGGCTGATAAAAGCAGCAGCTTCACCTGGCCGGAGTTAAAGAATCTGAGCGCAGGAAGCTGGTTCCTGAAGGTCAGTTTTGTCATGACCTGCTCTGAGCTGGTATAATGCCTGAGTTCCTTCTCATTACGTGTAAGCAGCTCCTATCTGCCAGACAACACAATGGTGCATATTTTACTGTGTACTGCTTTCCTCACTGCTGCTCTGCTTTGTAAATTTCAGCAAAGCTCTACTGTCCAAGTCCTACAGCACATTTCTGTCTGTGGCCCTTTTTCCAGGATGATCCATTCCACACTGTTTCATCGCTCTCAGAGGAAGAGAAGGCGGAAGCAAAGTATCAATCTATTCCACAGCTCTCTGAGCTCCTGTCGCTGGCTAAGCAGAAAAATATCTCTGTAATCTTTGACTTGAAGGAGGACAGAAATGGCAGCAGTGACATAGACTATATTATTAAGACCATCCGGAATTCCAAAATCCCTCTTGAGCTGGTGAGCTAGTCTTCAGCTACGTTTGTGCTGCCTGCACCTCATTCTTGCTGCCTGCACCTCATTCTCAGTGACTGGATCTCTCACTGGCTGTACCTGACTTAGTGTCTTTGTACCTCATTCTCAGTGAATACAACAGACACTCCGACTGTACCTGTATTTTAGGGACTGTCTGCACTAGGGGTACAACAGTACAGGTATCCCACAGTACGTACCTCAGTATTTGGGCCACGGTTTCAATTCGGTTTAAACACAAAACCACAAATAATAACACAACAAAACAAACTGCCTGTAATTTATGTGTAAAATATGTATACATGTATAAAATTCAAACTTACAAAATGTAAACAAACACGTTAAATGTAAGTACCTCTTGAAGTGTTCTAAACACGCTATATTCCACTCGAGGCTTTGTGCTTGAGCCAAATCGTTTTTGATGGCTTTGCGATCTTTGTCATAGAGGTCTGGAATTATAACGTCGCTGAAATGTGTACGGCAGGGCACAAAACGTGGGTCGAGCGTTTTAATTAAGTGGCGAAACCCCGCATCTTTGACAACAGAAAAGGATTGTAAATCTTTAGCAATGAGTGTTCCCACTGCACGGGTTATTTTCTTAAGTTTATCGGAAGGTACAGTCATGTGAAAAAATTAGGACACCCTTTGAAAGCATGTGGTTTTTTGTAACATTTTTAATAAATGGTTATTT
>JABFDZ020000002.1:27352449-27362917 GCA_019775955.2 Pollimyrus isidori
GTCATATTACATTTGGTCCCCACACTGTAATATATACATAACCCCCCCCCCCCACACACACACACACACACACACACCCATATACTTCTTACTTAAGAGGAATTACTGTATTATAAATAAAGTATTATTTTAATGTTTAGCATTGTTCTCGTCACTTCCTTTCCCTAAACCTGTTAACCTTGCTAATCATGTACACGGTTGCTGGTCGGGTGAGACATTTCCCAGAATGCACCTTTGCTTTGCTTGGGAAGTGCTCACATTAATGGAAATCCACAGAAATAACAGAGGGTCACCTTAAACGATGCACCACTTGTCTATCTGTGTAAAAATAATCATTACCAAGCTGAAGGTGCATTTTCACCATGCAGCCGTTTTGCAGCAAATACGTGTCCGGGTCCAAGAAGTATGGGCCCCATAGGCATGTTTTCAAGATGCATAAAGAGGAAATCTGCCTACTACTCCTTGAATATTTCAATTCATCATCCAGATGAACCAACAGTTTGTCTCCATGGTGACGGGTGCTGATTGACAAGTGCTCAGGGCGAGTCAGAACCTCCTCCTTCATGTTGGTACCCCATGTCCTTCTGTGTCCCTCTGTGGCCCCACAGCACTGGCCCCCTTCATGCTTTTTTGGCACATGGTCACCTGACAAGGGACTCATTTTGAAACTTGTGACATTCTCTGTAGGTGACTGTTTTTGTTGTTACTGCTATTATTATCATTGTGATCACCGTCAGTAAAACCCATCTCACGTGCCAGGTTGCCTGAAGTACCATTTAAACCCTGCTGTCTGAAAATCTGTGGTGGTACTGAGGTGTGCATGATCTAAGACTTGGCTCTGTGGGGTCATTGATGTCTCTGTCTCTGGCTCACACGGTGGTTTAGAGACTCAGGTTCTGCGAGCATGCCCCTTTAAGAAGCAGCCATTGGCACCCTAAGTACCACTGTTCCAGTGCATCCTCTCCCCCGAGGTGCACTCCAAACCCCTTTGCACGTGCCGCCCCTTTAAGAAGCAGCCATTGTCACCCTGTGTACCAGTATTCCTGTGCATCCTCTCCCCCGAGGTGCACTCCACAGCCCGTTGCGCGCGCCGCCCCTTTAAGAGGAGCTGCCGGAGCTCTCCACTCTGCTGCCGACGGCAAGGCCGGCAGCCGATTGGCCGAGCGCATCCAGGGCCAAGCGCTATGCTGCAGCCTCTCTCGCTCTCCCTTGCTCTCCCTCGCCCCCTCAAATCTCTCTGTATAATCAGCAAGTAGGACAGGCAGGCAGGCGGCAGGCAGGCGGGCAGGCGGGCGGAGCAACGATTTGGAGCTGCAAGGGAGGAAAGCAGAAGGAAGAGGAGCGGAGGGAGAGGAGAATAAGCACAGGGAAAGGGAGGGAGGATTCCAGCAGAGGATTAACCACATTTCACGCCTCAGTTTAAAGATACCCGGCTTGTATGATAGACACGTACGTCCACGCCGGCAGAGCCCAGCGTCCTAACCCTGCTCATAATCACATCCGAGAGTGTGTCTCTGAGATGGACCTGTGAGATCGTGAAGCTGGTGTGATCCTCGTGCGAAGCTGGCGTGATCCTCGGCTCTCCGTGGGACGCATGATGCACTGAGGCTCCGCGCACCGCTCCGTGTTTCTCGGCGGCATCTCTGTCCTTCATCCGGCTGCCGTGAGGGGGGGGGGGCCCACAGCGACAGCGTCCCCCCGCCGTGCACCCCCAGCATGCTCAAGCACCAGCACTGCTGCAGGTGCCCAGAATGCGAGGCGCCCCGCCTGGCCGCCATGCGACACGGCGACTGGCAGCCCGAGCCCTACGGATACCCGGCCGGCTACGGGGGCGGCGGCCAGACGCTACCATCCTCAGCCCCTGGAGGGGGGGGCAGCGGGGGAGGAAGCGGGGGCACGCTCGGGAGGAGCAAGGGGAAGAGCTCCTCAAAGGGGGCCGCCAAGGCCGCGGCCAAGATCAACAGCAATGGTTCAGAGGGCCAGGGGGCGTGGTGGCCGGAGTGCACCTGTACTGGCCAGGAATGGTACGACCAGGTATGCCACCTCTGCCACTGGGAACGCTGGGCATAGTTAGATGGGAGTGTTGGGGAGCATTCGCTGAGCATGCTGGGCAGGTTTGACTAGGAGTATTTGGCATAGTTAGTTAGAAGTGTTGGGTATGGTTAGCTGGCAGTGTTGCGTGTAGTTACCTGGTAATGTTGGATACAGTTAGCTGGCAGTGCTGGGTACGGTTAACTGACAGTGCTGGGCACAGTTAGCTGGCGGTGTTGGGTATGGTTAGCTAGGAGTGTTGGGCGCATTTAACTGGGAGCAGGGAAGGAGTCCGATTTGATAGTCAGGTTCCTGTGCTGCTGTTTCTGGTTTCTGGTGGCTGCCGTTTGCTGTTACACACCGGAGTGTCTCCACGCAGGGCTGAGGGTAGCGTAGGGAGTGTGGCATTCCTAGGCGGAGTGTAGGATGCCAAGCTCCAACTGCACACATCACCCCAGCTCTGAGAGTGAGACGCCATCACACTGCACCAACAAGAGTTTGGAGAGGATGGCAAACGTCTCTCGTCAGTCTCTAGAAATCACATGAAAGCACCACATAAACATCCAATGAAAAAGTGACATACACGACAGTGCATGTTCGTGGGGCTGGGTCCCATCATGCAGACCTCCTCCTTCCCCGCTAATGTGTGAAGGACCAGTGGGCGTGAGAAGAAGGGAAGGAGCTGGTGCGGCACGGAAGTAAGATGGAGAGTAGGATGTCCTGGGCACAAGGAGAGAAATCCCCATGTAGAGCTGAACACAGGCAGAAACTTCCGGGTTTTCCTCAGGTTCTCCTCCGGTTCTCCATCGGCACCCGGTGGCACCCTCTGTGCAAACAAGCATTTTGGAGATTAAGACAGTGATCAAACACAAAGGCAGGCAGGCAGCCAGTAAGAAACGTGAGTGGATTCTGATGCAGAGGGTTTGTCCTTAGGGTCATTTGAGACACTGGATTCTTAGAACCATGGTTCATCTGGATATTGGCGCCCCCTATTGGTGAGCTCCTGCAAGGCCTGTAACAGGTGGATGGATAAGAAGTGTCACAGGTAGGGATTTGTTGAAAGTGAAGAATGAGAGAAAAACCAAATAGCATGAGAGATGGGAAACGAGGAGGAAGATTTTATGTGCTACATAGATTCCGATGAGCAGAACTTACGAAGCTGTTGGTTTGTGAGAGAACAGCTCTGGCTGTGTGTCCTGCTGTTTCTCTGTGTGGCTCAGCCAGTTAGGATGCTGTGCTTGTGAGTGGAAGGTTGCGGTTCAAATCCCAGGGTCAGTAGAGTAATTTTACCGTTGGGCCCTCAAGCAAGGCCCTTAACCCCTAAGCGCTCTGGGGGCTAGCTGATTGTGCTTCCTGTCACTCTCGATTAAATAAATAAAAATAGTGGTTGACAGGGTGTGTGTGAACATCTCCACCTAATATGTCTCAGGCTAGGTCTAGTGGTCACTTGCTTCTCCATCACTGGCATGATGAGGGGTGGAGGTCTTGGTATAGCACACATTACTAAAAAGGGTGAGATGTAAAAGAGGGAGATAAGCATACAAGGGGCACCATCAGCGGGATTCCGAATCCGAGGGCCACAAAGACCCAGGGGAACCTGCAGCCTTCAGGGCCCAATCTGTGAGAGTCCTGCATCCAGCTCTGAGGCTCAGTTCTGTGGCCAGGATCACTGTGAAATATTCATGGCCCTTTATGTTATTTATTAACTTGGAAGATATTGAACATTTTCCAAAAGCTTCTCCTGGTCCCTTCACCCCATTTCCAGTTTTCATGTCCACTGTGGGCAACGTAAAACGCTCTGAAGGTGTATGAGGGACAAGTACTGGCTTAGATCAACACTGCAGCGGCCCAGGATCGGACCAGGAGCAGCCCTGACATTATGTATTGGGGTGGGCTGCTTAGTAGGTCAGGGGTCTGTGCCAGTGATCAGACAGTTGCTGGTTCAAAACCCTGGGACAGCAGACTGATGCTGCTGTTGAGCCCTTGAATATGGTGATTAAGACCCAGCTCCATGGGTGTTGCACGCTGGCTGACTCAGGTGTCGCTCTAACCTGTGTGTGCCCCAACGGAGGGCATGATTGGATATCTGAAAAAGAAGCATTCAAATGTACCTGTACCCATACTTGTATAAATGGCATCTCACTTCATTAAAAAGCTTCAAAGTTTAATATAAGCAGACGGTGTCTCCTGCCAGCTGTTTCATAAGGGTGTCCGCTTGCATAACGTGGTGATGCGTCCGTTGGCTAGCAGGGTAAGGCAGTCAGCAACAGATCAGAGTCATTCACACTGCTTGTTGTATACGCTCAGCTCAGCTCTCGGGGTTTTAAGGGCCGTCAACAAGCAGCACTTCTGTGCTGGGTCTGCTGGATTCTCAGGTTCATGGAAATCAAATGTATTCAGGATTTAGTCTCTACGCCGGTGGCATGTTTGCACTCTGTCTTCCTACGCGTTTGAGTCCGTGTGGCCTGCTGTCATGTCATTGCGCAGCCTGTGAATACAGCGGCCCTGACTCTCATCCTAGTGGATGCAAAACGGGTGAAGAAAACAAATGTAAATAAATGTTGAAAAACCCTCCTGCCGGATTTTGGTCGTCGTTCCAGCCAGTTGCGGGCGGTGTGCACGTCAGGGGGATGGATGCTGCGCCTATGCTCAATCCCAGAGTTCTCAGAATGACTTTACTGTTGGACCCTTGAGCGTGGTCTTAACACACAGTCGCCCCAGGGGCCGCCTGACCCTCCATTCTCTCAAAAAGAAAAAAAAGTCACTTTAGATTAAAGCATCTGCTAAATAAATGAATTGAAACTTTCTCCGGCAGTGTGAATCAAATTTCTCCTTGGGCCTGGAATGTAGTAGTGATCACATGATGAGGAAGCCACCAATACTTGAGGGGAGAGCCCTCAGTACAGAGACACACAGCAGCATAATATATTCACTGAGGGGGAGGTGCGTGATGGGATCCCAGGGCAGTGGAGCAGGTCTGAAAAGCGGGTCAGTCTGTGAGCAGCGCAGTGCGAGGGGGCTGGAGCGCGAGTCCGTACCGTCACTGTGACACATCCGGTGGGCAGACGAGCTGGCACACAGCGGCGTCTCTCTGGACATGCTGTCTGTACAGTGACTGATGATTACAGCACTGACTCATGCTCTCTCATCTGAGCAATTGCTCGCTTGTTATGGGGGTCGTCTGCAGACAAAAACACATAGGAACAGATGCATCCCCATCCCTACCAGGCTCCACTGAAGACCAGCTGGCGCTGTCCTACAATACACTGCACCGAAGTAGACTGACCGCTTAGTACAGCATCATGCTACAGATTGCGTGTGTGGCACAGAATACAGGGTGCAGCAGGGTGGTCCATTTCATTTATCCAAAATATCGATTCATGCATACAGATTTGTCACCTTACAATTAAAAATAAAGTTCAGAGAGTGACTTAACTTGCAGGAAAATTGAAGCATGTATATTTGAACAGAGTAGCAGTATTTGGTTAAGAAAAAAAAAAAGACTGTAAAACAATGGCATCTGAAGGGGTCTGGGTGAGGGTTAGTGCCGGAGCCAGTCGGTGCACAATTGCGTGACAGTGAGTTTCTGCGACTCTTATTCCTGCTGAATAACATATACGTTGAACTCAAAATGAACTCAGGATGAGCCCTCAGCTGGACTTGACCCAGGATTCTTAGTATGTCCCTGAGGCACCAGCATGTGACCTCAGGTACACATACACACACACGCACACACACACACACACGCACACACACACACACGCACACACACACGTACACACACACACACACACACACATACACACACGTTCTGCCCCAAAGGGCCAGTAAATCTGTGCAGCATGAGTCGCCCTGTTTAGCTGCACAATGCTGATGGCTTTGATCTGTGGTTTTATACTGACCTACAGAGGCAGAGCGAGCAGTGTAGGTAGCCCCCCCACATCAAGACACCCCACCCCCACCTGCTGTATAGCTCCAGATCCGACTGTCCGCAGTATGATATAGTGAGTCTGCTCATTGTTCAGTGGTTGGCTTGCAGCTTTGACTGCTTTCTGTACTTCCCAAAACATGATGCTTGGGTTATGTTTTCATGCTGCTGATTCCTTTGTGGTGAATTTTTAAAACCACGGTCTCTCCACTTTTCCTTACAAGACCTGGGCTGTGACGTCCACTGAACTTCCTTCTTTTATTTTTGGCTTCTGTTTACTTATTATCTTGTTGAGTGAATTAGAAATAATTAGAAAACTGAAGCTAAAAAGAGTGTACTTTATCACCTTGTTTACTCATTGTTTTCCCCACTGCCAACACCCCCACCTCACCCAACAGTGTTGAGATCAGAGCAGTGTGTTGAAACTAGGAGAGGAACACAAACCTGCTTGTTGCTCACTAACCCTAACTTCACGGAGACTGTGCTGCCTCAACGCTCAGTAAATTCCATGAGACTTGAATGGTGATGAAATGGTCACATTTTATTCAGTCATTTCAATGATTGTAAAAAAGTTGAGTCAGGGAGCTGAATGGCTCATAAATGCTGAAGGAGGGGGCACCCCGCACCCCCATGGTTTCGTGCCCCCTTCCCAGGGCTCTTGCCCAACACCCAGCCAAGGATGCTGCATTGCTGCAGTCGCAGCCTGTAGCGGCTGCTGTCCTGTTCAGCCGATCATCAGGCATTGCAGGCAGGTTGCATCAACCCAGCAAAGCCCCCACACTCAGTGCGCTCTCCTGCCTACAGACTCCACATCAGGCCCTGCTTCTTTTCCCACCCAGAAGCAGCAAAGCTTACAGAGCTTATGGATCAGGATTCGGCACTATCACAGTGCGCTGGCCGCCTAATGTCAGCGGAAGGGATGGGATCTATGGGACGGGTGTGTGGGCAGGGAATTGTGGGATGGGATTTGTGGGAGGAGCTTGTGGGCAGGGAATTGTGGGATGGGCTTTGTGGGAGTAGCTTGTGGGCAGGGAATTGTGGGATGGGTTTTGTGGGAGGAGCTTGTGGGCAGGGAATTGTGGAATGGGCTTTGTGGGAGGAGCTTGTGGGCAGGGAATTGTGGGGTGGACTTTGTGGGAGGAGCATGTGGGTAGGGAATTGTGGGATGGGCTTTGTGGGAGGACCATGTGGGTAGGGAATTGTGGGATGGGCTTTGTGGGAGGACCATGTGGGTAGGGGATTGTGGGATGGTTTTTGTAGAAGGATCTCATTGGATAAGCTTTGTTGGTGGAGCTTGTGGAATGGGAATTCTGGGAGGAGTTTGTGGGCAGGGAATTGTGGGATGGGCTTTGTGGGAGGACCATGTGGGCAGGGAATTGTGGAATGGTCTTTGTAGGAGGATCTCATTGGATAAGCTGTGTTGGTGAAGCTTGTGGAATGGGATTTCTGGGAGGAGCTTGTGGGCAGGGAATTGTGGGATGGGCTTTGTGGGAAGAGTTCATTGGATAAACTTTGTTGGTGGAGCTTGTGGAATGGGATTTCTGGGAGGAACTTGTGGGCAGGGAGTTGTGGGAGGAGCTCATTGGAGCTTTGCTGGTGAAGATGGGATTTGTTTGTTGGATAGACTTTGTGAGTGGTGCTTTTTGGATGGACTTTTTGGGAGGAGCTTGTAACTTTCAGGATTTAAAGGATGGCTTTCAGTAACCAGAGTAGTTTTGGAGGGCCAGGGAATCTGGCTACAACACAGAGGGCAGATTGTGCTGGAAAAGCCCGAGGTGATATAAAAGTTTAAAACAAATCCTTTTCTGCTCGGCCTGGCAGTAAACATATCAACATATGGATAAACATGCACATGAATGTATTCATCAGCTGCTGAGTAGCAGCAAAGTGTTATTCCTTCGTTCTACCCACTGCAATGTGCTGCCACCTTCAGCTCCTTCAGATTTTCTAGGCTGAGATGGAGGCGTGTTGCTGTGTCGCTAGCAGGACTGCATGGAGACGCACTCCTGGAGGTATTCCTCTGTCTCCTGCACGGCTGGGCCAGGACTCGCTGGGAGTGCTGGATTAATAGATCCCCTTCAGGGTCGGAGCGCCACATACATTGTGAATCACAACATTTCGTGACCTTCTCAAGTTTCACGTGGATCTTCTCAAAGTGTGTTTTTCAGGGGTCACAATGCAGACCACATCATTCCATGCAACGCCTGTTCCTGTGTACCTACACCAATGACGCAAATGTGTCATTTACATCACTGCTACAGAATGACACAAGGCTCAGTTCCCAGATCCTGCTGGGTCATATGACTCCTGTGGGATTGTGCCAAGGTTCTGCCTGGATGGAGCAGTAGGACCCAGTGCTGTGTAGCAGCCAGAGCGGCGTAGGGGAACCAGCTGTCAGATCCGGGTACAGGCCTTTGGGGCTGGCTGTGCATTTGCTCTATGCCCCTGCCTCACTCTGTATGAGAATATTCCAGAAAAACCTTCTCTGGAGATGCAGCTGGATGCTTGAACTGTGAATGGGAGAGCCTCACTGTACTTCCTGCGAGCCATAGCACCACCATCTGTCCCCTCTACTGGGCCTGTCTGTTCCTCCCCTTTCAGGGACAGACATTGAGAGCAGGGGGAAAATTATACAGCACAGTATGCCCCCCCCCCCCCCCCAGCCGGGGACCTGGGCTAGGATATTAGGGAGGAGATGATGTTTATGCTTTATGCTGTATAGCATAGTGGCTCTGGCTATGTGCAGGCTGGTGTGCATCATACCATCTGGCTCCCGCTGCCTCACTCACTGCCACCACCCCCCCTCCCCATGTGTGTGTTCTTCCTCCCTGCAGGCCAACCCACCCCCTGTGATGGTGAATGCAGACTCCCTAGACGCTGGTCCTTATGTAAGTACCTGCTCACACTCCCAACTCCCACAGGGGCCTGGTCACTGAGGACGCGAGGGGCCTGCAGGAAATGTAATGGAAACATCGCTATGGTGTCCCCATGACATTTTCGAGGAGAGTCCAAACCCACAATCCTGCATCTGACTGGTTCTGTAAGATAAGGCATAATAAGGGAAGAGATGATATATTGATCTCAGAGAAACTCTGTTGTTGGTACTAACAGGAATGCATGTTTCTTGCTGCAGGTAAACGGCAGTGATGGGATGTACAAATATGAAGAGATCATCTTAGAGAGGGTGAGCATTGTTACTCTGAAGATCATTGCTGCAATGATCAGTGGTATGTCTGCAGACCAGCATTGAGTTTGGCTGAGCTGAAACACTGTCCACTAGATGGCGCCTTTTGCCCAAATTAAATACAGTGATGGAAGGACGATGCTTCTGAAGTCTTTTATGAGCCCGGTGTGTAGGACGGCATTTGTCAGAAATTCAGTCCCGCATTGCTGAGTGTTGAGAAATAAAGTCCCCGCTGGACCTGACTGACGTCCGAGTCGCATCAGCCATGATCGCGCAGAGCAAGGGCAGCCCCAGCCAGGCAACAAGAGAGGAATGGAGACATATGGAAAGAGAGGAAAATGGAGGGAAGAGGATGGGGGAGGAAAAAGGATGTGAAAGGGAAATGGGGGAGAGAAGGAGTGATATCAGGGAGAAGGAAGGAGGAGAAAACAGAGAGAGAAGGAAGAGAATGAATAGGTGGAGTAAAGATAGCAGATAGAAGGAAGACAAAAGGAAAGAGGGAGGAGAGAAGGAAGGAGAAGGGAGCAGACAGCCGAGTGAAGGAAGGAGGAGAGAGGAGAGGGAAGCAAGAGAAGAAGGGTGAGCGGAGAGAGGCGCTGCACGCATGCTGCAGCCCAGCTGTGATACCAGATTACCTGAATACAGGGAAATTCCGGGCTGGGCTTCAGCATCGCCGGAGGGCTGGACAACCCGCATATCCCTGAGGACCCCGGCATCTTCATCACTAAGATCATCCCAGGAGGGGCGGCTGCCATCGACGGCCGACTGGGGTCAGTCACCTTGAGCGTGACCCTTAATCACTGCCGACTGCAAGGACTTTGCGTTTCCTTGTAATCGACGAGCCCCCCGCCCCCCCCCAACAGGGTTAATGACTGCGTACTGCGGGTCAATGACGTCGACGTTTCCGAGGTGGTGCACAGCCAGGCAGTGGAGGCACTGAAGGAGGCAGGACCAGTGGTGCGGCTGCTGGTGCGAAGGAGACACACGCCGCCTGGGACCGTGGTGGAAGTGAATCTGCTGAAAGGACCCAAGGGTGAGACACACACACACACCCATGTACATAAATACACACGCACACACACACCCATGTACATATATACACACGCACACACACACCCATGTACATAAATACACACGCACACACACCCATGTACATAAATACACACGCACACACACACCCATGTACATATATACACATGCACACACACACCCATGTACATAAATACACACGCACACACACACCCATGTACATAAATACACACGCACACACACACACATCTACATATAGACACACACAGACACCCAGGTAGCTAAATAGAGTCGAG
>JABFDZ020000002.1:27365247-27387460 GCA_019775955.2 Pollimyrus isidori
TGGACATTGGCCTGTTCCCAGACTCTCAGGTGTATACAGAGTGGATGTCGGCCTGTTCCCAGACTCTCAGGTGTATACAGAGTGGACATTGGCCTGTTCCCAGACTCTCAGGTGTATTCAGAGTGAATGTCAGCCTGTTCCCAGACTCTCAGGTGTATGCAGAGTGGACATTGGCCTGTTCCCAGACTCTCAGATGTATATAGAGTGGACGTCGGCCTGTATACAGAGTAGATATTGGCTGATTCCCAGTGTCTGTATATATAAACAGGGCTTGGTACTGCTCTGAGAGTCACAGAACTCAACAGCTGCCCCTGTCCACACACATCCCTAAATGGCATCCCAGCCAGAACCAGATGCACACACTGACAAAAAGGCTTAGGAGACCCATCTGTGACCCTTCAGGATGAAGCGACCTTTGCACACAATGTGCATGACATACCCTGAAACTCAAAAACTCAAAGCTGGTACAGGTAGGAGTGGCAGAGCAGGCAGGGTGACGGCAACCAAACCGTTAACAGCTCGTTGCAGCCGATTTATTCTTAGCTCCTCTGACACGCTTAAAATATCTCTGGCAGCTGCCCCCCATCTTCCTTTGTCAAAAAGCGCATCTCATAGCAATGACAGGAAATCCACAAGAACATGTGAGGAAAAACCCCTGCGTGATTTGCAGAGCAGAACAGACATGGAAAGTCGTGGTTCCCGCAAAGCGAAGCGTCCTCATCCAAAGAGAATCTCTGCGAGTCAGTGCTGTTCCAAAGCCTACTTACCACATTAGTACATGGGAACTAGGACTGTGTGGGGGAAGAAGAGAAGAAGAGGAGGATGTTGGCCAGTAATTACAAACAGAGAGAGAGAACATGAGAGAACTGGAGTGGCAGGACGAGAGGGAGAGAACCAGAGGAACTGAGAGAGACAGAGAGAGTCAGACGCAGAACAGTCGAGAATCATTCCACAGCCTGTGGTGCTTGCATTCCTAGAGAGGATGAACTGAGGTGGGATGTCCCATGAGCAAGAGGGACAGCTTGTTTCCTCCCCGTGAACGACACACATAAAAAGTGCTACAGCTCATTCTCGTTATCACCCAGATGTCAGAGGTTGTGTCTCCTTGCTTGCATGCTTGTTGCTGACAGGATGGAAATCTGTAGCTTCACTTGGGACGTCAAACTACTGGCAGGTTCCTCTGACAGTTGTGTGTGAGAGAAACCAGAAAGGTGATTTGTACATGGCCAGGGGAGGAGCCGGGGGGCGGGTCCCGACTCACACTGGGGAAACTGCTCTTTGGTGGAGGATTCTGTCCGCCCCTTGTTGACATGGAGAGTCACCATAAACATCAGAGCACAGATAGCTGGAAACCAGTCTTACGCGTATGAGGCCACCTAGACGGAGCAGTGATCATACCGGTGTGTCAAAACGGCGCCAAGAGCAAGATAAGACCAGGCTGGGGGCCATCGACCAGTACCTCCAATTCCCCAGGAGTAAACACCCCAGCAGGAGCTACCATGTTCACCGTGAACATTGCATCAGCCACGCCACACCTGCAGACCGCCACAGAACACCCCGGAAAGAAGCAGCTCCCTCTCCCTGAACAAGGCCCCAGGTAACTGGGGCTCGAGGGGGCCATGTCCTGATCAGCACTTTGGGTTGGACAGAGTGGTACCATGTCTTTTTGTGGATCTTTGTCACCCCCATGGACAGAGGTGACACCGATAGTGACACAGCCTTTTCCTAATAGAAGGATTGGGCCGTTGGGGATCTGTGAGGGGGGGGGGGTGTGCATTTGTAGAGCCTGTGTGTCTCAGGCTTCCATGTGTCCATATCTGATGAGTTTTTCATGGTATCTCACTGTGGTTATTACTTGCCGTTGAGTCTTGCCATTGGTTTAGCGTGAAGCTAACAGGAGCCAGATGCAGGTTTACCCACGTGCCAAAACCAGGAAATACAGAGCCCTTTAATCCCGATCTGTGCATTAGCATCCTAGCGGCCTCTGTGCCAGCTCTCTCCAGACCATTCTCCCCTAATTCTCAACTCACTTCACAGGGAAGCACGGAAGGTGGTGCTGCACAAAGGCTCCACAGGGTTGGGCTTCAACATTGTGGGCGGCGAGGATGGCGAGGGCATCTTTGTGTCTTTCATCCTGGCGGGTGGGCCAGCCGACCTCAGTGGAGAGCTGAGGAGGGGTGACCGCATCCTCTCGGTGAGAACTACTCTTCCTGTAGAACAGGAAGAGAACATGTACTCAGTGTGTGTGCCAACCTGTAGCTTCTTTTGCCTTGTACCTTAATGTAATGTAGATTCCTGGTTCCCAACCGTACGATGACCACAGGCCGGTTCACATTTTTATGCAAAAAAATCTCAGATTAGTAATTTAAGAAACATTTAAGAAATGTAATAAGTTTAACCGTTTCCATTTCTTTTACATGCATCGTGAAGCACGATCGTTAGCGATCACAAAATGTGCGTGGCTTGCAACAATATATAATACATTCTTGGAAATTAACTAACCCCGTGCAAACCCTCTAGTATACGGTGAAATATTGGGAACCCCTAAACGAGATGATTTCTAATGTTCTTCCAGCTGAAATGAACCTAAAAAGCTCAAAGCTGCTTTGGACTTCGGTTCTGGCAAGGGCGGCGGTTCCGGCAGGTGCACTGACGTGTCCTCCTCGTCACAGGTGAACGGCGTGAACCTCCGCAAAGCTACCCACGAGCAGGCGGCAGCGGCGCTGAAGAGGGCGGGACAGACGGTCACCATCATCGCCCAGTTCAGGCCAGAAGGTAAAAACGCAAGTTAATAGGAACGGCATCCAGGGATATTTTCGTGCTGTTTTCTCGCTCGTTCATATGGGCGGGTCGTACTGTCAGGATTGGTATTATTCTCCAGTGCTGTGCAGAGACTTCTGAGGGACAGGTGCTCACAGGTTAGAAAGGAGCCACAAGTTCTGTTAAAGCTCACTCACAGGAACATAATAATTAGTAAATAATTGGGGCAAAATGGGCAAGTGCTCAGATGAAGGTTGAACTCATCAGATCCCAAATGCACAACCAGCGCATTTCCATTTTAAAAATATCTAACAAGGTCCCTAATAGCTTCATGTTTAAACTGTAAAATCACTTTCTGTCTGGTCTTCCAATCTAGTTGATGACCACTTCATGGGTCTCATCGCTGAAAGTTTGTTTCTGCTTTAGGCACAATAAAAACGAAGCACAGCCCAGAACAGAAACATAACCGACTGAAGCAGTGCTGCGGAGTGTATTTTAAATGCACAAATGCACAAGCGATCCGCAGATTATACGGTTGCCGCCTGCTGGAACAATATCGGGTACCCGGTGTGTAGGTGCAGGGTGTTGGCTGGCCCTCCGCAGAAGGGCGTTAGCCGTTCCTAGCCCTTTAAGGCAGGTAGGAAGCGTATCGGCGGCTCACTTTCCCGCAACGCCCCAGAGGAAGCCCTGCTCCGCAAACGAGGACATTCTCTGCCGAAGCTGATTGGCTTCGTGCTCGGACCCCCAGGAGGATCTGCCCACCGCTGCGAGCGATCGTTGAAAGCCGGGGACCTACACAGTCTGCGAGAAATAGGCGCTGTGCGAGCCGCGCGTGGGGGATGGAGCGCCCCGGGTGTAGCTAGAGCATGGGAGGAGAAGTACCGAGCGCAGGGAACCGTACGAGCAGCCAGTAGGCTAGGGCAGGGAGCGGTTTTGGACAGCACCGAAGCAGCGTCCGAGAGCCATAGCAGCCGCCGCTAGCATGATGACTGGAGGTGGCCGAGGAGCCGTGACTCCTGTCCGGCCGGGTAGAGGAGTGAACAGGAGCGCCGCCGCGCCTGTCGGTAAGCAATCCGTGCCAGTGCTGGAGCCGGCTAGGTGACCATGACCGGCCGTCGATTAGAAGCAGCTCGTCTGCTCCCATTTGGAAGCTGCGTTTATATGTTTAAAAAGTGAACTGATTTCCTACTGGCGAAGGGATGGTATGTCGGTCTAAACTTGTGTGGTTAGGGTTAGGTGCCGAGTGTTAGGATGAGAGTATGAGTTATAGTTAAGATTTAGGAGTTAGATTTATGGTGTTAGGGTGAGGTTTATGTTGTTAGGGTTCAGGTTACGGTGTTTAGGATTGGATTTAGACTTAGGTTTAGGGTTAATGCGTTTTGGTTAGGGTTTTAGGGTTTTCATTTGGTGTCCTTCAGCATCTAGCTGTCCTGTAATAGTCAGGGCCCCTGCTGAAGACTTGGCCTATTTAAGAAGAGGCATCATCACACATACACACACAAAAAAAACGCCATGGCTGAAAGCAGAACAGTGTGTGTGCCATCCCAGGGAGATCAATGGAAGAACTGCTTTGTGGAATTACCTTAAATATTTAATAGATGATGTCATACTACATTCAGGAATTCCGCCATCACCCGTGGTAGCAGTGGTAAATACCCTGAACTTTGGAATATTTCGAAACATATTAATGGTTGTTTCAGCACTGAGGATGACTGAATCGGTTTGGCGTTTTCTGCAGTTCCCCCCCGCCATGGTCACAGTGGATCACTGCGGTCAGTGTGAAGTGTAACCCAAAATTGGCAAGGCTGGGCACTCCCAGCAGTAAAGAAGTTTACCATCGAAAGCGCAAGCCTTAGCCAAGCAGTGGGCGTGGCCAGCTGTTTGTGTGTATCGTGGTGTCAACCTGGAGCAGATGGGAGTTTCTGTTGAGACGTCCCTTCTTCACTATGACAGGAATGTGGCAGTGTAGGTTCTGTTATGGCATGTCTTCCTGTGTAGCGCGCAGACTCTGGCCCAGCCCTGCTCCCCGCGGTGTGGACCTGGCCCCAGGAGCAGCTATTCCAGAGAGCGTTTAGCGGTGTGGACTGGGGTGGCACTGAGATTCAGGGTGGGGGCGGAGGGGTGGGCTGCTCGCTCTCCAAGCCTTGTTTCGATGTCAGTTGAGCGGCTTCCGCATGGTCTGCAGATATACTGTTCTCCATTTCTCTCTCCTCTTTTTCCTTGCCATCTTAAGAATTCCGTTCAATTATCTTCATTATCAGAACCCTTCCCGTTTTTCCTAGGCAGTAGACAAGCAAGTAAACAAATGATAGAAATAGTGTTTAGGCTTTAGGTTCAGGCTTTTTAACTCCCAGAGGCAAGGTCTGGACAGGCTATCTGGCATGCTGGGGGTGGGGGGCAGCTGCCAGAGGCCACCCAAGGCTGGCTACAGGTGTGAAATGTGCCTCTTTTGCATCACCTATGTGCGGGAGTTGGTCAGGATTATGGGATGGCGGTCAGGTTTCTGTTGTTGGCGCACCATTGGGACCAAGGCGGCTTTCTGTCTCTCTTCTGGGATGCTGGTGACGTTATAGGACTATGGCACCTCATCCAGACCGAAGTGCTCTGGGTCTGCAGAGGAGACCTCATTTTCAGTCTCCCCTTCTCAGCGGCTGCACAGAAATGTCTCCCTCGCTCACCAGTTGAATTTGCACGTGCATGTCTGTCGGATTGGTCACCAGCTTGCCTCACCCCGACGAGTCACCGTGATGGTGACAGGTTCCTTGTCCATCACTGTCGCCCGCAGTGACTGCAACAGTACTGTGATGTTCTGCCCCAGCTGGTCCTGCAGAGGGACAGATATAGCCATCCGAAGAGGATGGGTTGGGCATGGACTCCTCTAACATCCCTGCCGCTTGGATTGGAACCCCCCAAACACACAAACACTACCACCTGTTTGTTTTCCCACAACGCGACAGGCCTCGGCAACCCTGAGGTGTCTCCCCGGTTACCAGCAGCACGGGGCAATTGCCTGGCTTCCTTTATCGCTGTGTCACTGGTGGCTGATTTGGCTTCGTTCCATGTGTAGCTAGATGGATGCTCCTCAGGGTCCCTCTCTGTGGTAACTTGACTCGAGTCATGTGAGGTGTAGTGTCCAGGGTGGAGGTGAGGTCCCACATGGAGACAGTGATGCTCTGATCAGCTTGTATCTGACCTGGATCCTGCACCTTGCCTGTAAGGATGTTATGGTGCATTTTCCCCGGTTTGCTGGAGTCAGGTTGCACTCCAGTGCCCTCATCGGTCCATTCCAGGGCTTTCTTTCTGCTGTCCTTCTGCTTGCCCCGGGCAGTATGATTTGACGCCAGGTCGTGGTTGCAGCTGCAGCTCGCTCACAGTACCTCTGTGTCCATCATTAGCAGACCATCGGTCCCTTTGACTTACTGCCAAGAGCTCTAGGAACTGCGCGAGGAACAACCTGCTGGAAATGTGTTAGTTAAGATAGACGTCAAATTATGCACATTAAACTTTCGTGATGATACCGGCAGTGAAACTTGCCAGATGTGCTGGTGCAGATTAGAGGAATGATGTTACTAAAGGAATGATGTCAGCAATCTCAACCAAGACTGACACATTGAGCCCATCCTGATATCGTGATTTTTATTTAATATTGCCCAATACCAATGTTAACCAATATATTGTGTATCTCTAGGATGAAACCCTGGGGTGAATTTTAATTGAACCTGCATATGGCTCCACCCCCTCCAGGGAGAGCCTGGGGTTCTGGGTAGTGGCTTACGGGATGTTTGTTTCTGGCAGAATACAGCCGCTTTGAGTCCAAGATCCAGGACCTACGGGAGCAGATGATGAACAGCAGCATGAGCTCAGGATCGGGCTCCTTGCGGACCAGCGAGAAGCGTTCCCTTTACGTCAGGTATGGCCCCTGGGGACACATCCAGGTGTCTGTCGGTGTCTGTAGGGCACCCTCACACCCTTACAGGTGTCTGTAGGGCACCCTCACACCCTTACAGGTATCTGTAGGGCACCCTCACACCCTTACAGGTGTCTGTTGGTGTCTGTAGGGCACCCTCACACCTGTAAAGGTGTCTGTCTGTCCATCTACATTTCCATTGGATGTTTATCTGATGAGATTACAGGTGGACTTTAACACTTCTGCAGTGTTTTGGAAAGGAATGAGGTTCTTGTGTAAGCTCCTGACTTTCTGTGAGTATGTAGGTACTTTTAGGAGTACATGCACAGATAAAATGGTCTCTGGAGTGGCAAAGTTAAATACAGAGAGCAGTTAGTGGATTTTTAACTGAACTCAAAGCAAACACGGGTGAATGTAGGTCATGGCGTTGTAAATGTTGGCCTTCCTCTGGGTGATGTCATGTGATGAGTCACTGGGCACCCATGCCATGACCAAAGTTAATGGAAAACTTTTTTAGACAATCTGGCTCACACACACATGTATATTATGGAATTACAAAGTATATGGTGTGACGTCGGTAAGTAGGAGCAGAATATATAGAGCTAAAGGAGGTGTTCAGCCACTTTTGATTTAAAATGGGCTTTAGGTTCTTAAAGAACTTGTGCAAATCCTAAATTTGGGAGATCATTTGAAGAGCAGGGATTTGAGGATGATGGACAGCATCCCTGAGGAGGTGGGGGTTCAGGGGCAGCGTCCCTGAGGAGATGGGAGTGGAAGATGAGGCTGTTTGTTTGGGAATTTCAGGTATTCACAAAATAGCCTGTACCTGGAGGAAGGCGGTACTCTCCTCCGCCAATTCTGTTACTCGCCAGCTGCCTGACGCTGGTCTCACCGGATATCTTCGTCCTTGCGTGTGAGCCGCCCAGAAAACCAGCAGAACGGGTTCATGGTCTTGTACAATGATGGCCCTGTGTTTTGGTCACCAGCCTTCAGGGCAGGCTTTTCCAGATCCTGGGACGGAATACTCTGGGATTAAGATTAATCCCTACGCTTTGTCAGGGGTTGATGTGTGTCATCCCTTTGGTGTCGAGCAGTGTCCTACCTATGACAGTTAAACCTTTTAGCTGTCACAAACGTGCTCTCCTGTGTCGCACTGCATGGGGCTCTGTTCAACTACAACTGCATCTGTGACATCTGAATGACAATCACATGTTCAGTCTCCTGTGTCTGGATGTGCAGGGCCCTGTTTGCCTACAGCCACACCTGTAATGGCTGACTGATGGTCCCAAACATGGTGTCCTGTGTCTGGCTGTGCAGGGCCCTGTTTGCCTACAGCCACACCTGTAATGGCTGACTGGTCCCAAATGTGGTGTCCTGTGTCTGGCTGTGCAGGGCCCTGCTTGCCTACAGCCACACCTGTAATGGCTGACTGATGGTCCCAAATGTGGTGTCCTGTGTCTGGCTGTGCAGGGCCCTGTTTGCCTACAGCCACACCTGTAATGGCTGACTGATGGTCCTAAACGTGGTGTCCTGTGTCTGGTTGTGCAGGGCCCTGTTTGCCTACAGCCACACCTGTAATGGCTGACTGATGGTCCCAAACATGGTGTCCTGTGTCTGGCTGTGCAGGGCCCTGTTTGCCTACAGCCACACCTGTAATGGCTGACTGGTCCCAAATGTGGTGTCCTGTGTCTGGCTGTGCAGGGCCCTGCTTGCCTACAGCCACACCTGTAATGGCTGACTGATGGTCCCAAATGTGGTGTCCTGTGTCTGGCTGTGCAGGGCCCTGTTCGACTATGACCGCACCCGTGACAGCTGCTTGCCCAGCCAGGGCCTGAGCTTCTGCTATGGGGACATCTTGCACGTGGTCAATGCCTCTGACGACGAGTGGTGGCAGGCGAGGCTGGTCACACCCCACGGGGAGAGCGAGCAGATCGGGGTCATCCCCAGCAAGAAGAGGTACTGCTGTCCACTCGAGAAAATTCAGAAATCCGTACAGGGGAGCGGAGAGTCGCCCTCATGTAGCTGATGGTCCCTGCAGCTGCCCAACTAACCCATGGTCTCTGCCAACAGGGTGGAGAAGAAGGAGCGTGCACGGTTAAAAACGGTCAAGTTCCACGCCAGGACGGGTATGATCGAGTGTGGCAGGGTGAGTGTCCAGCTGCGCGCACCACCCAGCCACTTGGGGGAGGGGTGGAAGTCAGAGTAAGACGGCTTCTTTCCTGGAAGATCTATGGCAATTACTCTGCTCAGGTGTCTAATGTCATGCTGTCACATGCAGTGACTGATTCCCAGTGGCGCATCCTGTCCATATAAACAGTAAAACCAGCAGAGTGTATGAAGCCACAAATCAATATTTATTTTGTCGTTTTGTGTGACGCGGTCGTTTTCATTTTGAAGCTTTCTTTCCTCTATCCGTTCCTTATATGTGCAGATGTTAGCTTGTACCCAGATGGTTATGTACTGTGATACAGAAGCACATGCGCCGCTGATTGTGTGTTCTACACCTGCCTTGCGTGTCCCGCACCTCACACCCTGGCTGCTTTACAGCATCCCCCTCCTCCGTCATCGTCATGTCACTGTGAGCCATCCAAAATGCAATGACACAGAATCGTGCTGTGCTGCTGGCATCTCCTGTTGGGCGGGGCAGCCCTGTGGCCCCTCACCCCCGCATTCATCCATTCCCTTCTGCATTACCCCCACTGAGTCAGTAACCCCAGGCCCCCAGAGCCTCTCCAGACTGCTTTAACACCTGATTCACACCTGTGAGTGGGGTATTTTTTTGTCCCATTGTTGACTTCATGGAGGCAACGAAGAGCTGCTTGGGTCAGAACTGACGCAACCCCATCACTTTCAACTGGAGTTAAGACCTCCCCCGAAACGCCCCTCCCTTATAAAAACACTGAGGGCAATGTAAGCTATGTGGTACATGCAGTGATCTGGAATGCATCCTTTTGGATGGGAATGTCCCCTGGTTGGTTACCCTCCCATTCTCATTGTTTCGTCATTTGTCGTGCATCTCATTAAGGCTCATTTATGTTTGTCTTTCGTTCTGTCCATCTCTCTGCTCCCTACAGTCAGTCAAACTAAAGCGTAAAAAGACATTCATCCTCTCGCACAAGTTCCCGTTTTACAAGAGCAAGGAGAACATTTTGGAGGAGTATATGCAGCCTGACCGTGAGTACCCATGAGTACCTAAGGGGACAGGGTGACGCCCACTCTCCTCAGCATTTACTTTCCTCCCTCCCCTCTCGGCTGTGGGCGCTGTTGACCCTGGAGTCACTCACATGGGGGTGGGGCTTTGCTGAGAATGTGTCATGAGGAGAACCAGCCTTATGATGCTGTGTACATAACTTGTTCAAATTGGTTTTATTTGTCTTATGGTATTAGATGAATTTGCATATTTCCATGGCAACCAAAAATAACAGTGGGGAGCTACATGGTTTACATTCTGCTTCAGCAAAATGAAGCTTTCTGGTGTAATTCTTTAGCTTCCTGAAAAGTGGTGGGAAAACCTTCCGACACCATGTAGGTGTGTCCAAATTCAGGGGCTGCACCCTTCCAAGGCTGCATTCAAAGACCAAATGCATGACTGAGGCACACCAAGGCTGTCCCATGTGGAAGGCTCCTTCAAATGCAGTCTAGAAACGCGTCTTCCTTGTGTCAAATCGCAACATATCCCAAGACTCCTTTCACAGGGCTAAAGTGGGTGTGTCTGACTAGGCGATAGGAGGGGCGCTTCATAACTCCAAGGTAAGGGTGGGAACAGCGAGTGATGGCCAGACTGTTCCATTTGACAACGCTTTCCACTCGACCTTTGAAGAACGCAGCCTACAAAAGACTATGCCTTCCTAGACCAGGTCCTTTGAAGGAAGCAGCCCCTGAATTCAGACACAGTCTTTATTGTTGTCTCCCCCAAAAGAAGGGAAGTCCTGCCCCTATGCCAAGGCCTCCCATTGGCCACTGGGCTGACAGGCTAGAAAGTGCTGGTCCTCTCCCTGCTGTCTGTCTGTCTGCCTCTTGCTAACTTTTCTCTCCCTCCTGTCTACTCTCTTGTCTCCGTTTCTACCTTGTCTTCTTGGAATGTCTTCTCAGGACTTCCCAGGGTTAAGCGATGACTTTTATGGATCAAAGAGTATGAGTAAGTGTGTGGGGGGGCTTTTTTGCAATTTTTGCAACCTCAATCATCACCTGAGAGGATTTTAAAGAGCAAAAGCTGAAAATCTTGAACCAGACATTGTTGCCCTCTCCAGATTCAGTTCTGGAGTGCTCATAAATTAAGCTGGTTCTGTAACTCTTTAATCTAGTCTGATCGTACAGGATAGGTAAACCAGGATGGCCCTAAAGCTTTTGCACCCCTTCTTAAGACTCCCAACTGTTAGCCATGACCTCATAAAGGCACCCCAGGCATGAAGCTTATCTCCCAAATATCTGAGGGACTTTTGCCTTAAAGGTTCCATATAGAGTTTTACCCATTAACTGAAAACCCCTGGGAAAATAAGTCAGTATGTGGGTGATTTTTGAGATGTTTTTCCTCTTCCCTAGAATGTTTGACATCTAACACGAGTGACAGCGAAAGCAGCTCAAGTAAGTAGACCCTGTTCCCTGAGATATTCAGTGAAATCCACACCACACATCGCTGAGGTCACTGTCCATGCTGCTTTAAAGCCTCCCTTTTGTTGAATGCACATGTGTATTTTAGGCTCAGCCAGCACATCCCTACTCGGTTCTCTCTTGTCATTTCAGAGGGCCAGGAAGACACCATTTTGTCCTATGAACTAGTGATCCGACAGGAGAGTAAGTGAGTTAAATGCTGAATATTTTTCCTGATTGCTTCAAAATAAGGTTTTAACATTTTTTTTCTTTAAACTCTATTAGTTCATTACACAAGGCCTGTCATTATCTTGGGGCCAATGAAGGACAGGCTGAATGATGACCTCATCTCAGAGTTCCCTCACAAGTTTGCCTCTTGTGTCCCACGTGAGTAACCTAGTGCTCTGTCATGACAGCTTGGTGGGCCTGGTTTCCTTGGGTTGGTCTTCAGCTCGCTGTGTCATTTGGCAGACACCACACGGCCCAGGCGGGAGAACGAGATGGACGGTCAGGACTACCACTTTGTGGCATCACGGGAGCAAATGGAGAGGGACATCCAGGACAACAAGTTCATTGAAGCTGGCCAGTTCAATGAGAACCTATATGGCACCAGCGTGATGTCTGTGCGAGCAGTAGCACAACAGGTACGCAACACCTAAAGGATCAAAGACTTTGCCCCAGGGTTTCTCAAACATCATGTCACCCAGCCTTATACAGAGTTCCTTGGAAAATGGCATAGTACAGTTAAAACTTCTGTGTCCCAGCCCATGATCGGGAAGTCCCAGTTCCAAAAATTGACGTTGCTCTACCTTTGTCATCCTGTTACAGGGTCAACATTGCATCCTCGACGTGTCTGGGAATGCCATAAAGCGGCTGCAGCAAGCTCAACTCTACCCAATAGCCATCTTCATCAAGCCAAAGTCTGTTGAGGCCCTCATGTGAGTCTTGCGTGCTGTTCTAAACAGGCAACAGCATAAAACATACTGCTATCTAAACCACATTAAACCTGTCTTTGGGCTCAAATAATGAATGTGTTACCTTGAACAAATTCATTTATACTTGATCATCTGTTCGGAGTCCTGCCCTATTAGTCTTTACAGGTATGCATTTTTACCTGGCTAATTACTGATCTGTCTAGTTCTGTAATGAATGCTCTATTGTGTTGTTCTTCTCCAGGGAGATGAATAAGAGACAGACATATGAACAGGCCAACAAAGTCTTTGAGAAGGCAAACAAGTTGGAGCAGGAGTTCAGCGAATACTTCACAGGTAAGAAGCACTCGCAGTCTTCCACTTCAGCAAATTATCATCCCACTACGTGGCGTCAGGCTGGCCCTACCTTGTTGCTGAGGGGGCTGAGCTTTGCTGGATGGTCACGCTGACTCCTTCCCCCCACCTTCCTTACACAGCAATTCTACAGGGCGACTCAATAGAGGAACTTTACAGCAAAGTGAAGAAGGTCATCGAGGACCATTCTGGTCCCTACATCTGGATCCCTTCCTCAGAGAGGTTTTGAGCCCTCAGTTCTCTGGTCCCAGGAGCCTCTCTTATCTCTGCAGACCTACATGTACTGTAGGGTTTCTACCACTTCACGTCTGATGCCACGACTGCAAATGTGTGTAACTCCTGCATGAGTTTTAGAGAAATCCCTTCAAATCTGGAAGTAACATTCCAGGCTCATTTTATTCATGGACATGGAAGCAAAAGGAAAGGTACGTGGCAGAAGATGGACAGTGAGTCTGAATGTATGAAAATGTGTACGAAGTGGGGTCTGTAGATGCTGCTGTCAGATTGGGGATGAAGACGGAATAGTTTTTTTTAAGTGTATAAACACTGGTGTTAAAACACAAGAGTAGAAGGTTGACAGGCATTTTGTTTTAGTCCTACATTTATGTTAACAGCATATGAACTGACCCCCCCCCCCCCCAACCACAACCCCCTATGATGCTCAGACTATTCTGCTCATGCTTTGTTTTTCTAATTTTATGATGTAATTACAAACTGCTTACATTTTAAATGGCTGCATCAGGATCTCTTCAGAAAATGGGGAATCTGGACAAAATGGTATAAAAATTGTTTATATTCTTGAAACTTCCACACGATTGGTAAAAATGTACGGTTTTAGTACATATTAAAATGTTTTACACGTGATCAGGTTTGACTACACGGTGGACTTGTTGAATCTGATTTTCTTTGTGTGTGTTTATTTTCTGCTGGGAATCAGGGAGTTTACAGGTGAGTGTGGACTCTCTGTAAAATGCCAAATTTCCCTGCATAATAAGCTAAATACAGTTTAGAAGAGCAATCATTAAATGTGGTTGTGCCTGCAGTTAGGCAGTTGGTTAGTAATTTCCTGTTCCCCCTTGCTCTCACATCCATTGTTACCTTTTTAAAGAGAGAGCTACTCTTCATACTTCTGGTTTTCCTGTGATAAAGGGAGGGTGCGTTACCATTGAGAACAGCAGTCCTTAGGAATACTAGATGCTTTCTCATGTGCTCCCCAAGAGGGATTCACTGCACTCAGGAACTGTAACGCAGGCCCCAGCCACTGTAGGACCCCACTGTAAAAGTGAGGAGCTTTAAGAAGGCCCACACTTTGGCAGAGGCTAGTGAAACGCAGGCTGATGTCAGGCTGGACAGAAGTATCAGTACTATTGGGAGTGTAAGGATGCTTTTTAAAATGTTTATCAGAGCTGTCCTCCCATGCAACATGGCTGCCTGGGCTCTCTTAATGTCCTCCACCATACCAGCCATTATACGCAACACACTGTTTCAGATGTGCGAATGTAAATGACCCCGAATGTCTCTCTCCCAGTGCATTATGCAGGGGCTTACACTTTATATTATTTATTTATTTATTTATTTATTTGACGTTGTGCAAGTCTGCTTTGAATTATTCCAGGGCTAATTGCCGCTCAAATGATAGACAGTTTCAGCCAATCGCGGCAGGGCTGTGAGTGCCTCTTTAGGCAACCTTTGTAGATATGGACTCATTGTAGGAATCATGAAGTTATCACTATGATTCAGGCACCTGCCTGCCGCAGAGGGTGCAGGTGACTAAATATTCAATGCGACGAGTCCTCAAACACAGCTGGCACTGTTTCCACAGGCAGCCCTGTGCTTTAGGGTTTCCCTGTTAGAGCTCTATGTTTTTTCTTTTTCTTTGGGGAGAGGGGTTATTCCTGCCAGTTGGTTCAGTTGGCATGGTGGCTCCCTGGGGCTGACCTTGCTGGAGTCTGGGAAACAGAACGGTACATCTGCAGTTTCACGACGGCAAGCTTAATTTTGGCTGCTTTTTTTTTTTTTTTTTTTTTTTTGGCTTTTAGTTCTTGGAGTTTGAATAAAATGTGATAAAGGGTTGCAGTTTGTTTTTTTTCTATTAACAAAATAAGCCCACAGCAAAACTTTGACTGCTTTTAATCCATAACGAGCTGGTTATCTGTGTCTGAAGGCTCATCACTCCATCACACAGATCTTGGGAACTGCTCCTTTTTTCTCCGAGACTTTACCAAGCAGTTTTTGAAACGGATTGAGGGGAGGCCAACCACTTACTGCACACACTGAGAGTCAGAAGAGAGAACTTCACAAAATCGTAACAAGGAAACAAAATTCAGTACCGGTAGTTAAAAGCTTCTATCCAAGCCAACAGAGGATTGTAAACAGTAGGGGATCGGGGCAAACGTGCCGTTTCAATGTAGGACCCAAACATGGAAAACGGAGGAAGGCCATGACACAGGCCCTGTGAGAGAGAAGGGCCAGCTGCTTACTCATCTATGACGACATTCCTGTTTGCTCTATCCAGCTGGTCGAGCACCTCTGCATAGAGGCTTGACATCTGGAAAGAAAGCAAGGTGTGGCCTTTCACACATCACTTCATCTATGCGTAGTGGTGGTCTTTTTCCTAAAGAAACTGCAGGATGTGAATCACCTACTGATTACATTTTCTCTGTGCCTATGCTGGCTCCTATCCAAGGTACCAAAGGTCAGTCCAGTAATTAGATATTCTGAATCTCCAATGCAATAAACAAATTATACTTTTCTGCATGTGCAGTGAATGAATTCAGTTGGGTTTATGGAGGAATCAATGCCTTTATGTCTGTCATGGGGAATGGCCTGTACATTAACCAGTGCCCACTGCATTCTTCACATATGACAATGGTCTTATCCACTGTGCATGGGCAGGAGATCAGGGCGTGAACTCCCCCTGGTGGCTGTACCTTTATCCGGTAGCTCTCCTGCAGGGACCGGAGGTGACAGAGGAAGGCCATACCCAGGCTGCACCACCTCTCTGCCTCGGGGAACTGGGCGAGACTGAAGAGCAGGATGCCTGTGTTCCAAGCCCGTGTGAGCAGCCACAGAACTTCTTGTTCCGGGAATCCCTCAGACTGAGACAGCAAATTGGGTGCCCAGTAACCTTTTTGCCATTACTGTTCTTTTTCCCCCATTATGATGTTGCGCTCTTCTCTTGGCCTCAGGCAAACACACGGCCAAAAGACTGGGCCTGGCAGCGCTATACCAGGCATGTGGTCTGGAAGTGCATTTGCACAGATAACTGCCCTCACTTGCATGTCTCCCTTCTGGGAGTCAGGCTGTCCTAATTAAAGGCTTCAAGTGGCTCATTAAGGATTTTCTTCCCGTGTTAAAAGAAAACGGTTTACCTTCTGAATGGCCTCCACCACACAGACCATCAGGAAATGGTGGTGGATTTTAAAAGGGGTCAGTGGAGCTCACCGCAGAGGCAATGATGGAGCGGGCCTCCTCAAAGTACCCCCACACCTCCTCCAGCGCGCGGGGCTCCACCTCGGACACGCCGCCGGGCAGCGACAGCTCGATCAGACTGCACACCCACCGGCTGTGGCGGAGAGTGGGAGTCAGGGGAACGGGCACCGCTTGTTTACTCCGAGAGAGACTGAGCCCTCACCTGCAGCGGGACAGGTCCTCCTGGGGCTGCTTCCTGTGCAGGGACAGCGCCATCTTCAGGGCTCTCTTGGACACCTGAGGGAAGTAAGCCGGAGGCTCCACAGCCAGGGCTGTGGGAGAGAAAGAGAACAGCATCAGACAGACGCAGCTGGACTCAGCCCACCTGCCAAAATAGACCCTCTCTGATGTGAGACACTGAATGTTGTCCCCAGGAAAAGGAATGGGGACTGTCTCTTCCCAAAATCATTTTCACTTCTTTGAAACCAGAACTGCTCATTACACACACTGTCTGTGGGGGAGTGCAGCCAGCCAATCACACTCACACATGGCCTGTGGGGGCGTGCAGCCAGCCAATCACGCTCACACACTGTCTGTAGGGGGGTGCAGCCAGCCAATCACGCTCACACAATGTCTGTGGGGGGGTGCAGCCAGCCAATCATGCTCACACACGGTCTGTGGGTGGGTGCAGCCAGCCAATCACGCTCACACACGGTCTGTGGGTGGGTGCAGCCAGCCAATCACGCTCACACACGGTCTGTGGGGGAGTGTCCCCCCAGTGCAAGCAACACAATGCAGGCAGTTCCTCAGGAGACAACAGGCAGCTCCAGCACTCTATTCCTTGCCTGCAACTGTCTCCAAAGTCTTCATTTCCACAGGGTCCATCTGCAGAATGGCCTCCAGCACAACCTCCAGTTTGGGGTCACTGAGCTTGGCAAGGGCCTCAAACTCGTACAGGAAGAGCAGAGTGTCAGTGGGATCCCTCAGGAAATCTCCTATGGAAACAAGTTTCATGCTGCATTACTTAGATGCCATTACAGCTAAACATATTGGAAAAGCAAGCATTTCATTACCTGGCAAATTCTAGAAAAAGTTACCATGGGAGGAATTGAAAATGAATGAGAGACACCTGTGGCTTTTAGAGTTTTCCAGATTTCCCTGCAGCTCTGAATGTGCTCTAAGGCCTGCGTCAGCTGCTCTGTCTGAGGAGCAACAGGAATCTTTGTGACACTATGCCCTCTAGTGGCTGCTAGCTGACATAGCAGCTGGGAGAAACTGCATATGAGCAGTGCAGTATTGTGGGTATTCCCCGGAAACCCTACCTGAGGTGCTGATTGTGGAGACATCCTATATAGCTCCAGGCAAGCTGCAGCAGCCATGAGAAGGCAGGTCTTCTGCCCCATGAGTACAGCTTTTTCAGGCGGGCAGAACTGGGACAGCTACAAACGTGCACATGATCACGCGTGTTTCGGAGGGAACAGACCTCATGGGAGGTGCTAGATAAATGTTCACATGTAGCTGAACTGCTGTTTCCAGTGTCTAGGACAGGAATTGCCATCAGTCCCGGGTACTAACCTGATAGGAGAGCACAAAGAAATCCCGCATCCTGTCAGGAATTCTCACACACTGGAGAGCAAGGTTCCATGCTGGGTAATAAAAAAATACACTCAAGGGGGACGGTCTCAACTGCTGATTGGGGAGGGGATGGGGAGGGGAGAGCATTTACCGATCTTCCTGAACCAGCTGGCCTCATCCGCCCGTTTTGCTGGCTCCAAGCCAAGCTCGCTGGGGAGCTGGGATACCTTCTGCAGAGCTGTGAAGGTGGGGGGGCGCATGGTTAGCGGGTCACTGTGTACCAGACTGAGAGACGTCCTTCTACAGTCTGTCAGTGTCATGCAGGGAGATCCGGTGGACAGACAGGACCTCAGCCTGCTGTAAACCCACGCTGAGGTGTCTGTAAATGTCAAATGTCCACATTCAGGAGCTGAGAAGCATGACTCACCCATTGCCAGGTATGACAAGACAGCATCCAAATCTGCATCACTGTCAAGGCAGAACACAGAAGAGTCATTTTTAACTTGGAACAGTTATTTGCACACTTCCTGCATATTAACTACGATGAAAATAACATTTGGTAAAACCTGAGCAGACCGTATTTCACTTTGGCGCCACCTGCTGCCTGTATAACTTACTCACTAACTACCAACCTCATTTCCTCACTTTCATTTTCTGTGGCAGAAAGAACAAGTCGAACCAAACACCTGTAAAAGACAGAGGGCTTCTGAGGTTTACAAACAGACAACCCAGCATATCTGTGTTATGAATTAACCTGCACCCACCTACTTAGTGTCAGCTCCTCACAGCATTATTCATCTACTCCATTTTTTAATTTGAAAAAACTAAGAAAATGGTATCAGAAAAAAATCCTTCAAATACCTCCAGCCGAAAACAGCAGCAGTGAGGCAACCAGTCAGGAAATTCAATGTCAGCTGATGTGTACCCATGTGAGAGCTAGGGTGCGCCACAGGTGTGTCTATCTGCTGTGTGACTTACCGCAGAGCCCTGAGGACCTGCATGCTGTCCGCCGAGCTCTGGCACAGGCTCCGGAGGGCTGTTGTGGCCGTGTCTGGCTGTCCATTCTGGGGGATCACATGCAGGCACGGTCACCACACACCCCCTTGGTCGGCATGCTAACTGCGGGCAGCACAGGTCGCTTACCTCTAAGGCCATGTGTGCCGCCGCTGCCAGCAGGTTGGAGGCTGCACAGGGCCCCATCAGGAGGCGCTCCTGGCACAAGATGGGCTCCATCAAGAGCTTTGCCATCTGCCTTACGGCTTCCGTGGCTGCACAGACACAAGCCGGGCCAGCCAGGGGATGCATGAGCTTCCTGTGCGGGGTGAAACCTTTCAAGCCCCACCCCGGCGCTGAAAGAGAACTGCCATCAGTACCCTGCAGCATGTCCTTCTCCAGAAGTGCCACCTTGTAGATGCTGAATTGGGTGAAGATGTTGCCAGGGTCACATCTCTCAGCCTCATTCACGGCATCCTTGGCCTGTTACTCGCATATCAAACATAATACCGTCAGCATACAAACATTAACAAAGGTCAGCAATAAGGAATATTACATTTAATGGCAAATATCAGGGTTTTGCAAACATCTTGGATGGGGTTGCGGCGAGGCCTAGAGCCAAAACTGCAGGGACCTTATGTACCATTAGCCCAATAGTTATCAGCTCTATTGATGCATTTTCAAACAAGCCATGTAACCTTGGCCTATTCTAATGAAAACATTCCCTTGAATACATTTGTGACATGTATGGTAAGTACTAGTATAAGTCACACTGGGGTCCTTCAAAGCAGGTGCTAGGCATCTAAACAGCTTAACAGGAGAACTGGCCTGGGCAGTATTGAGCACAGGCCCACAAACAGCACCTTCTCCAGCTGCTGCAGCTGCAGGAAACAGGAAGCCCGGTTCCGCTGCAGCTTGGCCAGGTTCTGATCCACAGCACCAGCCGGGTAGAAACTCAGGGAGTAGCTGTACCACTGCAGGGCCTCTCTGTAGTTGTGGGCCTGGTGAGTGTAGGAAGAGGCTTCACAAAGCCACGCCAGCGGCCCTGAAGGCGTCTCTGTGGCATCGACAGGCCCGGGCCTACCTCAAAGTGCCTGGCAGCTCGGTCCCACAGCAGGCTGTGCAAGAGGCAAAGGGTCTGGGGGGACACCGGTTTGCCGGCATGGTGTTCTGTGGGTGAACAGACTTTCTGAAGGACTTGGGGGACTCATCCTACCACTGCAGCCAATCGTGGTGTCACTGAGCTACCATCATGACTGCGGCCTGCACTCTGAATCCACGCCCTGCTTACCTCACAGCAGCACGCAGCCCCCACCCTCCGAGCCCTGTCCTCTGGACCACACCCCACCACATACCCAGCTGCTCCTCCAGTACCTGCCATGATGCGCTCCACCTGCTGCTTCCCCTGCGCCTCCCTGCCGCTCTGCAGCAACAGCTCCACATGCAGCACCAAGGCCACTCCCAGCTCAGGGCTCGACTCAAAGCACTGGCACACCTGCTGCAGGAACTCAAAGGCCAGGCTCTCCCTGAGCAGAAGGGGCACAGCACCAGCACCTTTCACTAATAATGGCTAAATGAAGCTTCATGGTCCATTTTCTGCATTTTTGTTCCCACAAAACGGCGCGCTTGGTTTGCTTTGGGGCATGACTGGGGCCATTTTTTTCAATAGAGGGCGCCATCTAGTGATGTCAGAAAAAACAGCAATTGCTTCATGAAGCTTCATTTTACCTATTTGTCCATTTGCTTCCAAGCACAGAGCTAATAGCATGCAGTTTGCCAGCCGGTTTGAGGTTAAGACCCCAGGTCAGGTGACCTACTGCTGGACAAACTGCAGCTCATCATGCTACCTGACTGAAATCAAAGCAGTTCACTCACAAATCTGTTGATCATTTGCCAGTTAAGGTAGACATCAATGAAAAAGAAGGGGTTGGATCCCATTGTCGAAGCTCTGCAGCTGTACCTGTTCTCTGACATGAGCAATCTCACTGTGCTCAGACAAACATCAAGAGGGATCTCTGGGCCAAGCAGCTCCATTATGGCTGATCACAAGAGTGGGAACACAGACAGGTGAGTAAAATATCGCTTTAATACATAATACATCTGATTCATTTCATAAATTGTAACCAGCTCTGCTGGGCGGGGCATCATTCATTATGACCAGTAATGTTGTCTGAAGCCATATTTTCTGGGCTATTTAAATGTGCATTACACTCACCGGCTCTGACGTGTTCGTCTTCGGCTTTGCAGGTCAGTAAAATCCGCATTTTTAGGAATAGTCCTGATGGGTGCCGGCTTTCCTGAAATGCAGCAACACCGTACACACTGGGGTTTCGGGCCTGTGTGACAGAGGCTGAAGCGGCAGCTTTCACAGAGATGAGCAAACAGTTCCAAATACCGACACGGGCGCACCTTGTTGGCTAAGTTCACAGCACTGAGGGCCTTTTCCTTGTACTCCTGACAGTCCCACTCCAAAAAGACAGTCGCAAGAAGCCTTAGCACTTTGGCCTAAGCAGAGGCAGTAGGAGATAGTGGACACTTCACACAGCCTCCTTCATTTTTCTGCCACTTTGAGCTGCCCATCGCAGGTCAGGCACTTACCCTCACTGAAGCTCCGGGACCAAACTCATTCATCTTCCCGATGTCATGGCTCTGGCTGCAAAACAGGACCAACTCGCCTGAGCCCTTACAGCTACCTGCCTGTCAGCAGCATGTCAACCACTCACAGCATCAGTTTGAGACCAAATGAGTCAAATCCATTATTCTCCTGGTTGCTAACAACCACAAGTCACATTGGAGCAACGGAAAGTCATAAGCAAGTATGTATAAATATCATGAAAACACCCCTTTGTTTTTTTATTTACAGATACCATGTAGTACTGTGCAAAAAATGCTCCATAAACCAGTTTATAACGACCCAGAATGTTTCCCACTTCACTTTAAACACAGGTACCTCAGCCAAAAGGTGCTCTCCCTGTACTTTTTCAAGTTGTAGTTGCTAATGCCAAAGTTATAACACAGTAGACAGAGGTATCCAGTCTGAAAAAGAAAAAAAATAAATTTTTCAGAGCCACACTTCACAGGATCCTCAGCATTACGGTGTGTGAGGGTTAGATAAGACTCACAACATTGACTTACGATTTTCTTAGCCCTAGGAGAAGCCCCAAAATTAGCCCAGTATCCTGGAAGGGTGTCCCTACCTCTTTAGGAAGCCGCTCCAGCATGTCCTTGCATCGGGAAACCTGAGAGATGGTCCCCTGGTGGTTATTCTGCATTAAAGCCTACAGAAAAGAGAAGGGTCAAGAGCACAGACATTCAAACAGGTATCTGAAACGTTAGCATTACTGAAGATGAGCGTTACCCTATTTGGTATTCATAATTCACTTTCTGTTTATAGAAATGACACATATCACAGTGTTCTCACAGATTCAGCCTGGTATGTCAGAACTCTGAAAAGGTCTTTCTCGATGTCTCCTTTTGGGATGTTGATATCCATCCCTCTCTCACCTCGGGACACGAGTTTGCTGTACAAGACCTCCAGACTCTGGAAACAGTAGGAAAATATCACATAGAACAGTGGTTCTCAACCTTTTTTGGACAAACGCCCCCTGACCTCATCATGAGCCTCGTAACGCCCCCCCCTCCCCACAGACAAAAGAAATAGGCTATTATCATAATTGACAGATGAAGATAT
>JABFDZ020000002.1:27397274-27410206 GCA_019775955.2 Pollimyrus isidori
TCCCAGTGGAAAGCCCCCCAAAAGTGAGCCGTACTGAACCGTACCGTACCGTACTATGCAGTGGAAAAGCGCCATTAAAGTTGCTGACTCTCTCCACTTCAAGCTCCCGGATGAACAGTGGCTGATGAGGCCTCCTCCTCTTCCTCATGTCCACTATCATCTCCTTTGCTTGTCTGTGTTGAGGGTGAAGTTGTTGTCCTCACACCATGACACCAAACCAGCCACCTCTCTCCCGTAGACCACTTTGTCCCCTCCAGTGATGTGACCGATCACTGCGGTGTCATCCGCGAACTTCAGGATGATGTTGTCTTTGTGGGAGGCGACACAGTTGTGGGTGAACAGGGTGTAGAGGATTTGGCTGAGGACACAGCCCTGCGGGACGCCAGTGTTTGTGGTGATGCTGTCTGAGGTCCTGTTTCCGATCCTGACAGACTGAGGTCTGCCAGTCAAAAAGTCCAGGAGCCAGTCAGAGAGGCACAAATGGTGACATTGCTTTTGTTCAGCTCTGCAGCAGCAAAGGAAATGCACACTAACTTGCTGCATAGTTATAGAACCACAAGGTGGCACAGTATTAAAATGGAGCCAAATGGCTTAGTCAGGGGAGAGTTGTCTACCTAGAATAATTTATTACACACACACAAAGATGGAGACCATGACCAAACGGCAATCAAAGCTGTAACTGTGGAGGTTTAAGTTCCACAATGTATGCTGATGTTACTCCAGCAATGCCTTAGGCTAAGGTGCGATGGGGAGTTCTCAAGAATGAACAGCTACAGAACATGCTTGGTCATATAGGTCTAGAAGGACAGCAGATAAGTGCTTGGTTTTAACCCTAGTGCTGAAAGTGTGTGTGTAAAACTAAGTAATCTGGGCTGATGTTATGGAACAGTGGTCAAAACGCACACAAAATGTCAAGATGACCTTGTATGGGATGAGGAGTATGGAAGATGGATGCCTAGATAGGTGGCAGTATATGTTTTTTTTTCCTGGTTTGTATTAATTATTTGCTTGCTAATTAGTTCCTTTGCCTTTCCTTTGTACCGCTCCCTGACTCGTCACCTTTTCCCACATGTGCTTCTGTTGCCAGGTTAACATCGGGAATGCAGCTGCCATGGGCTTCTCCTGTATATTCCATGGGCTTCTCCTGTATATTCCATGGGCTTCTCCTGTATATTCCATGGGCTTCTCCTGTATATTCCATGGGCTTCTCCTGTATATTCATGGCTGAGTCGTATTATATGGACAGCATCATATGGGCAAAAGTATTGGGATGCGCCCCCTAATCATTGAATCCGGGGGTGTGTCCGAAATCACGCACTTGCATCAGTGCACTGAGATGTAGTGTGTTGTGCGCACTGCACACTTCCTTCTGTAGTGCACACTACCATGGGTAAATGATGTTCTAAATGGAACACTAACGTTTCGCACTTACCGGAAGTGACGGACTAGCATTTGATCTTGATTCTGGAGGTTCAATAACAAGGAGTAACTAACATCTACAAACTTCAACATAGAACATTACTAACATGTATACCTCTGTACGATCGCCTAACCAGATAAAAAAACTGCTAACATTTACTTGTGCGAAAATAAGTCAATATACCGGTAATCACCAATAAGACAAATTATCTATAACTGTCATCAGAGAGTGACAGGCCGCACCCCGCAGTATACATCAGTAAAATAAATGTAAGTAACGTCAATAAGTTTATCAGAATCAGAAACACTTTACTGATCCCACCATTATCAACACTGAAAATTTGCAGAAAGTCCCTCCCCTTCCGCTACGTAGTCAAAATGGCGTCAGTTTAGTGCGAGTAGCATCCACCGTTCTGCACTGCACTTTCTGGCCATTTTCAGTGCACCGTCCAGGTACTTTCGGCGCACTGAAGTGTGTGATTTTGGACACATCTCAGGTGTTTCATTCAGATTCATTCCCACAGGTGTATAAAATCAGCCACATAAGTATGCATTCAGGTTTACAGACATTTGTGAAAGAATGAGTCATTCTGAAAGGCTCAGTGAATTCAAGTGTAGTACTGTCAGAGGATGCTGCAAGCAATAACTCAGCTGGTGAAAATTGTTCCCTGCTAGATATTCCACGATCAACTGGAAACTCAGCTACGAAGGGCAGACCTTGCAAAGTAACGGAGTGGGGTCACGGAGTGCTGGGGCACACGGCGTGAAAACATCGCCAACATTCTGTTCACTCAGTAAATACAGAGTTCCAAACTTCCTCTGGCATTAAGGTCAGCAAAAAAACTGTGTGTTCCAGTGAAGGGAACTCTTTATGGTGCAGCATACCAAGACATTCTGGACAATTCTGTCCATCCAACTTTGTACGTTGGGTAACTTTGCCGTGGAAGAACTTGACTGGCCTGTACAGTGCCCTGACCTCAACTTCATCAAACTCCTTTGGGATCAACTAAAACAGATTGTGAGCCAGGCTTTCATGTCCAACATCAGTGCCTGAGCTCACAAAAGCTCTTCTGGATGAATGAGCAAAAATTCCCACAGACACATTCCATAATGAAGCTGGACACTGCAAACTGGCCCCAGTTCTCCAAAATGACTTTTGAGCACTGTGTGTTTAGGTTAACATTTCAAGCATTATTATCTAGCCACCCTGCTGGGGTCTTAGCTTTATCTGAGGACTTACTGAAGTAAAGGGAAAAAAACAATAATAAAACTATGTGCCTACACTTCATATAAACTGATTAGACTAATCTGATTTGTCTTGAATATTTTCCTGTAGCAACCATGGCTACATTCAAGCATCTAGTAATTGCATATTAAGAGAGAGAGTTTGTCAAAGGTTAATTTCAATCCATCATTCTTCCATAATTAAGTGCAAAGTAACAGGAGTTTATCCCAAAGAGGAATGAACACTGAAAATGTTTTTTTATAGGTAATTATATGGGGGGGAAAGCATATTATATTGTAAAAGGGAAGTAATGTGTATATTAAAACAGCTAAGTAACACACCCTACACACACGTTTATTTTTTTCGAATATAGCCCACAGCTAAATTACCCTACAGTATTGGCCGATCCCTTGACTACTGATAGGAATAAAGTACAAGAGGGTAAACATTTAAACTCCAATAACCTGTCTTCTTTTGGATGGGAGCTTGTTCTATATTAAGCCAGAGTGTCTCCGGCTCGGAAAGTCGCTTTGAGGCATTATTCGCGACTCGCCCCATTTGCACCAGAAAGCCCCGTTCCAGCTCATCCTGTGACGCCTCCCTTCCTCTGCTTTTCCTATAAAAGCCGCTGGTTCAAAGCGTGCGATCACTGCTCAATTCGGAGAGATGCAACTGCAGCGCGGACACGTTTATTTTTAAAAAGGCATTGGTACCATTTATTACCCATCATGGAACAAACTGGTTGAAAATCAAGTACGTTTATAGAAGTACAGCACCTGTCGGAGTTTGGGGGACCTCTGTCCGGGGTACTGGAGTATAAGGAATAAAAAACAATATTCTGTTAAAGTTTATTATACGGACAAACTGGTCCTTTGAATTTATTTCCAGACGTGTACACATCGTCGGCACGTTTCCCAGTGGTGTTTTCGCGGGGCTTTGGGGAAGTTCCCGTATCCCGCTGTAATCCCACCAGTGAGAATGAACAGATCTTCGTGCGCATCGCTATCACTCTTCCTATACTGTCTAGCGAGTGGTGAGTCCGGCAATCCTGTGCATGATTTCTTATATTTACCATTTCTTCAGCCATGAACCATTTGCCGTATATAATAGGCCAACTTAGCTTAAAACTTGTTTTTTCCGACATGTCTGAGTGCCCTGGTATTAACACTGCCCTTGCGGGATATAAAAAATCGCAAGTTGCCAATGTAAAATATTTGTATTAGTTAGGTTATGTATAAAATCAGTATCTAAAACAAATTGTCACATATTAAGCGTCGATACATTTTAATGTTTTATTCGCACTTGATTATTTTGTACTCTCGAATACTACTTGGCGTTTCTCTACAGGAATCGTCAATGAAAGGCGAACTATTTTATTTATTTGAAATTTTGCAAATTTGAAAAGCTGACGCATTTGTCTATGTTTAAAATTTATTTTAAAGTTAAAATTTATTTTGGAAAAACAGTGGCATATCAACGGAAAGTGTTTCTTGTACCATTAAACTCCGCACTAACGTCGTGAGCGCGGTCCCTGTTGTCTCCACTAGAGAGCATGGTTGCGCTGAAGCTTTGCTGTTACTGTAAATTGCTCTTTCACTGAGCGACTTGAAAAATGCTGGAAGAGGGGCTTGTGCTTATTCAGTCATTCTTGTCAGTGCGTTATTACCCGTGTGTTTGTAAGGACGCTGACCCACAATAGTATTTCAATAAGGCATATATCACACACAAATGAGACAAACCGTTTCTCCCACAGTTGGAGAAAGTCAGACTGATTTGGTAATCTAAGGAATGTCTGCTTCGAGGGCCCCGTCGTGTTTGCTGCTTTTCCTCCCAAATTAGTCTATGAATTGATTTGGACTGAGTGAGCTGTAGATGATTTAAATACTGAAAACAACATATGCTTTAAAATATTGCTTACATGAGGACTGCCGATTTGACAGAACCTAATAATAATCATATTTACCATCTCGCACAAGTTAACATTCTTTGCTTGATTTATGACCCTATAACAGCGTTCTTACTTACACAAAAATGTATAAAGATTATACCAGTTAATGTCTGCATCCCAAATCCCGACACTTTTCACAGAATTTTTATTTAAGAGAGTTTTTTCAGTGGTTGCCTGCAGATGTGTTGCATGGAGACATTGCTAATGATTTTGTAAAGTACTAAAGCTGGTCCACGCTGTTTTCCATTTTTTGTGCATCTGACCTGTGTGATCATCCAGAGTGATAATGTCTTTTGTTATGGGCAGTTAGTCACTTCTCCAATCTCTCCATAATGCGAGATCACTACGACGGCGGTACCTCTGATTCATCATTATATCACTCCTAGTTTTCAGAGAGTTGTTATATTATTATACCGCATCAGTTTTTTCAGTGCTGCAGATTTGCTTTGATGTCAGACTGATATTTCGAAGAAGAATGCAGTGAAAGGTATTCCGTTTCCTTGTCGTCCAACCTGCCATGCGATCACACAACCGGCGTCCAGCTAGTGGGAACAGACTGTTCAGAACAGTGTTAGGAGGCCAGCTATGAGCACCAGCGAGAGGCCAGGGGCGTGGTGCAGGCTGCTGATGTTTGCACAGGTGCAGAGGAGTCTGAGAAGCGAACGGCATGGTCCTGTGCCGGATGGATCTCAATCCGGATTCAACTGGATGAGACCCAGTCCAGGTTTTCATACTGTAGGGGCTCTGGGGGGAGGGGTGGGGAACTGAGACGCTGTGCAGTGATGACAATAGAATTTTGCCGTGGGGCGATTTTATGTCCCGCACTGCATTCTTACAAACGCAAACATAAAGCGTGATTCGAGTATGAGCACTATCGGAATGAAAGGTTATAACACAGACACCTTTGATTTCCATCTTTCCCGACAGCCCACCTCATTTTGTGAGTGTGAAAGGCAGTCAGCCTCCCTAAAAATCCTGCTCTACCCACAACCACAAACAGCAGCCTGCACCCCTTCAAATGATGCCATGTTTCCCAGCCTGCTATTGATCTTGAACATATTCTTCTGGGTCATTTGTTCCCAAATGATCTTTATGTTTTTGGTTTTTTTTTTAGCATTGCGCACCTTCCCTCGTTCCCTCCTAACTAAGCATGGGGAGGGTGGCGCTTCAGCTTCAGGAGAAGCTGGCCAAAGGCGAGGGACCTCGAGGGGGGTCTTGCTTCACACGTCGCAAAATGTCGCTGAGCTCAGTGTGGGCGGTCGGCTCCTTCCTGGTTCTCCGTTATGCTGCTTGGCCAGAAAGTTCAGCAGCCTTGTGACATTTTTTGCTTTCTCCTTTTCAGTTATCTGAGCGACCATGACGACCTATTCATCTGAGTCACATCCTGACAAATGCAGAACATAATTTTGCTAGACTGGCGTGAATCGGTAATGATTTGTGTGATTGTTTGAGGCACTCAGCACTCATATTAGGTCTGGTCAGACCAGTGCTCGATGAGTAGCCACTGAACCATTGTGTTCTGTCTCCCATTTCCTAAGGGAAAATGGGAATACGAGAGGCCCGGGCTGAATCTTGTTTGTACTGCCTAAGTATCCAGGCTCTTCAGATTTGGGTGCGTGTTTGCATGGATTTTTCTGTATTTGTAGGGAAAAAACTTTGAATTATTTTAAGTTGTAGCACTAAAGATTCGTTGCAGTGGGTTAACACATTAGTTGCTATTGATGGCAATGGGTGGAAAGGCGAGCGTGTGTTTGATTGTACTGCCACTTTTTACAGGAGAATCTGCAGCCTAACAAACACAGTCCTATTGCTTCTTTAGCCTGGAAAGCAGGCCAAGCCCTACTCCTGGGAGCCTGCAGTCCCCCCTTGCTGCTGAATCAGTGACTACACCTTATTTTGGAAAAAGGCTTCTCTGCCTTTCCTTTCCCTAGTGAAGTCCATAAATCTGCCTTCAGCACATATTGTGCTCTGGCTCTCCATTGTCCTCTCCGAAGATCCAGATGTAAAGGCGGCTCATTGCCGCGGCTCTAGCCTTGGTTCCTGCGACCGCGTGGCACAGTGGTATGGCCTGGGACCCCGGAGCCTGCAGTGGACCGGCACTGTCAGACAAAAAACATTGTTCTCCTTTGAAAAAAAACATTGTTCTCCGTCAAAGTAAAAAGCACGAGTAAAGAATAGACCCATCACATTACACGTCAGTAGCTCTGGATGAGAAATGCGTATGGAAAAACTGTGTTAGAAAGGGTGTTTGAGCCAAAGAATAACAGCCCAGTTCAACCCACAGACAGCAGGTCCTCTCCAGTTTTTGTGGGGTTCTATATTTCCCTGCTGTAAGTCCATAATAACCAAAGAATTAAGCGTGACGCGCATGGCTGGGGGATTCATCACGAAATCATGAGTCTGTCAGCACCTTTGCAGAAGAGACCCATTTAAGGGCTGGGCAGAAACAGGGAGGGACTGACAAGAAGGTCCTTGCTGGCTTCTGGGTAACTTCCAGTGGCCGCTGTTCTGCTGCCGTACCCTTGGAAACCCCATATCAGCAGTGAGTCGCCTTGCCTTCCCTCTGCTCTTTAGTGCCTATCAGCTAGCAGGCCCCAGGATATTTTTGTTCTTCTTGTCTCTTCGGTCTCGGTGAGGTGGCGCGGCCCGGCCGTGCTTCACATCGTGTGACGTGCCCACCTTCTCCTGAGCCTGCCCTGGCTCGTGGGGCAGTCCTGCCCATGTGGGCGGATGGCACTGCCAACGCAGGAAGCACACAGAGATCCGCTGCCAGGCCAGTGAGCGGGGAGTTCCGTGCATTCTTCTCCAGCGGGTGGGCTTACAGCGATGGGGGGGGCTTCCCCCAGGCAGACTGAGATTCAGCAACACCCGAGGTCTGCCCCTGGGGAGTACAAGGCCCTGCACTTACCATGTCGCCATGGTATTTATGAGTCTATTTACAATACAACAACACAACTCAACCATTAGCGTGTATTGTTCTCAAAGTGTGCATTGTTTTGAGAAGGACGTTCCTCGTGTCCCTCAGGGCAGAGGTTCATATCTGATCATGCCACGGTGCCTTTCTCTTCAGCCTTAGAGAGCAGTAGTTTAATCACTGGTCCGACGGCTCGTCTTCTCTGCACCCCATAAACCCTCCCATTCCCCGAGACTCATCACTGAACACAGCTGATGTCGGCCCTGGGAAGCTGGAGTGCAGGAACATAGCATGGGGGGGGTTTGACTAAGGAGATGCCAAGTCCTGCAGAGGAAGTCAGCAGTAGATACTAAACTAGAGACTCAAGGGCCCATGAGCTGCACAGTTCTCTGATTTAGGGCTGAAAGATTTTAGATCAAATACCTTTATTTGGGTTGAGTAGATGATGCTCAGGAGAAACAGTAGGTCCTCGTCTGGAAACTTCTGTAGGTAAAAACCCAGCAAGAGGTGGCGACACCACAAAGGCACAGTACTATGCAAGTCTTAGGCAGTCAATGGAAATGTTTAAAGCTGTTTATCTGGGTGGCAAGTGTATATTTACTCAGAACGAAAACGTGATTTACTATTACAACATATGCAAATGAATAGTAGTGAGGTGTTGACTAGGTATGGCAGTGAAAAATGCATGGCTCTTCTGATGGTTTCTGCAGACACTGGGGGGGCTTTCAGGGAGGTTTTGAAAAGGCTAAGCTGACACACTCTGACTGACATCATAGTTTTACACCAAGATGAAGATAATCTAAGCATCATCTTCTTCGATTGCCTAAGGCTTTTTCACAGTGCTGTATACAGTATGTGTCCCTTTGTGTGAATTGATCAGCAGTAGTATGAATAGAAACCCATGTGGAAACAAAGAAGATACTGCAAGCACATTAGCAGCACTTACTGACCCGGCTCCCCCGATCGTCCTTCGCTTCGGATAAAAGTCTCTGCTAAATAAATAAACGTGAATGCGAATGAGGCCACGCCTTCCCCAAGTCTATGAAAGACATGTTCACCACATGTGATCCTTAGGGAAATAAAACATTCTTATGGCAATTTGGGTTAAAATCTTGGAATTAATATGCTGTTATTTTCACTTCCATATGTGTCCTGTTGCTTTTATTTATATACACGCATACCGGGGCTGAAGGTCAAACACAGTTTCCACATAAGTGGGTTAGAGCTGCCAGCATGGTTTCTGCCATCCACTCAGACTAGTTGGCGCTTCAAAGTGCACATTAACACGACCTGTTTCTGTAATGCTGAGATCGTCCATTTCAAAGGTTGTAGTGCAGCGTAATCACAAAGCGTCCCCACCAGGCTAATGGCAGTACGACAGATTGAGCTTGTTTAGGCTCCTGAGGTTCTCCCTCCCACCAGCACTAAAAGGAACGATGACAAGCGTGTCTCTCTGTATTTTTGTGTGTGTGAGGCATGTACAATGGCTTTTTCCCCGAAGACATCTCAATCCGAGCAGCCGTTTGAATGGGCTTTGTCGCCCAGCCTGGTCAGTGACTGTCTCAGTGGAGAGCAGCCTGAAAAGGAGGAAGTGGCTCCTGTCATGAGCGCAGCAACTCGCAAACAGGAGGCAGAAGGACAGGTTTTGCAGCCCCCAGCGCCATCAGCAGAGCCTGTCGTCAGCCCTTGCAGGCCTGCCATCAACACTCCCACACCCTGCTGCCTCTTGTCATCTGTTGTTCTCCATTTATTTAGCTTGTTCTCATCTGTTTATTAATAGCCCCTGAGCCTGAACAAGGTCAGTAGTTAATGAAGTGGAGGGCCAGGGGGCACCATAGAGTAGAATCTATTACAAAAGCGGGCCTCCATGGAACAGTGCCCCTGGTTTGGCATCCTGCTGTTGTGGGTCTGAGTTGAATGAATGTGCTCCTGGAGCCGAGCCATTTCCACAGCCGCTGTGCCCCCCCCCCCCCAGGGCTGCTGGAGGCGCTGAAGCTGCCGGCTCCGCTGCTGCTGCCCCCCGGTGACACGTTGCTGCTCCAGGCTGGAGACTCGCTTCATCTCGCCTGCAGGTAGGCGGCCTGCCCCGCTTCCCGCTTCATCTCGCCTGCAGGTAGGCGGCCTGCCCCCCTTCCCGCTTCATCTCGCATGCAGGTAGGCGGCCTGCCCCCCTTCCCGCTTCATCTCGCCTGCAGGTAGGCGGCCTGCCCCCCTTCCCGCTTCATCTCGCCTGCAGGTAGGCGGCCTGCCCCCATTCCCACTTCATCTCGCCTGCAGGTAGGCGGCTCACAGCCGCCCGCTTCCTGCATCAGCTCTGGCTCCTACTCCCCCCACACGCCGCCGTACGTGTGTCCCGCCCCACGACGGCAGCCCGCAAGTCCCTCTTCGTCCCTGTACCTGTCAGATATCCCCATGGAGGAATTCACCACTCGAGCCCATTAATCTTCATTGCAGGAGTAACATCTGTTTCTCTCCTTCGTTGTGAAAGTCATATTTCCTAAGTTTACATCCGATTGACCACATGCGGAGCAGAATCACTGCTTCATTGTTTAGTTTGGAATGCGGAATCACAGCACTCATATCCTCGGATCCCTTATTTAGGAAGTCAGTAAGTGTCGCCTAGGTGCTTCGCCAGTAAGGGGGTCGTCACCGTCTCCTTAGGCCAGTGTGTAGTGCACTACTTTCCATCTATATTATCTTCAGTCCATTTTCCATGGCCTTAAACTCAATGCCAGCTTGAAGCCTTTCCAAACAAGCCTGACACACTAAGGACTAGTTAGAGACTGCTGTCCATGTGAACTGCGTGTGTTTGGATGACCGGAGAGGTAGGAATGAAGCAGAGCTTCCCCCATATCTGTGATATTACTACCAAATCGAAGTAAACAAAAAAATTCACCTGGACGCCTGGATTAGTGCACTGGAAGTGTCTGACAATTTAAAGTTAATGCGTCTGTTAGTAACCAAATTCTTTAACACTAAATAATGTTGAATATCTTAGAATTACTCTAGTGAGTAGCTGAGTGAAGCCTTAGATTTCGGCTGTGAATATAAGGCAGCATTCACTCTGCCGTTTGCACCCTGACCCTCCTTGCGTCTCATCCTGTGGCACCCTCCTCCTTCTCCTCCTCCTCCTCCTCCTCCTTCTCCTCGTCCTCCAATGTTGATTTTGGTAGCTCTGGAGTGACGGTAGCAGTTGGGCCTGATACCTGTGCTGCTGTGTTGCTGCCTGTAGGGGGCAGTCCGGGCTGAGCTGGAGCCTGCCCAGGCAAGGCCTGGCTTCGGAGGGGGTCTCGGTGTACGAGGAGGCCTGTGAGGATGGGCTGTACAGCCACTGCAGTCGCCTTGCCGTCCGCGCACTGGCACACGGGGACACCGGCTGGTACTCCTGCAGCTACAGCCAGCAGAGCCTGGACCAGGGCAGCGCCACCTACGTCTTTGTCAGAGGTGGGCAATGCCTGCTGGTCGCCAAACACTCCCCTCTCATCATTGGCTGCGGTCTCGCCTAGCAGACGTGGTCCAGGCCCTGAAAGTGCAAGTCCAGACCGAAGTTTCGTTCCAGCCAACCTGTTGAATATATAGAGTTACAGCCACAGGTACTCAAGTGGTTGGTTTTAACAAAACCTTGCTCTGGATTTGAACTTTCGGGACCTGAACTTTCCACTGCCGTTGTCTGTTGTAATGATAGCTACTCTGACAGTGTGTGGTTCAGTATGTAAGGATGCTGTGTCTGTGAAGTGGAAGGTCGCTTGTTCAAATCCCAGGGTTTGCAGAGTGATTTTATTGTTGAACCCTTAAGCTCATCTTCTTCAGGAACCAGCTGACCCGCCTTGCTCAGAAAAATTCTCATCATCTTCGAAAGTAATGTACTCTTTCTGCTATATTCCCCATAATGGCAGTTTAGCATTATGGGAAATATAGTAAACAGATTGTAACATGGGCTTTATTAGGATTTGGGTGTGACAAATCTGTGCAAGGGATGAACAGCAATGACAGCTGAGTGGATCTCTGAAGTACTGAAATATTGGATCGTGGGAACTGGGCTTTTCAGGCTTAGAATGTAAATGGACAGTCTAGGTTCAAAGAAAGCCCAGGTGATTAAATGGGTTTGTTACCTGGTGTTGTCACCTGGACTGTACCTTTATAATCGCAGTCACTCATTTGTATTCCAGCCGCTCGTTCTGATGCCAGGGAGCATGGGGTATGAAGTCGCTGTAGACCCCAGGTGGGATGTGAATGCGTTGCACACACCGCGGGCAAATTAGAAATGCCAGGTAGCCGAACAGAGGAAGGAAACTGAGGCAGGAAATGACTGGGAGATGCTGTTATCCAGAGTCTGCAAACCTCTGCACATGGATGAGGTGCTCAGAGGAAACCTGCATACTCCCTCCACAGATGCAGAATGGACATGGGATTTGAACCCATAACCCAGGATGTATGAGACCACCGTGCTGTCCCACAAGTATAATGAGAAGTTATTATTTATTTTCACACTGAATCCGTGCACATTCTCATGTCCCAAGTCTTATCTCCATTTATTTATATGCTCAATTATTATTTTATGTTTTTTTAGCTTTTACACTATGCTTCTAGATTGGAAAATATGCTACATCCCATCCCCCCACCCCCCATCCATTGCAGTGCTGGGAGGCCTGGCACAGCTTTACTCTTTTTTTAAGCTCCCAGCAGTGCCCAGTCCTGTGTCTGGACAATAAAAGGAATGACAGAAACAGGCTCCCTGCTATACGTCAGTTAAGGCAGCTATAAATGGGGGGGCGAGGGGGGCCTGGTGCACAGCAGCATGCTTTACCAGCACATGCCAAGGGGCCGCTTTGTGGGGCCAGACCTGGGGGTCGGTATGTCCCGATGAGGCAGAAACAGAGGGACTGTGTGGGGGGCAGGCCTGGAGATCGGTATGTCCCGATGAGGCAGAAACAGAGGGACTGTGTGGGGGCAGGCCTGGGAGTCTGCATGTCCCTATGAGGCAGAAACAGAGGGACTGTGTGGGGGCAGGCCTCGAGGTCGGGATGTCCCTATGAGGCAGAGACAGAGGACTGTGTGGGGGGCAGGCCTGGAGGTCGGCATGACCCTATGAGTCAGAGACAGAGGACTGTGTGGGGGCAGGCCTGGAGATCAGCATGTTCTTATCTGTCAGAGACAGAGGACTGAGTCGGGGCAGGCCTGGAGGTCGGCATGTCCCTATGAGTCAGAGATAGAGGACTGTGTGGGGGGCAGGCCTGGAGATCGGCATGTCCCTATGAGGCAGAAACAGAGGGACTGTGTGGGGGCAGGCCTGGAGGTCGGGATGTAGCTATGAGGCAGAGACAGAGGACTGTGTGGGGGGCAGGCCTGGAGGTCGGGATGTCCCTATGAGGCAGAGACAGAGGACTGTGTGGGGGGCAGGCCTGGAGGTCGGCATGACCCTATGA
>JABFDZ020000002.1:27415821-27427154 GCA_019775955.2 Pollimyrus isidori
CTTGATCCCATGTGACTGGTGTTCCTCTTATACTTGATCCCATGTGACTGGTGTTCCTCTTATACTTGATCCCATGTGACTGGTGTTCCTCTTATACTTGATCCCATGTGACTGGTGTTCCTCTTATACTTGATCCCATGTCTCTGTCTCCTTTCATCACAGTGAAACCTGTGATCATAGAGAATGAATTGGGTACGTTGACCCCCCAGCCCTACCTACTTGGGAGGGAGTACTCGCTGACCTGCACTGCCTCCGGAAACCCCATGCCTGACATAATCTGGGAGTGGCAGCCCTGTGACCCGAACTCCACCCTCACACAGTGAGTGCCCCCTCCCATCCCCGCAGCAGCTCGCGGCCCACCTCGCGGGCAGGTCTACCTCGCGGGCCGGTCCACCTCACGGGCCGGTCCACCTCACGGGCAGGCCTACCTCACGGGCAGACCTACCTCGCGGGCAGGTCTACCTCGCGGGCAGGTCCACCTTACAGATAGGCTAACCCATGAATGTCCATCCTGCGGTCTGTCTAATCCTCAGCTTGGTGGTTTGACACGAGGCTGAAGTTAAAAACTGTGTTTTTCGGAATTCAGTAAATTTTTATTTATCTTAAGGCGCTTGTGGCAATCCATTACTATGTGATTTGCACAAAGTGGTGCAGGAAGCAGGAAAAAGGTGAAGCGGGAAAGAGAGAATGCCACACGACAATGGAGGAGAGGAGCCAAAACTCCCAAGAAATGAGAAAAAAATCGGGTGGTCCATGGTCAACCGATAGTGTATGTTAGGGTTCGGGTTCATGCCAGTATCTGTGCAGCTTTGCTCTACATGACTTCATTTGAAAATGGGGCTTTAGTAATATTTAGTAATATTGCTCTTAGGATTCGGCAATTGTCCCTGGGTTCTGCACTCACCTGAACTCTGTAGGGTCAGATCTCTATCTTTGCTTGTGTACCTGGCATCTCTGTACCCCCTGTAGGGGTGATTGTGTGATCTCCACTAGCTGGGGGCACCCTAAAGCCCCACACAGCCTCACCCCACACCATGACTCAATCTGCCATCTCACCCTGCTTTTAACTCACCCCCAAATAACCTGTTCGATTTATAAATTAAACACTGGTGTTGCCAATTAAACACTGTCAGGAGGCTCGGTGGCATAGCTCTGCTCGTTCACACCACCAGGGTTGTGGGTTCAATTCCTTCTCTGTATTATTGGACATTGTGGGCTTTGCATGTTCACCTCATGTTCTCTGGGTGTTTTGGTTTCCCGCTGCAGTCCGAAAGCCACGCAGGGTATTCAAAGGCTTCAGGGCTCTAGGTTAAGAACAGATGCTTTTTTTGAAGAGTTCTAGGCTCTGTCATATGATCAGTCAGAAGGTAATTCGGTCTGCGTCTGCCAGAGATCAGGTATATCATGTCTGCTTCCGCTTATGGAAGCTGGAATCGCGACACTGTGTGAGATTCCGCTCTTGGCCTGTTGAACGTATGCGGTGTTTACCAGGGCCGGGCCAGTCCACGGGCATCCTGTGGCTGCGGAGGGTGTGTACCTGGGCCTGCGCCCGCCGGCCTCTCTTGGTGTCCTTGCTGACAGGATGTTCCTGAGACTCTGAGCATGTGACTCACCTTCTGGCGAATGTTTTTATGAATAATAATGAAGTGCGTTCTCCCATTCAAGCCGCACGTTTCCCACTTCGTATCCCTCGCTGTCCCTCATCTTCCCGTGGAAAACAGCTGAGAAGCTGAGGTCTGGCAGGCGCCACACTCGTCCTCGATGGCATTTCCTCTGGCGCGTCCTGTGCCGGCCTTTCCGAGTGGGGCACTTCCTGCCCGCGGAGCAGCCCACACAGGGGCTTCCAAACAGCACCGCCCAGCTGTGCCGTCGTCGCTGCCAGCCCTCATCGATTGGCGTTATTTATGGCATCACCGTGCCTTTTACCGCTGTCTTCCTGTTCGCCTCATTGTCCCCCAGCTGTGAGCAGGCCTTCGAACCCAGGCGGGTCCAGCTTGGGGAGGCGGAGCTCAGTGATGCGCAGATGAACCGACTGTACAACAGGATCAAGGGCATCGAGAGGAAGAGCGAGTCAGTCAATGGCAGAAACAGAGTTAGTGTTACCACCTCTTCCTCTTCTCACTCATCTCCTGCGCTTTGTTTGAATAATCGGTGATTGTTTTCAGCTAGAGCACCCCATCCTTTTGGAGCTCAGCTGTGCATATTGAGATTGAGATCCACTGGCCGATGCTTTGAACTTCTGACATGTTCCACTGTAGTATCTTGCATAGTATACTGGGACAGCAGGGTATTGGAAATTTTTCAGATATCACAATGTGATTTTGTTGTAATAAATATTGGGGTATTTATGGAACAAAAAAGACGTTCAACATTAATTTCTCACAAACCCATCTAGGGGTGATTTAAACAGCGAGGATGAAAATGATTATTATTGTGCTATCGGACACATGCAATGCTCATGCCAAAGTGGCAGAGGTAGACTGATTTTTAAAATATACTAGATAATCTTGAAAAAGAATAATTATTAAAATTCCAAATTTGCTAGGTTCTTGTCCTATGACAGAGTAAAAATGTTTTAGCCACACTTACATTCCTTGCGCTATAATATCCGTACCAAATTGAAGAAAAAGCCTGATCTTGATCTAGTTGACTGGTGATGTAAGAATTGCATGTGCATAACACGTGATGTTGATATTAATATCGCACATCTTCCAGTCATACTACAGCCATTTTTAGAAGTATAAAATAACCTGCCTGTGATTTTAATCGGCGCTGGTGATTTTATTCAAACTAACACAATAATTTGATTTGTAAACATATTGACTGTGAGAGAAAGATCAGGTATTCAGAACCTTCTCTCAGTAAACCACACCAGGTACTGCAAGATATGAAAAATATCACATTTATGCACCACTTTTTGTTTATTTCTTTTCCTTGTTTCCTGAAATCATGTGACTAATTGTCCTTATCAATGAACAAAGCTAAGACGTACAATTTTTATCCTGTCTTAGTCATTAAGCATTAACCATTAAATTACGGATCAGCTTCCATGAAGAGTGATGGGAGAGGACTTCTTGTAAGGAGTCTTACTGATGTGGATCGAGGTTAAATCAAATATTCAGAAGTCAGTGATGATCACTCAGTATCAGTTTGTATTGGTGAGGAGATCAGTGACTGACTCTCTGCCATTTTGACATGCCGCAGACCATCAGCACACTAGTGGTGGCAGCAGCCGAAGTGTCTGGGAGCTATACCTGCTTGGCCTGGAACAAAGTCGGCAATCAGACATGGAGCACACCTTTCTACGTGGATGGTGAGCGCCCCCTAGCTGTGATGTTCATATATGACACGGCGTTTTCCCAGTCTTGCTGTGTTACATTGGCCACGCTTTGTACAGAAACCCATACTTGTGAAAATGAGCCACAAAATGAGGAATGCGTGCACCACGCAATAGAGAGTCTTCAGGGGGCTAATGGAAAACATCTTGCCCCCTCCCTCCAAAGCCAGCGTAGATGTAGACCTAAAGACTATGAGACAGAAAAGTCATATGGCTCTCAATAACACCACAGGGCACATTCAGCTTCTCTGTCATGCTCTGGTCCATCTGGTAGTTTTTGTCTCTCAGTCATGTGACTGATGAGATGTTTCGGTATCAGCCAGTAAAGAACCGGACTGGGACCAGGGGAGGGATCCGTGATGGTTAGACGTAGAAGCTGGGTGGGGGTGGGGGTGACAGCAAGCATCAGTCCTGCAGATGTGATGAAGGGCTGGGGCGCGGGGGGGTATGCTGAGGTCAGCTCTGGAGTTATGACAGCAGACACAAAGGTAAATCGGCATCCGTCCCAAACCACCCACCCCCCAAGGCCCGAAGCTGCCTGGTTCTTACTGACCTGCCCTACTCTGGCCGCCATCTCTGTCTGCGAACAATGTGCTTCCAATTATCAGTGATGAGACTGGAAATGACTGCGTGTTTCCTGTTCTGGCGTCCAGGCCATGTGAAGTTCAGTCCCTCATCTTGCATTTTCTCCACCATCTTCCTCAGACTGGAAACTGCCTGTGGATTCGTCAGACTGGGCATAAACCCCTGCATTTATCCATGAATGTCTCTTTCAGATCACGTGGAGAGCATGGGAGTAGAGCCTCAAAAAGCCATTGAGGGAGACAATGTGACATTAGCATGCTGGGCCACGCGGTACCTTTACACTGAGCTGCATTGGTACGGCCCACAGAATGCGACAGTGCCCGTCGCTGGCACCACGCTGCAGGTCGAGCCGTACTCCATCTTCCTACCGCTCGCCCTTGGAGGTGTGCCCAGGGGGAATGTCTGGGACTACGAGTGCCGAGCACATAACAGCTACACCCACCAGGTCATCCTCAGGAAGTCTCAGCTGGTGGTTGAGGGTAAGCTTGCAACATAGGTGAGGAAGAGACTTGAGTCACTCCAGCTTGTTCTTAAGGGCAACAGGAAGGTCGTATATTTTTAGCAGAGCAGAACTGTTAATATGAAGCAAATGTTGCGTCTATTTTGGGATGTTTTCCTCGCAGCATTTCTTAAGTGTAATTAGTCATTTATTGTGTTGGTGCTTGTTCCTGGAAATAAGCCCTCACACAGCTCTGGGAAAAGCGTAGCGGGGGGCTGGCTGTGCCAGGAGGCGTAGCTCTTTGCTAAAGTTGGCAAACACCCGCTTGAGAAGACGGGAGTGTTTCCGGGGTGACGCCATAGACACACACGCTGCGATGTGCTTCCCCAGCCAGGAGAGGCCCGTGGGTGCAGGTGAACCTGACCAGCCAGGCAGTGAACGCCAGCAGCACGCTGAACCTGGTCTGCCACGCCCATGGCGTCCCACCCCCCCACATCGCCTGGCTCAAAGACGGGACCCCCCTGCAGGAGGCACCAGGTAATGAGCAGCTCCGGCCACATACTGTCTGGATGCCTGTCTGTCTATCTGGCTGCCTGACTGCCTGTCTGTCTGTCTGCCTGTCTGTCTATCTGCCTGTCTGTCTATCTGTTTGCCTATCTGTCTGCCTGTCTGTCTGTCTGTCTATCTGGCTGCCTGACTGCCTGTCTGTCTGTCTGTCTATCTGCCTGTCTGTCTATCTGACTGCCTGTCTGTCTGTCTATCTAGCTGCCTGACTGCCTGTCTGTCTATCTGGCTGCCTGTCTGTCTGTCTATCTGGCTGCCTGACTGCCTGTCTGTCTGTCTATCTGCCTGTCTGTCTACCTGACTGCCTGTCTGTCTGCCTGCCTGTCTGTCTATCTGGCTGCCTGACTGCCTGTCTGTCTATTTGCCTGTCTGTCTATCTGCCTGCCTGTCTGCCTGCCTGTCTGTCTATCTGGCTGCCTGCCTGTCTGTCTGTCTGCCTGCCTGCCTGTCTGTCTATCTGGCTTCCTGTCTGCCTGCCTGTCTGTCTATCTGGCTGCCTGCCTGTCTGTCTGTCTGTCCGCCTGTCTGTCTATCTGGCTGCCTGCCTGTCTGTCTATCTGGCTGCCTGCCTGTCTGTCTGTCCGTCCGCCTGTCTGTCTATCTGACTGTCTGTCTGTCTGTCTGCCTGCCTGTCTGTCTATCTGGCTGTCTGCCTGACTGTTTGTCCGCCTGTCTGTCTGCAGGTGCTCAGATCTTGATTCTGCTAATGGCCTGTTATGGCATTTTAATCAAAGTCACTTTATTTCAATGTCAGTTCTATGATGTGTGGGTCATGCACAGATGAAATATCAATCTCTTCGGTCAGAAAAGTAACAGAATATAAATAAAGACGTAAAAACATGACTTTAAGACCCAAGACATTAAAATCTTTACATGCAACTATCCCTGTTTATTAGATGCTTCTATCTGAAACAGCATAAAGACTATATCCTACTGTCCACTTTGTGTTGGCACTGTGTGGATCAACAGCATAGGATAATCTATCTGTGGTGAGAAGGTCACTGGTTCAAATCCCATAGTCAGCAGAGTGACGTCACCATTGGGCCCCTGAGCTGGAGCTTAACCCCCAATTGTTCCAGGGGCCCTGCTTTCACAAAAATGCATGTCACTTTAGATAAAAGTAACAACTAAATAAATGTACATGCATTGTCATGTCTACATAGTGGACTTCATCCTTATGATAACAGCTACTGGCCTTTTACAAAGGCTTTCAGAGAAGCAAGTATGTGCGCTGGGGCTTGTGCTGTTTACGCAGCAAAGCTGAGGGCTTCGCAGCACATGGAGTGAAGCGTGAGAATGTCAGTTTGACTGGAACGCTGCAGTGTGTGACCCCACACCGCGTGTGTGAAGCCAGTCCCCCCCCCACTGACACTGGCGCTCTGGAATCTCCAGGAATCGCCCTGACCCCCAGCGGTATGCTGACCATCGAGAGGGTGAAGAAGGAGGACGAGGGGATGTACGAGTGCCTGGCCAGCAGTGCAGAGGGCGAGGCGAGGACCTCGGCCTTCATCACCGTGCTGGGTGAGTGCCAGCCTGAGCGCCCTCGCCAGCCGCCAATGCCCATCACTCTCTCACATCCGCTCCTTTGATCTTTCAAGGAGTGACGACATGCTTCAGCTCTTCTCAGCAGAGGTCAGCGATGATGCATGTCCAGCATCCAATATCCATAATTTAATGTCTAATGCGGTGGAAAGCTTAGATTCAGAAAGTATAAATCCAAACCAAGTTTTTGTTTCAACCAAGCAGTTGAGTCCTCTGTGACTGTGACTCTTTGTACTCAACTGATTGGTTGTACTTTTCTGGACCTGAACTTTCCACCTCTTATGTAATATCTGTGAATACGTGTCTTGTCCTTTTCACATTTCCCTGCACATTATACCAAGTATAATCTTGTATGTTTGAAAACGGCTAAACTGGAAATTACAGACATGCAATAATGTTTCTGGTCCCCAGGTGAGGACGGGAAGCACAACACGGAGGTGATCATCCTGGTGTGTACTGGGGCGGCGGCCAGCTTCCTCTGGCTGATCCTCACCCTCATCATCCGCAAGCTGAGGAAGGTACAGCTCAAGCATCTGCCCCCCCCACCCGCCAGGCTCCGCACCTTAACAGAGACAGAATTATCGTGGCACTTTAAAATACCTAATTTCCCCTGAGGCCTCTTAGTAACCAATAAGGAATGACAGAATTACTAATAGGTGATAATATTTGTTTATATACGTACTATTACACAGGAGTGTCTGCCCTTTGACCTGACTCCCTATACACCTCCCTCCCTGCCTGTCCTCCCATCCAGCCCAGCTATGCAGACATGGAGCCAGGCTATCTGTCCATCACCATGCCCTTGGATGAGCAGTGCGAGCTGCTGCCCTATGATGGCACCCGCTGGGAATTTCCCCGAGACCGCCTGAGGCTAGGTGAGCACACGCCCCGATGGCATCAGCGCTGGGAAGCTCGCAGTCTGTCCCGTGGGCGTGTCGCTGTGTCTGTGTGTGGGGGCTTCCTGGCCAGGGAGGCGGCCGACACCGATGGGGGGCGTCACCGCTGCTGTGCAGACGCCCCGCAGCCCCCAGGTCTGCAGGGCGTCACCGCTGCCGTGCAGACGCCCCGCAGCCCCCAGGTCTGCACGGCGGGGCTCTGCTTTCAGCTGCTCTCACCTTCTTCCTGACAGGTAAAACACTGGGCCATGGAGCTTTTGGGAAGGTGGTGGAAGCTTCTGCGTTTGGGATGGACAAACGCTCCACCTGCAAGACGGTCGCTGTCAAGATGCTGAAAGGTGCCGCTGTGTGTTGTGCTATTAGTCCGCATGGGGGTGCATTGATCTAACGCAGAAAGAACGGGAGCACAGCGATAAGCGCAGGCGGGCGAGAGCCTGTGCACCGCTGTCAGCCGGCTTCCTGCGTTATTCCTGGTTTGGGTTTTTATTCGTGTGCTGTGCAGATGAGGCAGCGTGAATGTGTCCCATGCGCTTTATGAATCATCAGATATTATTGACCGAGAGCCAATATCACCCTCGACTGATTTACGACTGCTGACGTCCCACATTCCAAAACCCGAGTCTCCCCTAATCAGTTATTGCACAGTAAATTTCCAGCCAATGAAGAGAACTTGAATCAAAAGAATTTCCTCCCCTGGCCAGTAGTTTGGAAACCAGATCATTCTTTACAACATGGTCAGAAATAATAAGTGTCCTAGCATTTTAAACATATTTCTTTCAAGCGATGTATTCATTTCAAGTCGATGTAGTTGAGCTCAGGTGTTGCCCCTTCGGCCTTTAAATCAGTCACCGGGTGACATGCCAACAGATCTGGGCATCCAGATTTCCTACAACTATTTCAGATAAATGCATTTTCCTCTTCATAGCGATCATGAATGACTCCAGTCACTTTTATTATGGTTCGCATTTGTGTCATTATGACACATTGCAGCTGTCCCACGGCCTGTATGCTATCATTAGATCTCAGGGTTGCTCTCTCCGCATTCCATGAATAAGCTTCTATAAACTAAAGCACTTCATTCATCACATATCTGGAAAAAAATGTTTGCAATTTAAATTATACATTGACTCCACATGCACATTATATTAAAACAGTGCTTGTCTGAAGACTCTTTAATACAGTTCAATGAGAGATCTGAGCAGGTCTTTATATAATTCTGTGAAAGTGTGTGAGGCCAAAGGACAGTCACACTCACACACCATTCATTCCTCCGTTGCCTCTTTCAAGTGACAAACAGTCACATACTTTCAGAGAAATTCCCTTATATGCCCATAGAATCTCAACCCAGATGTTTCTAGCCAATCATGCGACACCGCTCTGTGTGTTGGACAGGGGGGGCCTCAGCCAATGAGAGCCGGGCCCTGATGTCTGAACTGAAGATACTGATCCATATTGGACATCACCTGAACGTGGTCAACCTGCTTGGGGCGTGCACCAAGCCTGGAGGCAAGTGGGGGTCATTTTTATTTAATAAGGTTTTTATTTTTATATGAAACATCGGGAAAATATTGAAATCGAAAAAAGAACTGCTAAAATTCTCTTAAAATACAGTTGTTGTTGACTGATCTTGTGTTCTGTGCCCCTGTAGGGCCCTTAATGGTAATAGTGGAATATTGTAAATATGGGAATCTGTCCAACCACTTAAGGAGCAAGAGAGGAGACTTTGCGATTTACAAGGTAAACAAGCCTCCTGAGCGGGGTGACAGCTGTCGGCGTCGCTCCGTCCCGCCCCTGCTGCCCGAGCCCTTCCTGTCACGTCTGCGTCTCGCTCTCCCTCAGAGCCGAGACGGCAAGGCCGCGACCCTCGCCGACCCCCCCAAGCGCCGGCTGGAGAGCGTGGCCAGCACCGGGAGCTCGCTCAGCTCGGGCTTTGTGGAGGATAAGAGTTGTGACTCAGAGGAAGAGGAGGAAGGTTAATGGCGCCGCCTGCACCACTCACAACCTATCAGCACCTTCCTTCTGGAACCTTCATTCCAGCCTCTGTCTCCATGCATCCCCCTCTCTGCAGTGCCCACCCTCCCCCAGGCTTAGCTGACCTACGTTATACTCCCAACATCCTCAAGAATTGCAGTTAGACTGACTCCACTTTTGTGACTGACCTGTATGCAACTGTGGTCCCATTAGGTGTGTGTTGTTTGGTTTGATGAAATGCTTGCTTGGGCGACCTTGAGTCACCAGAGGCCCCAACACTGACGCCCATTTCCCGCTGCCTCAAATAAAGGATGTGTGGGTTGGGTTTACCCTGTTATTCCTGCTGTTCTGATTGGCTGTAGTGAGAGATCAAAACCTGATCTGATGCATATACTGTACTTCTCCACAACATCCATACTGTGTCCACAGAGTCAGAGGATATGAGCAGAAGGCCTCTGACAATGGAGGACCTCATTTCCTACAGCTTTCAAGTGGCCAAAGGCATGGAGTTCTTGGCGTCCCGAAAGGTACGAATCTCTGGGGCTGGTTAGGCAACACCGAAGGCAGAGATAGATAGTCCAGGTCCAGAAGGTAAAAATCCTGACCGAGATTTTGTTTCAACCAACCAGTTGAGTTCTCTGTTACGGTGACTCCTTATACTCAACTGGTTGGTTGAAACAAAATCCTGGTTTGGGTTTTTACTTTCTGGATCAAGACTATCTAAGTGACCTCTGACTGTGTCTTTCAAAGCCGCCTCACGGGCTTGTTTCATGAGCTGAATGTCTGCACAGATTTTAACTCCCCTTCATCCTGTTTTTGGTGAAAATTGATAAATAAACTGCCCATCGAAATGAGAGCAATGTTATTGCCTACAGAACATGACCTTGCTAAGTGCCGTAGAATGCTTTTTTTGCTTTTCTAAATTGTTCTCTGGTGTCCACAGGGAAGGTATGCAAACTTGGTTTGGTCGAAAAATGTCCAGAAGTGGTTTTACAGGCCCATTTAAAACCCTATGATTTTGGCCATAGAATGAAACGGGCTGTTTTCCCTTATTTGTGGGGCTTATTAATATGTTTATTAGGTATGCTCTGATTGGCTGGTTCACGGCGAGGCACTACAATGGTTCACACTGAACCAATTTGCCACATGTAACTGTAATAGTCCCACTTCAGTCTAGGCACAATGTTAGCATAGTCTTAACTTCGCTTTCAGGATTGTAACAAGAACACAGAATTATTTTTCATCTCACCAAACAGATGATTTTATGATGGCAGCTTTGTCATGCAAGTTTTATCAAGAATCCAAACAGCAAGCTGAGCGGCTTGTAGATGTGTTTGTAACAAATTTGGAGGTTTTTTGTTTTTACTGCAGTATCAATTAGATACACTATATTGCCAAAAGTATTAGGACACCTGCCTTTACACACACATGAACTTTAATAACATCCCATTCTTAATACATAGGCTTTAATATGGAGCTGGCCCACCATTTGCAGCTATAACAGTTTCAACTCTTCTGGGAAGGATGTCCATAAAGTGTGTTTATAGGAATTTTTGACCATTCTTCCAGGAGAGCATTTGTGAGGTCAGGCACTGATGTTGGACTAGAAGGCCTGGCTCACAGTCTCTGCTCCAATTCATCCCGGAGGTGTTCTGTCGGGTTGAGGTCTGGGCTCTGTGCAGGCCAGTCAAGTACCTCCACACCAGACTCACTCATCCATGTCCTTATGGACCTTGCTGTGTGAACTGGTGTACAGTTGGAGGAAGGAGCTGTCACCAAACTGTCCCCAAATTGTTCCCACAAAGTTGGGAGCAAGAAATTGTCCAAAATGGCTTTGAATGCTGCAGCATTAAAAAATCCTTTCACTGGAACTAAGGGGCCAAGTCCAAACTCTGATAAACAGCCCCACATCATAATCTTTACCTCTTTGTGATATATTTGCCGTTGTTCCCAATTGCTTCCACTTTGTTATAACACCACTAACAGCTGACCGTGGAAT
>JABFDZ020000002.1:27432883-27452462 GCA_019775955.2 Pollimyrus isidori
ATAAACAATGCACTAAATAGTTTTGAAGAAAAATCTCAATCTGCTGTGTCATTGAGCTTGAGAAAAACGTTGAAAATAACCATAATGACGCAGCCTCCATGCTACAATAATAATGTTAGAAGCAAAGTTTTTCCACTGTGGGGACATACCTTCATAAGTACAATTTGACTGTATTATTTGAAAAAATTGCCCATGAGAAATTTAATATTTATTGCCCCCCCCCCGTTGTTAAATGATATTTACGCTCATGTCCTTGACTTGGCCTAAGTTTACTTGACGGGACACAAGTTATGCAGTATTAAACTATTGTTTCTGTATGAATTAATCACAAACTAAGTGTTAGATACATACTGATCTCTAGGGATGAGAATCACCAGTGACCTCGTGATACGATATTATCGCGACACTTAGGTGCCAGTTCAATATGTATTGCAGTTCTGTGAACATCCCAATTTAATATGATTTTTTTTATTTTTTATTTTTTTAAGAATTTTAAAATCTTGAACGTTTAAAAATCAATGAGTCATACCACTAATTTATATTCAATAGTTGTACAGCTGATTTGAACATGAGTAAGCATAGCACACTCCAAATTATTTTCCTCCCCAGAAAGCCAAAGGCAGCATTTAAACAATGCAAATCAACTTCAATTACAACAAATAAGATGTTAACAAAAAGCTACATTTGCTGCTGTCGTGGGACAAACTACACTGAGCTTTCATGCTTCTCCACTGCCTTGTCGATCTTAGCACGATGTCTAGCAATACCTGCCCTTATGTTCATCATATTACCACAATACTTTCACAGGGCAAAGTTTGCATACACAATAGATCATGTCCAACTCCTCTTTACTATATAAATTTTGAAAGCCAGAGTTCCCCTGTACATTGAATATAAACTGTGGAGGAGCAGCACGAATCTCTGCTACGTCATCCGCCATTCCTGTTCCTGCTAAACAAAGTTAGAAAATAATTGGCTCCTACTACAGGGGATGCTGTGCTGCCTGTGAATGTGGGAATAGTTTACAGCATACCACCTGTAGGACTACAGAGGAACTGCAACGTTTTTCCACCTTGAATACAAATGTATATAAATAATAAATAATTTTTTTTTTTTAAATTCAGAATTAGTGTGCTGATACATGAATCGCCCCACAAAAGAACTTTGGTACATAACTCAATAATTTTTTTTACCCCATCATTACTGGTCTCATGTTAATTCATCATTAATGATTTGTGACACATTTTATCTCAGGCAGTTACTATTTATTATATTCTTTGTGTACTGCTGAAGGAATTATTGAAGGAACAAGTAATGAAAAACACAAGTGAAATATTGATCTCATGTTTGTTCATCATTAATGAATCGTGACGTCTTTTATCTCAAGTAACGTCAATATTTGTCCATGTTTGTTTATGATTGTTTATTTGTACTTCAGTAACTGAATCATTACTAAGTGTTTGTGCCCCATCGAATAAAGTGTTACCACCTCTGTTTATTTATGAGGTTCCACTTCAGTAAGGATCCTGTCTGTTTCACAGATACCAGACCATGCTGGACTGCTGGCACAGTGAACCTGGGCAAAGGCCCACCTTCACACAACTGGTGGAACGGCTGGGGGACCTACTTCAAGATAACGTGCAGCAAGTAAGGCCACCCTAACTCTAACCCTGATGCAGTGGTGCCAATGGTTCACGCTGTGGCTTACGCACAATTTGGTCCACAACCAAAAATTTCGTTAAAAAATGCATTGATTCACGTACAAAATTTGGTTAACGAACAGATTCCTTTTTTTTATACTAGTGTAGCACTGGCAGGGCACATGTCTCAGCATGCTGCACATATCCCCGCATGTCCCAGCATGCCCCGCATGTCCCCGCATGTCCCAGCATGCCCTGCATGTCCCAGCATGCTCTGCATGTCCCAGCATGCCCCGCATGTCCCAGCATATCTCAGCATGCCGCACATGTCCCAGCATGTCCCCACATGTCCCAGCATGCCCCAGCATGTATCAGCATGTCCCCGCATGTCCCAGCATGCCCTGCATGTCCCAGCATGCCCCACATGTCCAGCATGTCCCAGCATATCTCAGCATGCCGCACATGTCCCAGCATGCCCCGCATGTCCCCGCATGTCCCCGCATGTCCCAGCATGTCCCCGCATGTCCCAGCATGTCCCCGCATGTCCCAGCATATCTCAGCATGCCGCACATGTCCCAGCATGTCCCCGCATGTCCCAGCATGTCCCCGCATGTCCCAGCATATCTCAGCATGCCGCACATGTCCCAGCATGTCCCCGCATGTCCCAGCATATCTCAGCATGCCGCACATGTCCCAGCATGCCCCGCATGTCCCAGCATGCCCCGCATGTCCCCGCATGTCCCAGCATGTCCCCGCATGTCCCAGCATGTCCCCGCATGTCCCAGCATGTCCCAGCATGTCCCCGCATGTCCCAGCATATCTCAGCATGCCGCACATGTCCCAGCATGCCCCAGCATGTATCAGCATGCCCCGCATGTCCCAGCATATCCCAGCATGCCCCATACAGAATGGTAAATAGAAGGACCACAACAGGCACCCAACGAGCACTGAACCCAAATACACAAATGGGAAACACAAGCTTGTCAGATGCCGAACTGCAAGATGCACACACGGTGAGAGATTTACACACACTAAATACACACAAGATAAGGGCAAACACACACGAGACAATAGGGAATGTAACCATTAACATTAACAAAGGGCCTGATTTCCCCGGCAAGCAAGACTCCCATGTCTCTCTCTGCCCCCGCGATGTCTCGGTCCCCCGTCGCGACACTATATTGTGTTTTTATTTAATTTTTTTACTATAAGAAGCTGAAAATTAATGAAAAAAAATCATTATTTGGTAGGCTTGTGAAAGAATTCATTTCAGTGCTTTCTTATGGGGAAAATTGCCTTGGTTCATGTACAAATCGGTTCACATGCAACCGCTTTCCCGGAATGGATTGTATTCGTGAACCGCAGACACCGCTGTAGGGTAGGCCCCCCGCTAACCGTAACCCTAAAACGGGGAGAGTCACCCTTTGCCCTCAGATCAGCTTCAGTCCTACTTGCAAACATGTATAGTGGAACATAAAGAAAAGTCTCTTGTTCCTTGATGGACAGAAATCTACCTAACCTACCTATCTCCTAACATAAACCCCACCCAGATGCAGGACTTCTGTAGCTGTTATTGACTATGCCTTATAACCAAAGACTTATATTCTGGAAAAAGTCGATGACTATTTTGGCCCATTAGCTCAGATTGTAGTTTTACATATAGATGCTGTTGTGAGAGGTCATTGGAAGCGTGTGTCTGGTTATGTGTCCACACCACGGTGGACATTAGCTTCAGCTGCCCCGGATGTCCTTGCTGCTCTGTGGTTTGGCCCCTTTGCACTGCGTAACTTTGGGTTCATCCACACCACAAGCTGCCGAGAGGAGTTTTTTGCTGAATATCTGCGGCAAAGCGTACTGTCAGGCTTCAGAGAAGTGAGTCATTCGTGAGAGATTACTGCCCACTGTTTGTTGCAATGAGCCAGGACAACCAGAGGGGAAGGTCACACTCAGCCAGAGGCACAAACAGCTACCAAAGCAGCCTACCTGCATAAACCTCCAAGCAGATAGGGGGCACAGTGACACATGGGGAGACACTAACACTCCCTGTTCTGTCATCGACAGGAGGGTAAGCACTATATCCCTATGAACACGGGCCTGTTGAGCAGAGGTACCGAGCCCCACAGCCCCCCTGTGCAGAGGGATTCCGGGGGTACCTGGTAAGGCCTGGCATCCTTTCCTTTCACTTGGCACATGATGAAGTAAAAGAAAGCATGATACTGCTTTCAGTAGAAGGGGAGTAAGTTGGAGATGCCAGTTTATCAAACACTGTGCATGTGTGTGTGTCTGTGTGTGTGGGAGCGGGTATACCTATCCTTATGGGGACACCAGGTCCCCATAATGTGATAAATATCCGTTTTTTTCCCTTATAGGGCCTGGTTTCCTGGTCTCCATAAGGGAAACTTTTATAAAAATAGGTGACTGCTATGAAAAAACTAAAACTGCAAAAACTATTTTGCTTGGTTACCTATGGTTATGGTTAGTGCAGGGTGGGAGTTAGCGTTAGCATTTCTCCCATAGAAGTGAGTGTCGCATTCTGAAGCTATGGATATCCCCCTTCAGGAATGAGGACGTCATCCCTAGCAGTGTGAAGAGCATCTATCAGGTGACCATGGAGGAGAAGCTGGACCAGAATCAGGAGGTGAAGGGATCCTAGCCCACTACAGACACACGTGCGCGCACACACATAGTCATGCACACATTACTCACATTGTCTTACACGCCGTTAGCAAAGTTTTGATGGAGATTGGGGCTTGCAAGTGTTTCATCACAAGCGCTTCTTCGATTACTCCACTACCTTGTGGCCTGATGTCACACTGTTTCATTTCCCACAGTCATGCTGCAGAAGAGAACTGCTTTGTGCAATGAATAAATCAAAATGGCCAGCCAGGCTTGGGTGATGTGTGACATCATCAACTAGAGACAAAATGATGTCACGTTGTTCTTCTGTACTTCCCAGGGAGTGCAGTCGCGCAGCAGCGTGATTCTCACACCTGACGACACCGTGATGCTCCGGCCAGGCTGGGCCATATCACTTCTCGGCCGGCCATCAAGCATCACAGCCCTGGCGTAAGTGTTTTTAATCTGACCTCAGACTCATCTTGGACAGGCAGGCATTGGGGGGCTCTCCTCCCCAAACACTCTCCCACAGTCCTAAGTGCAGATGTGACCGTTTGCCCCCTGGTGAATATTCACATTCCTCACAATCACCAGACAACCGTCGCTGCCCCTTGAGATTCCAAAAAACCTGGCAGTCTCGCTCCAGGCAGACCAAGGTGTCGCATGTGCTGGCAGTGCAGGGCGGCAACGAGGGAGATCCGAACAGGAGCGAGGGTCGAACGAGGATTTATTGCACAAACACAGGCACATTGAACAACTTCAGTGCCGTGTCTGCCGGAAAGACGCGGACCTAGGTACACAAGACAAGCACGGGACTGGCATGCGGCAACGCCAAACAGGTGGAAACAATGGGTCATCACAGGAGGTAACGAAGTGGGCGTGGCACATGGGAGGATCCAACGGAGCGGGACGTAACACAAGGAGAGAGACGGGGAAATAATGGATTGTTGGGAAAGGGGTGTGGGGCTTAGTTCCCAAGGACAACACACGGACAGACAACAAAAGTGGGAAGGAAGTGTGACTGGATAACAGCAAACTAGAAAGAGACGCCCTCAGGCAGCACCCGCAGGATCGGGATCGGGGGGAGGAACTGAAGCGACACATGCGGGCTGCGTGTCTCTGAATGCAGCACCTGCAGTGCAGCGGCTGTGGTACCGCGGCTCAGAAGAGGCAGCTTTTCTCAAAAGATCAAAAACAGCAGCACCATATAAGGAAATGAAGATGTAAATCTCACGCCAGGAACATATTACAACTTACCGAAGTCGAGGGGGAGTTATGTGCTAATATGAGGTCATGAGTCACCACCCCCCTTCCCCTGAGTTGTGGTACATGCTGGGACCCTGAAGGACCTCAGTTACCTTACACACCCACCACCTCAGCTGCCACTGATCCCCCCTCCTTCTCCCAGCCCTCCCCTTCACACTGTGACTTTTCTACAGGTTTAGGGCAGCGAGCAGGAGCCAGGAATCCATCCTACATGAGGGGCAGAGAGAACGAACGCAGCACACTGTACCTCCTCTGGACCTCAGCCCAGACAGTGCCAGCCTGGAACAAGCCCTGGAGTGCCACAGTCCACCTCCTGATTATGATGACGTGGTCCGCTACTCCGCTCCACCCATATAACTACACCCACCTTGGGGAATCCAGCATACTGACCTGGAAGCAACAACAAAATAACCTTTCCAGCTCAACATTATACTCAGTATACTCTGTGTGTGTGTGTGTGTGTGTGTGTGTGTGTGTGTGTGTGGCTGATACAAAGCGATGTTGCAATACAGAAACAGGCCAGTAGCCAAGGCTACAACCTTGCAGCTAATGAAAGACAATCATCATTATGCAGTACATTAATGCAGCAATACTGCAATATATAACCTATATCCTATGCATCAGCAATCAGGCCAGAATATTCGAAAGAATGTGGGTTGGTTGCGTGAAGTAATGCTGGCCAGCCAGTCCAGAGGTGAAGTATCAGTACAAGATGAAATGCATTCAGAATGAGCTTACTGCTCTTTGGGGAGGTTTCAGTACAAGCCGACAGCAGAGTCACAGTGCGGAGCCAGTGGAATCAGGGAGCAGTCTATCGCCGTCACACGCCAACGGCAGCCTGAGACGCTGGCTGTACGCAGGCTATGGGCGATTTAAGGCCAGAAGGAGAGTCGTCACTTTATTAACGCACCGTTTGTATTGTAATCCTGCCCTCAAATTCTAGGCGGTTTATTACACCAGAGTGAACTTTGCTGGGTTTCCTCCTTTTCATGCATCATAGTTCTTTGAGTGGCAACAGATTAATGAATCTGAGTTCTGGGGCGTTAGTGTTCCGGGGGACGACATCAGGAATCATGCCCACAGACACTATGACGGTGCCTGTAGCTACAGGGACAGTGAGTTACGCTTCCAGATGGTGTCCTGATGGGAGAGATTTACGTGGGCTGACAGAACCAGCATCAGTCCCACAGGTTACGTCAATATGCAGACTGCTTCTGAGCTAGGGGCTTCTGGCCATTCTCAGCCATATTTACAAAAGCAGACCTAAGATTATCAACTCTGTGATTAGTGTGTGTTCTTTGGTGTGATGGTATAAGCGTATATAGAATGCATGTAACCCTGAGTACCCGGGGGGAAGTGCACAGGAACCCGGGGAGGACATGCAAGCCCCAGTTGCACAGGACAGCATTCGGCACCCAGAAGCTGCAGTAACCCACTGCTGCACATTGTAGTAGCAAGACATTGGTCAGCATTGGGAACCGCTGACATTCATGTGTTTTTTTAATAAGGGGCGTTTGAGCAGCATTGGCCCAGACTGTGCAGCTTCTGGGCGTGGAAACCTTGTGTAGTATCTGTGCATGACGTGCTTTCTAAGTGGACCCTTATCCCTGTGCTTAAGGCTGGTTTTGGCCCTGGGTTCCCTCTGCCCCCAGTCTGAGGTCATTTACTCTCAGCTATCTCTTTAAATCTTCACATGCTGTTGCCTTACTTATTCACTCTTCCAAGAAATTGCAACAATTAAACTGTCAGTCACCAAGAATATATGCTAATGCTCATTCGAGAAAATGAGCAATAAACATCATAGCTGTTAGATCTTCAGCATAAAACCGTCTAATCGTCCAGTCTATTTTTTAATGTGTTTTGCTGCTCTCTACTTCACGTAGTGGCATATTGAAACCAAAAATCATTTTTACGCTTATACAAATGTTTTGTCGTGTTCCTAATGTCTGAATCACTGGAATCTGCAAAGCAGTTGTATGGATAACTGACCTCACGCTGGCTGCTGTAAGTCGCCTGAATGAAGTGCAGCCACATCCAGGTCGGCGGCTGCTGCGTAATGAAGGGACCTTCACCTGTTCAAGGTGATGCGCAGACTGGCACTAACAGACACAGTCACCATGCTTGCCCTCAGCTCTGCCAGGCCTAAGCTCAAAGCGAGGCTTGCCTTTGCTCCCAGTCACCTTTCAGCTTGTAGCCTGAGCTGACCCATGCCAGGTGTGCGGGCTCCAAACCGCCTACCATCAGTACTTTGACAGATGTGCCCAGTGACCAGCACGAAACGAGGTGTCCACTATTATAATGAGCCAGTAAAAACCATACAAACGACCATAAGACTATTATCTGAGCAGTGAAAATGTTTTTTCTCTTAATAATATGGACTGGAAGCCCAGTATGGAGAATTATAAGCACTGATATTATTGTCTTTCATATGTAGTTTAGTTTCATATTTCACACATTATTAACCAAAATAATGGAAGCATTATTATTATTGTTATTATTATTATTGAATAAAGATTTATATATTTATAGACTAACTCTAACTGTGACTCATTGCCTTGTGTTTTCCTTGGTGGAATGGTCATTCCCGTAACCATGGTTTCAGTCTGAATTGGGGTGTTGATAAAATGGTTTGCTTGCACATGCATGTTGGGGCGATTCACCCCTCTGCCCTTTCGAGGATAATTGCTGTCTGCTCAAGTGGTCTGGAGCCGCATCAGGGGTCTGCTTCCTCATACCCTCAGGGTGGGGGTGAAGGTGGGGGCCTGCATCTCCCCATTCTCCTGCTTTATTGACTTTTGGTGAGTTGGTGGTTGTGTGAGGAAAAAAGGCTCTCAACACAGAGTACGATCTGATTTATCTGCCTCTCTTTGAGCCAGTAAGAATCAGAAGTTACTGTTAGTCTGCCGAAAGCAGGGACTGCCCATCAACTCCTAGCAATTTCACAATGATGCTAAATGATGTTTAGTGGGGTCATGGTACGGTTAGGGCTTAGCAGGTTTGGACTCTGTGCCTCTCATCAGAAGGTCAAATCCAAGGGCTGGCCGGGTGATTTCACTGTTGGACACTGAGCAGAGCCCTTAACCTCCAACTGCTCTGAGGACCATATGACCCTGCTTTCTCAGAGCACAAGTATCTTGCTTTGGATGAAAGCCTTTGCTAAGTAGAATAAATGAACTCTGTATCCAATGAGGGCTGAAGCATCACCATTGTATACAACCGCTAATGACTTCAAATACTCAAACACTCATTGGAGACGAGTGTGGCACCCAGAAAAACTAAGCTTGGAACGTCTAGCACAGCTCCTCTGACAGGTTGTTTCAGTTGATGGCAAAAGTGATGTAGATGAACCTAAAATGCATGAAAGTTCTTTATTATCTGCATGAAGATATGCAATGTGTCATTAGCTCTGGACTTGCACTCCTGCCTTTCCACAAAACACAATAAAGTCAATCAAATGCTTCCTGTAATTATAGTACAGACACTGCTCTACTTACTAACTTTCAACTTACGAACTTTCAGCCATACGAACGAGGAGGACTGTAAGTCCAAATTGTGTTCACTGGGCTCCCATTTCCTTTCTGCAACATAATTTTTCCTTTCTGTGTGCCAATTCCACCTAGTACGACTTCCGGCCGCTACTCCCGCCGTGCAGCAGTGTAGCTTGTGAACTCCCAGCATCCTAGTTCTTTGTACTTGCATATACCCTTAAAATGATGTTAAATAACAACTTATGAACATTTCAAGATATGAATGACCGTTCAGAACGTAACTCATTTGTAACTAGAGGAGCATCTGTATATACATGTTTCATTTGCCTTTATTTCAACATCCACTTTGCCGGGTACGATGTGGATATTTTTCCATGGGTCAACAAAAATTTAAAAAAGGTTAATATCATCCATCACCTAACCGCATATCCTGGTCAGGGAGATGGGGCACTGGGCTCTGCCCCAGGCAGCAGAGGGGATGAGGCAGGGGAGACTCTGGGTGGGATGCTAGGCTGATTCATATGGATTTCTAGAGCTGGGTTTCCTGGAATAAAAGGAAATGGTGATTTCAAAGACATGAAAAGGGCAGGCGCTGTTTCAAGGAAGATTTTGAAAAATGCTGGATGGTCCCTGAGCTATCCAGCAAGTTTCTGGTGAGGAACAGTAGCGCCCTCTAGTGGTCATAACAAGACAACTACCATTTTTACTTTGGGGTAATCTGTGGCCGATGACTTCGGGAAGTGAAAGAGGAAAAGGCAGTTCATCTAGCTTAAGCTGGTGAGCTACAATCTTGATGATATGACAAAATTATGATCTCAGGGATCCATTATAAAAATTGTGAAACAAGCTCCCATCCAGCTGTCTTCACAGTAGAGTAGGTTTGCCACATTTTACTGACATTGCTGGAGAACTTTTCCCCTTGTGTGAACATGTGCACAAACTGACTTTTCAAAAATTGATCTGTGAAACCAAGTCATGAACAACAGAGACGTTCTGCTCCACAGATAGCTGTGACTTTCTAAGTCAGCATTGAACGTCTCCATGAGCTTATAGCAAACCCCAAACTGAGAATGTTTCCCTTCATCCAGCAGGTCATTGTCAATCCAGAAGGCAACTGAGTGGAACCTCAGCGAGCAAAAAATGAGACTGAGGCTGAGGCAGGACCAGCTGTAGGTTCCGAATGACAATATAAAACATTTGAGACTGAAGTAAGACATCATTTGCTGACAATCCAAAAATGTTTCCTGTCATTTGTGGCTGCAAGGGCAAAGAAGGAGCCTTTTTTGTGCAGAATTTGACCCTGTGTCCTTTCTGGCAGCACTGGTGAACTGCTGAAGCCTTCTGTGTAAGGACCTCGCCAGAACATCCCTGACCTTGGGGGACTGAAGAAAATGGAACTTCAGACAGAGACTCCTCCAGCTGTCAAGAGACGTCAGCATGAATATCTGCTCCCCAACGCAAAAGGCCCCTTCCTATTGGTTGATTTGGAAGCCCCCAGAATCCCATTCTGCATGCTGATTGCACAGATGTATTTTGCATGGTGAGGACAACATATAATCAGAAATGGTGGTATGCAGAATATATGCATAACTGAGATGTAAAGAAAATTCAGATCTTTTACAAGATCACATGCAACTAATACAGAAAATATCAAACGTGATAAAATGTTATTTATAGAGTGCATTTAGAACAGGAACAGCTCCGGAAGCTCCATCAGTATTCTGTAACCACTTGTCCTATTTTGGGTCCGGAGCCTATAGGCACAACGCAGGGAACAACCCAGGATGGGGCACCAACCCATTGCAGGGCACATTCACACACCATCCACTCACGTCTTTGGGTGATTTAGTAACTCCGATTAACTTCAACATGTCTTTGGACTGTGGGGGGAAACCAGAGCAAGGAAATCCCACAATGACACAGGGAGAACATTCAAACCCCACCCTCATGGAGCCATGGCAGAGACTCAAACCCTGGTCCCAGAGCTGCCAGGTAACAGTGCAAATCACCATGCCCCCCTGGGTCCAGGAAAGTGCTGTACAAAATCAAAAAGAAGTTCCTAACGCAAATTGGAATAAGAGCAAAAAAGATTAAAAATACTCATAATGCCCTTTTTATCTCTGGGCATGACGCGTTACATGTTCACCTACCTCCAGCTCTATACAGAGGCTACTGCTTGCTGTAGTTATGTCGCCTGCCCACACGGGGACAGTATTAAAACGCTTAACAGCTCCGGTCACATGGTCCACCTGATTGGATTTTTAAGAATTTACATAGGCCTAGACGAAACGAATCTGAATGGAAGTAGTCTGACGACAATAACTAAGTGAATGAAATGCATGAATTAAATGCATGAAATCAAGATAATATAACTCTCAAATACCTACGACTGGATGGATTGTTTGGTGGGCGTTGCTGACGTGTTTTAAAAGGCGACACACCTACAAAGAGATCAGCATTTCTTATGATTTGGCTGTTGTCTGATTATAAACTCATACATTCCAACAGATGGCCTATGAAATTTGGGTTATCTGAAGAGATGTCATGACGTGAAGGGACGCTGTGTTCCGTTATTCCTGGAAATCTAAGAGGAAGACAAAATGTGTAGTGGCAATTTTAGGAAGTTCAAAACTAACATGTGCTTAATGGCTTAAACGGTTATTCTATTGCAGAAATATGTGCCCAAGAGTTATAGTCTAATATATATTCTTGTATATATTTTCTGATGACCTTCGGTGCTCACACGTAATTTTAAGTTGGCTAACATTTTTGTGAAGCAATTACCGAAAACTCTGGTCTAAGCGGGATTCGTAGTTAATTCTCTCCGATTCATTGGAGCACGGAAGTTCTTTTATATTGTTACACGTTAACATGTGGTTTATAATACTTGTACATTTCCGTACTTATTTTTAATTATGTACAAAAAATAGTGACAATTGAAAGTCAAACTTAATTAAGCGTATCTTCGTTTTATAAGCAATGGTAGCTACATTTTCGACGAGAATAAATAAAATGCATATTTTCACGTATTCTGCAGTTAACAGAAAGAAAAAGCTGTCCTAGTTTTATTAATTTCTATACTAGTCTGATGCCTCTTAATGCTCCCTATATTATCTTATGTTGCACTTCTGCTCTGTTTACACTTGTACTTGGGCATTAACTGGAAGCCCAGCTTAGCTGTACCTAAGCCTAGTTTATTAATTGTCAGCATTTATGTTTGTAATGTGCTATTTGCCTCACTTGTATGTTGCTTTGGACAAAAGTGTCTGCTAAATGTATAGGCTACGTGTTAGCCCAATGTGATGTGAAAACTGAATTTTAACGACATAAAGACCATGTGAAATATCTTTACACCATAGAAAGCTTTGAAATTGCCCTGTCATTTTTTGGCCTTTAGGCCAGCTGGGGGAGGGGGGATAAGGTCCATACAATTATTATATATTCCATCCATCTTCCAGCTGTTATACTCGCATGTTGAGGTTACCGAGAGCGGCAACAGGGCACAAGGCTTGGGTGCAGCGTGTAAGGGGATGCCAGGAAAATTCTGCGTCTTTGTAAAATTGAATAGTGCCGCTAAAATAAACATCGATAATGAAATGGGAAAACTGCTTCACTTTTCGTGCAATCAAGTACTTCAACTTTACAGATAGGCCTAATTTGTGATGGCACCTAGTAGGAGTCCGCATGTAAACTGATGGCTTAACGCATTTTACCTGGGTGAAAGTGGTGTTCTGCCCGTGCATTTCAAGCATTCCAGGATCCCTACAACCGGAATTAGCTGTGGAAGTGCGACCTCAAAGTGGTGAGGTGAAAAGGAGGCGGAAAGTGAGAAGTCCGCCGTAACTGCATCGAGTAGCGTCACTTTTCACCTCTTTTGCAGGAGTACGTGTTCAACAAATACTCGGGGGCTTTCAAGAGCCTGGAGAGTGTGGATGCATGGCTTTCCCATGCAAGCAGGTCGCAAGCGAAAGCCACGAAATTCTTGCAAAATAGCCTATGACGAGGGAACAGTTAGAGAAAGCACCGAATATAACTGATACTGTCACTGTGACGTGAAACTTATGCGTTTAAGATTAAGGTTTTGTACAGGTTTATTAAAGGATAGCGTGATAAAGACAAGTGTATTTCAATCAATAAATACTGTCAAATGAAAAACCCAATAGTAGCCTATTACAAAATGAATACACCGAATTTTAATGAATGAGATATACGTTTCACGCGCGCGCGCACACACACACACACACATATATATATATATATATATATCACCGATGTATGAAATCAGTGTGAGCACTCGTGGAATCGATTGAATTAAATTAGGTCTTAAATATTGTAATTGCGACTACAGCGTCTTTTAAATATTGAACCACGCAGGCTGGTTACAGGTTTGTGGTGCGTAAAACAGGGGCACTATGGGGAATATAGGAGGTGCATTTTGGCGGGGTAGTCAATTCGTCATTTGAATGCAAATGTCATGGGTTTCAGGCCCGTTCTGACGTCAGGCGGGCCTTGCTATACCTTTGCCAGCAGCACCTTGTCAACAGACCTTAATCATGTGCGACTGAGACGCATCTGGAAGTACGTCGCAACGCTATCAATCTGCAGAGCCGCACTGGACTACTCTACAGGCATTTAGCAAAAGGTGCTGAGGGAGCAGTAAGACCTTTGGCTTTTTAGTAGCTATTATGTCCCCGTAAAAATATTTAGCTTTTGTGTTTGTGAATCATGTACGTGGGTTATCTTGTGGATAAAGAGAGCAACATGTACCACCAAGGACCTATGAGGCGCTCCATTAATCTTCCTCCGCAGAACTTTGCGCCCAGCGCGCAGTACTCCGACTTCACGGGGTACCACCATGTACCCAACATGGAGAACCACACGCAGCCCACAGGGGCCTGGGGCTCTCATTACGGCGCACCAAGGGAGGACTGGGGCGCCTACAGCCTGGGACCCCCTAATAACGTACCTACATCCATGAACACCTCATCACCCGGCCAGGTCCCGTACTGCTCCCCCGACTATAACTCAATGCACCCGGCCGGATCATCAGTTTTACAGCAGCCACCAGAGAATATTAATGTTGCGCAAATGTCCCCAGAAAGAGAGAGACGCAGTTCGTATCAGTGGATGAACAAAACTGTCCAATCGTCATCTACCGGTAAGTACGAAAAACAGAGCTGTTCTTATCCATGACGTTTTCTGAATCTACTTCATTTGTCCTGAATCAGTCTAGTGTCACGTTAAAACTTCCAAAGTGTACATAAGACATTTACTTTGGACTATATGTAGCTGTATAACACTGATCATCGACTGCTAAAATTGTGAGGATCAAAAATAAAATAGTGGTCCACACTATTAAAGCAACTAAAATAACAACAACTGAGTCTCTTCTCAGAATAACTACCATTTATGACTATATCTAGATATTTTAAACATAATGTTAAGCCAAAATTACATTTTTATTTGATTTTCTTCTTGGGGGTCCTGCCCCCAAGGAGACTGTCTGGTAAAACTCTGGCCCCCTGACAAATATAGTTGATGACCCCTGCTGTATATTATGCCTATGTGCTACATAGGAATATAGCCTGTATGCTATATATACCATCAATCACATAACACGTACAGTAAGTAAGGCCCCCATAATAAGTGAAATAATGCGTAACGAAAATTCTACACTGGGTTTGCTTGTATGTTTTAAAAGTACCTGTTAAATGTCATTTGAATTAAAATGTAAAATTTTGCAGGTTAAATAAGCAAATCTATCAACAAACAGTATGTTTGTTCAATAAATGCATGCATAAAATCAATATATTTCATTTTTAATTTTATACTCTTAAAGTATATGGAATAGGCCAATAAATAAATAAGAACATAAAGAACTATACAAAAGAGAGGCCATTCGGCCCTCGCTTGGGGAGAACTTAACTAATAGCTCAGAGTTATTAAGTTAATCAAATAGGATTATTTTATTGTAATAATAATGCAGACATTGCTACGTTGATGAGTAATTCTTAAAATATTCAATAGGCAGAAAATTTATATTGGCCCAAGAGATTAGGCCTAATTGTAAAATAATGATACTGGGGGGATAACTGCATAATTGTACGTGATATTTCGGTATTACAACATGATATGATGGTTATCAGAGGGTTAATCGGGGGGTCATAAGATGCCAGTGAAAATGTGATATGGATTGATTTTATGGATGCTATGGTAGATCTGCACGGGTATGTGTTTGTGCATAGAACGCCAGACACGCTTGTAATGCTAATGTCTGCACTCCCGTAAACTTAATGTGAGGTCCATTTTCCTGGGCGACATTGTCTCAGGGTTTCGGTGCTATCTGTCATGTTCAGGCGGCGGCCTCTTTTAACCCTTGGTTTTACTTTGATATGCACCAAAGAGTCTTCCTCGGTTTCCATTATTCAAAGGTTATATTGCCCGGAAAGGGCGATGATTTTCACAGCAAATAAAGACCCTTTCGTATTACCAAAGGTTCTGTTCACTCAAACGACAAGTCATTACCAAAAAAAGACCCACTAAATATCTCACGATCTACTAAAACATTCTACTAAAAATGCACTGCTTGCGAACTATTTGTTGTTCGTGCTATTTCAAGACCGAAATAGAATTTCGCCAATGGCATTCAGTGTAACTCAAAATTAATAGTACATTCATGTTTAATCTTCTTTATTAGCAAACAACACAAACAAGATTAATTTAGCACTGCAAATCAAGATTTTATTATTTCTGTGAGATGAAAGGGCACCGACCTTCCTTACGGTTTGTAAATCAAACAAGTCGGACCTGATGCGGACCAGAGAAATTTCTGCGATAGTATCGCCTTGTGAGCCCTTTGTGAGACGCGTGTTGCCGCTTAACACTTCAATAGGGTTTGGCTCATTTTTCCGAGGCCCTTTGTTCTGCAGTTTGTTCAAAAGTCACATCAAAGACCATCTGAAGCGTGATTTGCATATGCAGCAACAAAGCGAGAAGCTCGCAACTCCCAGCTACATAAATCTGGATTCTAAAATAGGCTATAATTTACTAAAATTTAATGATTTAATTAAATCATTTGGTGTAGTAGGCCTATATCAACGACATTATGATGATGATTTGGCATGCATTATGCCTACTGTCTTTTTAACCTATATTAGGGCATTAGGGATTACATTTAACATGGCTCACTATTGTATATCACGAACAATAATCAAGATTAATTTTATTTGTATTTTTACACTTATAAGTCATCAGCTCCAAATGAAAACGTAAAAAAATGTACATGTAAGTAAGTATATTTATATAAAAAACATAAACGTTTATGAAATAGTAGGCCTATAAGACAGGCAGTTATGGAAAATGGACGGATGCGTGGATGAGTAGTATGACTCCTTAATAATATTCTTACTGTTGCAAAGTCAAGATGAATTTATTCGCAATTAATTTATTATTAAATTATTAATTTAATTATTTATTCGTAGCTTCTGGTTTACTTTAAATACCTACCCGTTAATCGTATGATCGTTATATTCTTTATAGGCAAAACGAGGACGAAGGAAAAATACAGAGTCGTTTACACGGATCATCAGCGGCTAGAGCTGGAGAAGGAGTTCCATTACAATCGATACATCACGATCAGGAGGAAGTCTGAGCTGGCTGTCAACCTGGGCCTTTCGGAGCGGCAGGTAAGCAGGGAGCAGCAAGTCCGGGAGCAGCCGTGCCATGAACGGAGGGTGCTTTATTTAAGATGGTTATATCCGATTCTGCTGTTTATCCAACAGGTCAAAATCTGGTTTCAAAACCGCAGAGCGAAAGAGAGGAAGCTGATCAAAAAGAAAATGGGCCAGTGCGATGGCAGCGGCGGCTCGGTGCACAGCGACCCCGGCTCCGTCAGCCCGCTGGCAGTGCCCGGCTCGCTGAGTCCGTCGGATATCCACGGTTCCCTGTATCCACCGCCGGGCATGAACGGTTTGCCACCAATTGGGAATATACAGCAAGTCACTGTGGGCCAGTAAACTCCTGCTGGGAACTTTGCAACTTTAACTGAGCACTCCATCACGCCGCGAGGACAACGCGGCGCGACCCGCTAACGTGGATTTATAAATTATTCCAAGAGCAAAATCCTTTTAAGCCCGTGCTATGGATTACAATACAGAGATATCAAATGAAAAATGCTGGAGGCTCTTCGAAAAAGATTCATTTAATAGGATATTTTTAAAAGAACGCGCAAAGCAATGTTTGTATGGGACAGAATTAAACATTATTGGTTCTTGTATGACTTATTAAAATACAAATAGGCCCATCATTTTCTGTACGTGACGAGAACGAGTGTTTACATGTTTGTAAATAAAAGCAAGCAGGTTCATTTTTATTGCACTGTATTCCTACCTCTGAAAATGTGCAAAAAGCTCTTTAAACTGCCACGAGCTTTCGGATTACACATCATTGCCTTTTTTTCATACGTACGGGTACAATTTTAAACTCTGGTGTCAAAAACATACGGGTATGACGTTTGATGGAAACGTTTATAATGTAAATAAAATGATTTTTTCCAGAAATTGTTTAAGTTTACCATGTAAGTGATAGAATGTATCGAAAATAACATAATGATGGCATCGCTGGTGTAGGTCTATGTGTTTTTCTGTCTTAATCGAATATTACTATTATCAGTACCGTCAGATGTTTAGGAAAAGGTCCGAGGGCAAAGCAATATACTTTTATCTGAAGATACAATTGAAGTTTGTCATTTACATTCCTAGTATATTGATTAACTAACATGTTCGAACTTACAAACAGCTGACGCTATTTAAGATACAACGGACAGGCATTTAAATTGTCTCCTGAGTAAAAATAAATTTAGTTCCGTGATTTTCTGTGTAATGATTGGTCATCCGGCGAGCGGGGAAGCAGGCGAACAGAACCAGGAAGTCAGGTAAAAGGGGTATATTCTGGCGCAGACAGGGCTGACAGCGAACAACCAACTTCACCAACATTAATGACAGATTTCACCAGACTAACTCAGACGCGGACTACATACACAGGACAAGTAAAGAGGAACAGGAAACAGTTGATGACAATAAGAAATTAACACGAGGTAAAAGGTGGGTGTGGCACACAGGAGGATCCGACGGAGCTGGGCTTGACGATGTATAAATACAATAGGCCTAGGTCAGCAGGCTTATCCTTATTTTCCAGGCACTCATTCAGCACTGGATCGCGTTGAAAAACTTCCTTGAATTTTGTGCAAAAACCTTTAAAATTTCACCTTTACTCTCTAATGCAGCTAGTCCTGCGTGTATTGCAGTTAGTTTTCACTGGTCTATAAAGTAATTTTATGGGTAGTTAAATTACTAGTTAAATTACTGTTATTTGTCTCTGCTAATTCTATACAGTGTTACGGGTAGGATTTAAAGCAGCGATTTAATTGCTCCTTATTTATGGGATTTTGTTGACTAGTGACATTAAAATCAGTGTCACCTCACCTATCTGCTATATGAAGCAATATAAAGGCCTGCATTGTTTTGGGTAATATTCTAAATATTACCATAAGGGCTACAGGGATTCAGAGTTCATGGGCAAAAAACAGGGAAAAACCCAGGATGGGGCACCAACCCTTCACAGGGCACATTCACACACCATTCACACCAATGGGCAATTTGCCAACTCTGATTAACCTCAGCTTGTTGTTGGACATTAGGGGGAAACCTGAGGAAACACCATGACAACACAGAGAGAACATGCAAACTCCATACATGTGGAGCCATGGTGGAGACAAAAACCCCAGTACCCAGTGTGGGAAGCTACAGTGCTAACCACTGCTCCACCATGTTGCCCCAACAAAGCAATCACTTTGAATGACACAATTATCATTACCTTTTGTATTATCATTAAAGACAGAAACTAATAATATAAATAAAAATATCACTGGTTGTTTTTGATGCAGGTGTGACTCTTTTAATTGACGTGATTTTAGGTGAACTGTTTACCCCTGGAGGGAAGGACTGTTAATCCCCTTCACAGGGTATTAATCTCACACTAATTAGGGTTAACCAGCTAACAGCAGCCCCACTGTGTGTGGGTAGATGGAAGTTGGCCCCTTCCAGCTACACTTTGGGGTCGACATCTAGCTGGGTTTTCGCTCCGCCAGCCTCCCGACTGTCACACACGCAGGGGCCCTGACATCTGGGGACCTCGTGGCCATAATTTAGCCAGACGGTCAGTCGCGCTTAATCGGTTTGTTAAATGTAGTTTGGCTGGAATAAATGGGTCTGAGAGCGACCATGCAGGGGCAGGTGAGGATGAAGCATGGATGGATGGATGGATGGATGGATGGATGGATACTTTAGTATTCTAGAAGAAAATTGCAGGTTAACAGTAACACCACACACACATTTAGACAGTAAAAAGACATTGAGACATGAATACACAGTAACAATAAATAATAAAAGACAATACAGGATAACAATATAAAGAATGCCAGAGAAAGTATCATACAGAATTCCCTAATATTGCCTCAGAATAGTATCACACATTAGGCTGTACTGTGAATGAATGAATGTTCTGTGAATG
>JABFDZ020000002.1:27463002-27478047 GCA_019775955.2 Pollimyrus isidori
ATTGCGTAATATTTGGGGGAGGGGGCACAAAAGTAAATTTCTGCTTAGGGCACCCATTTGGCCGGCAGCGGCCCTGGTAACATGATATAATAATCCGCATTAGAAGACAGAGTAAAGAGCGCTGAAGTGTTACGTGCTCTCACCTGACAATCGCATGATACAACAACTATGATGTGTGCATTCTGTGAAACAGTGTGTTTTTCAGTTTATTTCGATTTATTTAATTAAACCTCTGTTCAAATTTTCTGAGATAGTTCGCCACACGTCAACAAAGCCCCTCCCCGCCAGGCGAGCCTGATTGGCTGTCAGCCTGGGTGGACTGCCTTGCACGCTGAGCAAGATCTCTGCGCAGACTCAGTAATCCGGTGGACTAGGAATGTCCAGCACAGTATGATTACCGCGGCTGGGGTCTCCACGATCCGATACCCTCCGGGTAACGATGGCGACCGTGAGACGAGATGATCGCCTGACGAGCCCCCAGGGCTTCATGTGCGTCGGGTTCGCTGGTATCTTCAGCAAGACAGCCACGGCCCCGCTGGAGGTCGTCAAGATCCTAAATCAGGTGGGGAGCCTTCACTGCAGAGCGGGCTTTGTACACAGCTTTGCCCGGGTGTCCTGCAGCGAGGGGTTCCGCGCCCTATGGAAGGGAAACCTGGTGTCCTGTCTGCGCCTGTTCCCGTACAGCGCCGTGCATCTGGCCACCTACAGGAAGTAAGAGCTCCGCTGCTCCGTCTCTGCCGCCGTGCTGTCACTTTTCTCTTTATTTTTCTATGTATTACTTACTTTGCATTGTCACTAGTATTAATTCACCGGGGTCAAAGTTATTGCTCATACAAACAAGTCACCTGTCCCTCGGAGGGCTGTCTCGTTAGTAGAATGCTTATCTCGAATAGTTTAGCGTACTGTCTCTGTGTTTTGAAATTAGTTGGCTGTATCCATCGGTTTGTAAAAAAAATACAATGTCATGGCCTGTAATGCTGCGGAATTTAAGGAAATTTCCCAGTCTGATAGGCAACTGTTTCGTTATAAAGGGGCTTTTGTTATTGTTTTCAACATTCATTTCCGCTAAACGTCCGCGCACATGCCTCCCCGTCGCAACCAATCAGGTAATGCTTCGCCTCGGCAGATGCCTGACGTCATCATGGCAAAGCGCAACGTGCGCGCGAGCTCACGTTCTCGCCGCTGCATACTTACCGTCTCTCGCAATGTAACACTCGTTCTGCTGGTAGCATTCAGTTCCCGTTTCCATTTCTATTGTCTTGGTGGTTTTGTCATTATTAACTTTATTGATCGTTATCTTGAGGGAAATTACATCTTAGAGGTGGATCATCTTCACAAGATTCTACTTTTGTTACTTTAAGCCATGTCAAGTTGGAAAAGCTTGCGTCTGTAATAACATTGTTTTTTGGAATATTAAACACTGCAATAGGTAAATAGAGAAATACTCAGATATCTCGGCACATACTCGGCAGTATAAAGCATTTTAACCGCCCCCATAGTCACCCAAAAATGGTGAGATATCTGTATCTAATAATAGCTAAGAAACGTTACTGAAAACTACTCATACAGGATTTTGGTTTCAATGTCTAATAAATATTTCTTCCTTGAGTTTTTGTTTTGATGAGCTGCCACGGTGAAGAAATGTTTGTAATACCCAGCGTGCTTTGCTCCCGCTCCGCAGATTGATAAACTTGCACATGGATGAACTAGGATGCATATCGCAGTGGAGGGCCATCTGTGCCGGGAGCTTGGCGGGTATCGTGGCCACGCTGGTCTCGTACCCGCTGGAGGTGGCGGAGACGCGGCTGGTAGTCCAGAACATGAGGGACCCGACGTACAGAGGCGCGCTTCATGTACTGTCCAGCGTTTACCGCGATGAGGGCCTGTGCGCCCTCTATCGCGGATTCTCCCTCACAGTCATAGGTACGGCGGAGGAAGGAGAGGGCTGGGCATACGTCAGAAACCTGTGTGTGAGCCATAAACGGGGTACAGGCTCAGCAATATATAATAACGTTCATGAGAAACCAGCTTAAAAGGTGTCAGTTGCTGCTTAGACAGTGAACCAACTAAATGTCGCTTAACCAGTAGCTCATGGGAATGGCTGACACTGCTCTCTGATCCTCACTTGCAGGTTACTTTGGAGAAAAGCATCTGCTAAATAAATGAAAGTTAAATTTGAGGACATAGGTTGACCAGATTGTGTGTGTGTGTGATATGTGCTCACATCCTCCTCCTAGAAGCTGTATTTGCTCTGTAGCAGTTACACAGCGGTTGGGTGTCATGCTTGTTGTGCAGATGCTAGCATGTCACGGTCTCTGTGTGATATGGGGCTCTCTGATCCATCTCAGGGGCAGTCCCCTTCTCCCTGGGCTGCTATATGGTTTATGTCAACCTGGACTGGCTGTGGCAGGAGCCCAGCTTTCGCTTCACGCCCCTGCAGAACTTCATCAGTGGCTGCCTTGCGGCAGGTCTGGCCCAGACCCTGTCCTTCCCATTTGAGACTGTCAAGAGGAAGATGCAGGTGAGTGTGTACTTGGCCAGGAAAACTGTTTTAACAACATGAAAGGTGCATAATTGCTTAAAAATATTTGAATATCTGTCACTTTTACTGGTTCTTATAAGCTTACAACCTCTTCTTTTGTTAAATGATATTATAGTTATATTGTAGTTAAAGAATATTTAAATCTTTAAAAATGTATGGCCTTTTAATTATCAGTTTCCTGAGGTGTTGTATTACCCAGAATGACCATTAGATGGTATCGTGGATACAAAATCCAGTTCACAATTCTAAGCTGAAGGTACTTGTCATAAGACCTGAAATACTGACAAAGCGTGATCTTGCTGCTGTGCTGCTGTTGTGTTTTACATTATATCCTACTAAATTTAAGCAGTTTATGTTTATCAGGCCCTGGCATACTTCTCTAACAGTACCACCAAGTTTCTGTTTTGACCTAAGCTTGGGTCATGACAGATGGACAGCAATCAACTTTACTGCATACTCAACAGCTGCACTTACAGATGATAAAAGTTGAACATTTTAAATCAGTGGTTTAAAATTGGGTAGCTAGACGTTTTTTAAGGGAAACAGTTTAGTACAACCAGCTGGCAGAAGAGCAGTTAAAGGCAGTGACTCGTCACCATAAGGTCACCTGTTCACTTTCCAGGATTCACCTCACTTTTTTTCAGAATGGTTTAGTCTTTCTGACCTGAATCAGTTAAGTAAAATTATGTCCTCCTCAAATGTTAAAGACTTGGAGTTGAAACCTTTTTCAGTCAAAGAATTAGGGTTAGTGTTTAGGGTGATGAGCTCAGCTCAGCTGATCCCATGGACCTCAGTTTTTAATATGTGGGTTTAAATGAGGAAACGATCTTCTGTGACCCAGAGAACGGAGACTAGCCTCCAGTTGGACATGGCTTCGCTGTGCTGAGAGTGATGTGTGAGGTATCGTGAGGACTGTGGGATCTGCTAATCCTGACTGTAATATTTCCACAGGGTACTGCACCGTCATACCTTCCCCTCTTATCCCGGCGTTCCTTTTTTCGCTCATGCAGCTTCTTACATCACAGTATTGATTCAGATTATTAAAGATGCAGTTTCTCAGAGGTACTTAAGCACAAAGACCTTGTGAATCTCCGCATAAATATAAATGAGCCCAGGTTAGAATCAGAATCCTTTTATTTACCATGTACAAAAAAGTACAAGGAATTTGTTTTAGTGGTGGCTTGATTATGCAATTTAAACATATTGTCTGGACAGAAAATACACAGGTATACAAAATAATAAGTGGAAGAGACAGAGAATAGGAAAGTGTGCTATTAATAAATACTAAGGAGCTTTGCTGCTCACAGCGGTGCCATGTCTGTTCTCTGTAGGCCTTTGGTGAGTTTTCCCCCAGGGTCTCAGAGCTTCCCTCATTTGGCCTCCTCTCTGCAGGCCCAGAGTGCCCTGTTACCACAGGGTGGTGGTGTTGATGTCCATTTCAGTGGCATGCTGGACTGTTTCCGACAGACAGTCCGGAGCAATGGCTTCCTATCCCTGTGGAATGGACTCACAGCCAACACAGCCAAGGTATGACGCTCGAATATCCTGAGTGTCCAATATATGTAGGTATATTTCTTTCATTTTTCTTCAGCTCCATTTTAATGCCAAGAAAAACTTGCCTAAATTTTAATCAAGAAAATTAATTAAAGGATGATGTTCCCCTTTAACTTTTATGCAGTCAAACCAGCTATAATGAAACTTTTATGGCAATTTTTCTTAACCCAGTTCCCTGGGACCCCCTAACAGTACACATTTTTGCACCCTCCTAGCTCTCAGCCAATCAAGAGCACAGGAAACCTGGTTCAGGTGTGCTGCAAGCTATGAGGGAGCAAAGATGTGGACTGTCTGGGAGTCCTGTCTGAGTTGTGAAACAGTTCTAGGGAGCTTGTTTTGCTGTTCCCTCTGGCATCCTGAGGTGTAAACCAGAGGAGTGTTAATTCACCAGCCACACCCATTAGGTTGCCGCATGTTGAAACAGTACCCAGAGGGACTCACCTGAGCTATGCAGTCTGCCATAGCTTTTGTGCCAGGGTTTACTGTATGTATGACAACATCCTCAACTGATTTCAGGCAGATCAAAACAGAAAGCAAAACATCCTGTTTGATGTTTGGCTCCACACCAGAGGAGTGTTCCACAAAGTGAGATTTCTTGCTTAGCCGGATAACTTGTTGGATTTAAGTCTGAGCTATATGTAAGTGGACAAAGGTAAAGGCAATTTAACCCAGACTACCTTAAATCCAACAAGTTTTACAGCTAAGCAAGACATCATGCTTTGAGGAACACCCCCTAGCTTGAAAACAAGACGTCAGCTAGGCAGATATCAGGGAGGTGGACGGGGGTCTTGATTAAATTATCGTGAAGTCTTTCCACAGAGAAACCAAAACTGAATGATTCTGTGAGCCAGTCAGTAGCTGAGATTTTAACCCCGCAGTACTGAACATATCAGATGAGCTACCTGTCAGCCTGATGCTAGATTCACACACAGGAGACCCCAGTTCTGAATGGCTGAGGTCTCTTCTCACTGATGGGATTGAGAGGTGGAAGGAGGCTGAGTCGGTATTCTGTGTCTCCCCAGATCGTCCCCTATTTCGGCTTGCTCTTCACATGTTTCGAGGCCTGCAAACAAGTCTGCCTGTATCACAATGGATACATCGTGTCCCCTTTGAGCTTCCAGCCGGCACCAGGCGTGGACCAGAGTCTGGGTCCAAATGAGCTTCAGGAAGTTCAGAGGTGTCTGAGTAGCAGGGGCTTCTCTTCACCGCAGAACAATATGGGTGACCGGTGGTGAGGCATCTTGATACTGCCAGTGGGATAAACGGTCGGTTTCCTTTTGTCCACAGTTAAAAACGCATCACTAAACGCATAATCGAAACATGTGCACCAGTGAACCAGCTTGGACAATGAGGGATTCCAATAAACAGTTAAGTAGTGCAGCATCAGGACAAATAAGTATAGCACTTACACACACGGTGCCTTAATAGTGGCTGGAGATGAAGCAGTTGGCCTTCCTGCAGTGCATGAAATGTCTGCTGATCCTCCTGAAGACCCCCATCTGATGTTGATCATCTGCAGGAAGCCACTGATATCTAAACGTGATGCAAAACTCTTGTACTGTGTCATTTTTGTGCTACACATTAACTTGTGTGTGTGTGTATATATATATGTGTGTGTGTAACATGATCAAAGTACATTTTATTCAGGACGTGCCACATATGTGAAACAAATGTATGTGATACAATGGTTACTAATGAGTTATTTCATACTTTACGGTGGTTTCTAATTTATAATTTGCAGAATGTTAATCATACTTCTGAGTATATTTAACATGAATCCAAATATTTTCCATATTAAACACTGTGATTTTCTGTGTTGTGATTGGAGCATGCTGTAAAAGAACTATAAAAGTATTTTACTCCAGAACCGTAAATGGAGGAATGGTCAAATTTAATGAAGCAAGTCGTTATTGATAGTGGAGCATTTTGAAACTGCAGTGCGTCACTTTGATTGTTCTTTATAACTGATATCCTTGGCACTTCTCATTTTATATAACAGCGCCGAGGAGAGAAATTCAACCTTTTCTGGTTTTGGACTTATGGTACAGATATAACCCACCTGAAAAGCGCACACGTTCTATTTTTTGCCTTAAAATAAATAGAAATGAAAATCAAAGTGCATCAACATGGATTTTCCGTTCGTTCCTCCGCACAAAATACTACATTAAATAGAGTGATCAACCTTCATATTAAGTATTTAAATATTAATAATAAGTATATAGTACGATGTCGACGAGAACGTGTGTGTATATATAATAACAATAATGTGTATCATACAGACGATCTGGATATTCTAGTCTCCGGACCAGTTACGTTGGTGGAGGCGTATTCCCAACCCTCAGAAATATTTTCTTTGTCCGGAACTAAATTGAGCTACGGCCACGTCATTTCATGTTTCAGGTTCTTGAATGAATATGGCGCAGAATAAAATTTTGACAAGGTTCTGTTTGTGGTAAAATATGGATAAACGGTGTTTTCATTATATATTCTTTTTGTCGGTAGGCCGCGGAGAGGGTTAAAAGGCACGTGACAGAAACCGAACGCCCTAAATGGGAGTAGAAGGACAAACCGGTAGCTATGCAGTGACTCACGGCGCCCCGTAAATGACGTTTTTCTCCGCCTCCGCACTGTCCATCCAATCAGCTTTTTGCACGCTATTCTCGCGAGAACCCACAACTTATATGCCTTTCTGCGCGCAGAGGTCGGCCATTTCGACGCAGCGACGCCGCAGTCCCGCCCTGCCATGAGTGAGACAGCTATCTCCTTCGCCAAGGACTTCCTGGCCGGCGGCATCGCCGCCGCCATTTCCAAGACTGCTGTTGCGCCCATCGAGAGAGTGAAGCTGCTGTTGCAGGTGAGAATGCGGAGGGGGCAGGATTAGCTGGCCTCACAGCGGCGAACTGCCGGCCAATCGGAGCGGCTTCCCCGCTTGCTTGTCTGGTTGGGTCCGGATGGCCTGCTCCACGGCTTAGCCGGCCGGTCGATGTGGAGGTCAAGGGACCAAGGTCGCAGCAACGGGAAGTTTCGGCATTGTACCCGGGGCGGCGTCTCCTATGCGTCGGCCTAGGTTGGTCGGGGTGGGTTTTTTTTGGCGCTGGGTTACGCCGTGATGGCGACGGTCTTTTCCTTTCATTATGAGCTCTGACTAAACTCGATATGGAGGGTGGGCGGTAACCGTGATCACCATTGAGGTTTGCGGAGGTGATTGAGACGGTGGGATCGCTCAGTTACCGTCGGCTCCACGTGTCCTTGCCGGAATGTCTTCGGCCTCCATTTTGTCTTTAAGGGCACAAGTCAAGGTGTGTGGCGCCGGATGATGGTGCTCTTCGGGATTGAAGGTTCATTGAAGGACTTGCATATGCCATTTCATCCGGTCCGGAACGATTTTTACACCAACCGGCGATGCTTCATCTGCCTGTTGCGTTTAATTTGACAGCTAGGCTCTTCGCAGGGTTCGATTCTACGCCAAGCATGGCCGATTCTGAATAATCCTTTAATCTTTCTTTGTGCGTATAGGTACAACATGCCAGCAAGCAGATCACAGCAGATAAGCATTACAAGGGCATTGTGGACTGTGTGGTCCGCATCCCCAAGGAGCAAGGGTTCCTGTCCTTCTGGAGAGGGAACCTGGCCAATGTCATCAGGTACTTCCCCACCCAGGCCCTCAACTTTGCCTTCAAGGATAAGTACAAGAAGATCTTTCTGGATGGTGTAGACAAGCGCACCCAATTCTGGAGGTACTTCGCCGGCAACCTGGCCTCCGGTGGGGCAGCTGGTGCCACCTCCCTGTGTTTCGTGTACCCACTCGACTTTGCCCGAACCCGCCTGGCAGCTGATGTGGGCAAGGCTGGTGCAGAGAGGGAGTTCACTGGTCTGGGCAACTGCCTGGTGAAGATCTTCAGGTCTGATGGTCTGAAGGGTCTGTACCAGGGCTTCAATGTCTCTGTCCAGGGCATCATCATCTACAGAGCTGCTTACTTTGGCATCTATGACACAGCTAAAGGTATGTATGCCCAGGTTACACTCCATTCTGTGGATCCCGGGAATGGTCAGTGGCAGCGTAGAGCTTGCATTGTTTTTACCACTGATTCATCCTTACAGGTTTCTGTGGTGCTTAGGGCTTGACCTGAGTGTAGATGTCATGAAACACCGTGAGCGCCGACGGAAGGATTCCCCTTGTGGAACCTGATCTCGTCTGGTGCAGTTTCCTTTGCCTCAGGCACTCACAAGGCCTCTCTGGTTCCTCAGGTATGCTGCCTGATCCCAAGAACACCCACATCGTCGTCAGCTGGATGATTGCTCAGACAGTCACTGCTGTGGCCGGCCTGGCCTCCTACCCCTTCGACACTGTCCGTCGGCGCATGATGATGCAGTCTGGCCGTAAAGGAGGTGAGTGTCCTTAGGGTTGTTCGCTGCTGCCCTGTCACTCTGTGGTCCCACAGTACGCGGCGAAAGGGCCTGGTCGTGATTTTCTGTGTTCTCGTCGCCAGCCGACATCATGTACAAGGGCACCATCGACTGCTGGCGGAAGATATCTCGCGACGAGGGCAGCCGGGCTTTCTTCAAGGGGGCCTGGTCCAACGTGCTGAGAGGCATGGGCGGCGCCTTCGTGCTGGTCCTGTACGATGAGCTGAAGAAGGTCATCTAAGCTGTCATGTGTCATTAATGTTGCGACTGTAACATATATCTGTACATTCACACGGACTGTCAGGCTCCACCTTATTTATAGGGACCAGCTAGTATTCCTGCACGGGGTGGGGGTGCCTCGTCCCCCCCCTGTTGTCACGGTCATTCCCCAGCCAGTCAGGTTCTGAAGCGTTACCCGTCATGCAGTCAGCTTGTTTTTAACCTTCACTTAAATAAAAAACCTGCTGGATGAACCAAACCATGTCTCTCTGCTCCTGTCGTTTTTTTTTATGATGTATGTTTTCCAGGTGTGGCATAAGTCCTGGGTCTTGCTGTGGGTTACGGTGCTTGCGTACAAGCCGGGGAGCTGTTGGTAAGCCGAGGGTAATGGCTGACGGAAGGATGGTTTGGCTCCAAGCACCTGCCTGCAGGGCCGAGCGGGTAAACTGAGATGGTGTCGGCCTTCCCCCAGAGTAAAGCGTGTGAACTGCGGGGCAGCTGGTTTTACAAGCATTTTGCAGACCAAGCAAAGTGGTAGATAGGAGGTGGGTCTAATGGCACAGTCACATTTCACTTCCTATATAACTCAACAGATGAAGGGAAGCTGTTCCAATTGGGGAGGATGTCATGTGGTCTTTGAGTGGCATGTTTTGGATTAGCATCACATGGGTGATTAAGTTATGCTTCTGAATACCTACCCATGGTTTCTCACCTGTGTGCAGACCCTGTGGTGGTTATGACTATACAGGGATACATTTCCCGAAAACCCAGTTCCTAAAAATGTTAGCCGGTTATATAGTTGGTACTATGCAACTGGATGGTTCAAATGGTCTTAAGTAGCCAGTGGAAGCTTTTGGGTCTGCTCCTCACATGCCAATCTTGAGGTCAGGCAGTGTTGCAGGCCTGGGTGTAATGGCCGGAAACATGCCGTGACATCTTATAGGGCTTATTGGGGAATTTTGTATTTCTGTGTATGTACAGTTCTCAGACATGAAGGTCTTTGCGTGTTCATTGAAATTTTCCAAGGTATTTAGATTCAATTAAAAACAATCATTTCTTTTAATCATTATTGAAGGCAAACACTTCAGTCTGGGGCATCTGCTCAGTCATGAGTTCTGAAACAGCCAGACCACATCTTCAGAAAGAGCCCTGAATATAGTCTAATTGCCACCAGTTTTCCAGCTGAACGCTTCCATGTGAATATCACCAAAGAGAACAGTTGTGCTCAGAGGCGGGATGATGATGTCCTGATGCTGCTGGCAAGATGTCCTTGGACGGCTTGGTTCATTCTCTATTTCAAAGGTCACGTTTAGAAAACTTTTCTTTAACTCCAGGTGACATTGGTTGTGCAATATAAATTACCAAAAATCCCATACTATTTTCATGTAGCATTTCTCGAAAATTTCCGATTCTTCGCAACCCTAGGCCGGACAGATTCATATAAAGTGTGATGTTACTTTTCACAGGCCGTAAAATTAGATACATTGAAATTGGAAGGCGCTGACGATACTTGTGTGCCACCTAGCGGCCAGGATCACGGAACACGTATCGCTTTCCGGTTTTCAGCGAATTCGGACTAGTTAGTTTCGTGCTTTGTGGTTTTGAAACCGATGTTTCGCCTAAATCTTTATTGCTGTTAATCGCCTCTCACGCCCCCATTACTTTTAATGTATTTTATGTAGTCTCCCCATTGAAATTGATGGCATACAATGTTAAACGTCATAATTCGCTTGGTGTTCGAAGGAAGTTAAGGTCCCAGTTACGTAAGGACCGGTGTAACGCCGTGGAGGTGAGTCTGGCACGGACAGGGTGGCGCGTACCCTACAGAGACCGCCCTCAAATGCTACAGTGAAACAATAGGGGGTTAATGTGATCGTGAACGATCGAACATTTTTGCTCCCTGTGGTATCCTTTGATTTGTGAATTGCATGAAAATTGAATCTTTGGTTTCTTCATTTTGCAAAAGCTTTACAGATATGGTAGTTTCGAATACCTCTTTAGTTGAGGCAATTACTTACAAGGGAATCTTTGACATACACACGTACCATCTTTTGAATAGACTCAGAATGAAACTTAACGATTCTACGTGATTTCAGCTGGCTCTGCGGGAGGGCGGTCCCCAGATATATTTCACCCGATGGCCAGGCTGTTTTCGTTTATTCGTCTTTTATTACCTAATTTTATTTTTTCGAAAATATTTTCTTATAGTTTTATTTTTTAGTTTTCGATCATAACGATGACATTGACTATTCTGCGATTTGATACTGAAGTGTGCCGGTGTTCTCACCGGTATCCAGATACTGAATAACGAGGGGAGAAGCAGCGCCTGCATTTCCACACTTCAGGCACCGGTGTTTTCGATGAAATTTGCCGAAATGTGCAGGGAAATAGACATATGAGACAAATCAGTAAATGGATTTAGAATAATTGTTCTTCGGGGGAGTTGAGACAAGAAATATGGAGACTAAAGAGCAACGTTCATTGGGCTATCCCACCTCCCGTTTCCGGAGAGACACTCTGGGGGCGTGTTTAGAAGTAGGCTACTTTGACAGCGCGGAGCCTGAGGGTTAGGACGAGCAGAAGTCATTCTCCAGCAAGATGTGTCTTATCCTTTTGTCTGCTTCATGTGTCTGTCTATTTATTTTTATTTTTGCGGTGTGGCGATTCACCCCACTTAGGAATCCCGTCAGAAGGACGTTACAAGACGGCAGCGCACAGACGGAGGAGACGCATCAGGTAGAGAAGGAATGAAGTTCCGCTGGTCTCACAAGACACTAAAGTTCTGCTTCTTTGTTGCTATGCACATAACTTGCTTTTACTTGTGCTTATAAGCATGCGCACTGATTATATTGGTAAATGTATTTTTCATTTGTGTCATCCGTAGGCTAGTGTGATAGGTATATGTGCTGGTATTAGAATTAAAAATGCCGCCCTGGTCGTGCCTTCTGAAATCGCATACAATGTAGAAAGTGCGCTGCTGGTGAAACTGTTAGAGATTAAAAACCAGGAAGTCACTTATACATATAGTTCTTGTGTGTTGAAATTCCCCAGTAAGTTGCTCTTCACTTGCCACTTAACAGGAGCTCTGTGACTCAGCATTAAGCATCCTTGCTGGAGATGAAGTTGACAAAGGTGACTCAGAAGAGGTTCTGGTGCAGGACATGCAGTACCGGAGTGTCAAGACATCCCTTCAGCAAGGTATATTGGTGGTCAGTTCTCTACCCATGGGGCCTGGCTGGAACCTGAAAGAGTTATGAGTCCACTCTCCTATGGGCTCACTCCTTGCTGTAGGGGTCAGGGAGGTTGGGGGCTGTGTGTATCTGGTTGTAGTCAAAGGCAGTGGTCTAAAGGTGTCCTATCTTTGGTTATTTTTCAGTTGCATCATTTATTCAATATGTGCCTGAACTTTTGCATATAACCATATTGTATGTTGTGTGATTGCCAAAGACAGATTCGTGCATGGCTGTGATACAGAATGTGTAGCATTTGTTTAGTAGGTGTCTGTGCTGGTATGTCTGATCTGTAGCACTTGTCTGTCTCGAATGTGTCTGCATTGTGCGTGTGTGTGTGGGGATGTGTAACGTTTCTGTCTGTTTACGAGGGTTCCATGCAGTATGCGCGGTGTGTAGTGTCTGTCTCGAATGTGTCTGCATTGTGCGTGTGTGTGTGTGGGGATGTGTAACGTTTCTGTCTGTTTACGAGGGTTCCATGCAGTATGCGGGATGTGTAGTGTCTGTCTCTTTAGTAGGTGTAATGTATTTGTGGTCTGTCTGTGTTGTTTTTGTTTGCATGATGACTGTAGTTTTAGTGTCCCCTTATGTCATTGCATTCTGCCCTAAACGAGGAGTGTCTGTACTGTTGCAGTGTTCTCCTGTGCATACTCCCAGTACCTGTCCGCCCCAGAGGTCCCAGGGCCCATGCACAGACAGCCTCTTTATAAAGCCTTGTGGCAGGAGCTTGATCTGGCCACTGACCGCATCATGGGGACTCTCTGTGCCCTGGACATCGATGCTGTCAGCACTGGCTGCATTCATATCCTCACCAGGCATCTCCATGCCATGAAGGAGGCAAGGAGGTAAGACTGTTTCCTTGGCAACAGAGGTTTCACTTGGTATTTGTGTGTGTGTATGGAGGGCTGTGTGCCTCTATTTTGAGTTCATGAATAACCGAGACATTTAATGATCTTCACTGCTGCTGTTCTTTGGCTGTTTTTTTCACTGGGATGGCATTTTTGTGTTTCGCATACTGTGCTGAATCAGATCCTCCCGATCGAGTTAGCATGCAGGGACCAGAGACCTATAACTAAAGTAAAATGGACAATTTATGAAATAGGAACAGTAGACTTCACCAAAAGTCACCATAGTCAAACATGTTCCTGTAACTGAATGCATCTGAGTGTGAGTGATTACAGGTTTCTCAGAAGATGGAGCCAGGCTTATATGGAAAATCATGCCTGTTCTCCAGATTTCTGTATAAGAACAGTGTTCCTTTGTTCTTTAGGTTTGATCTGGTTTTCATTGGGACAGCATGTTGAAAGATACTTTCATCATGTAAATGATTTCTTTCCCTTTCTGAATATGTGTGTTTCAGGGAGCTGTTGTTCAGCTCATGGGAGAATGAGGTGGCCTTCCTCAGGGTGTGTTCTGAAGCTCTGGTTCAGAACTTCCTTCCTGAATCCACGTGGAAGCTGGACCTCTACAGATGTGTCTTGAAGGAGATTGTGGCCTTCAAGGGTCAGTCATGGGGATTTGTACTGTCCCCTTGACTGATGGTTGTTCCTGAATCCTGACAGCCTTGGACTAGGCCTGGACCTTAGATGGGTGGCTAGTTCTCCACATTTTGTTTAAAGGGTTGAAGACCTTAATAGAGACTCTTTGTGCTGTTGACCCTTCCACAGTGCTGCTGCAGCTGGTGACATGGCTCTCAGACCCGGACACGCTGAACCAACTGGTGGTGCGTTACCTGGATGCTGCGTCTCCCTGCAGCTCTGCTGAGGAGCCTGAGGGTGAGGGGACAGCTATGGCACAGCCAGAAGATGACAGAGGGTGAGAGATGAGAGCCCCTTCATACTTGCTTTGCACACCCAAGAAAGAAGAATATGGAGTGGGGGGCAGTAATGAAGCCTGGTCTTCTGACTATATTGCTGTAGTTATATACCTCGTTTCCTTTGATATTTGCAGATTCCAGACAACAGGTTCCAAAGGAACCACAGACAACAGTGACAATAAAGCTAATAGAAAAGGTGTAGACCTCTCTTCTCTTCAAAGGGGCACGCTGTGGCTTGTATTACAGCAGCAGCCATAGCCTGCTTTCTATGGGTCATGCATAAACATGTGTGTAGGGTTCAAGCCAGTGCATGAATATTGTCTCATTCACCAGGAAAAACCCTGTCCCCTGGGAAGAAACTTAAGAGGTTCATTGGGAAGTTCTTTAAGAAAGCCAAAAAATTAAAAGGAAAGAACAAACGGGCAGGGAATGGGCCAAGCTTCCGGGCCTTGGAGCTTCAGAGTCCGTCAGATGGCGAAGACGATGACAGCTTGTGCAGCTCCAGCAGTGTAAGCCACCTGCCTTCCTGTCTTTCTCTGGAGAGGAAAATGCTCTCCAGAGCCTGCAGCTCAAATCTAAGGTTGTCATCTGGGTTTTATCCTCTGGACCTTGCAGGAGGACTTTCCTGTTCTCAGCAGTGACCAGGAGCACATGATGCACAACCTGCTGAATGAGCTGTGGAGAGATGGTCTATGGACAGTTACTGTCCCTCTAGTGAGTCTGAAAGCACATTAATGATTGTAACCTGAGTGACTTAGTGGCTCCGACACACCAGGACACGTCCGACTCCTTCTGGCTTCTCACTCAGTCATGTTTGAATGGAATTGCAGCATGTCATTGCTGAATCGAAGAGTATCACATTATGGTGTTTCAATATATCTATATTTTGTATTGTGAGAGATACACAACCCTAAAATGTAGACATGATATTTGATAAAAATTAGGTTGAATTGAACCCCAAATGACTTGGTAGGACTTTGCACTTTTGCTGTTTTAGTGGTGTTTTAGGGAGCGATTGGAGTAGATGATGTTAGTGCAGAGCGGCCTGTCTCCTCAGGTGGAGGAGCACAACAAGGAGTTGATGTTCACCATACACCTGGAGGAGCAAAACAGTCCCAAGGACCTTCATTGGGACGTCAGTGTGTCAGAGAAGCAACTCCAGGTTCTGCAGGTAAGAGAACCATGGGGAACAAGAACATGTTTAGCATTAGTTCTAATACAAGAACTCGTGGCCACAGGTGGAAATTAGTGGGAGGACATTTCAAACTGGATTTAAG
>JABFDZ020000002.1:27485415-27503783 GCA_019775955.2 Pollimyrus isidori
AAACTGCCATGGACACATACAAGAACACAAACCATCCATCCCAGAAACATTGCAAAGAATAACCCAGGCTGAGACACCAACCCATCAAAGGACACACACACCATTCACATCTATGGCAGCTCTAATTCATCTAAGCATGTTTGGGGATTGGGGGGGAAACCAGGGAACCCAGAGAAAATCTCATGATAATAATTAGGAACAGGGTGGAGACTCAAACCCTGAGGTGGGAGGCAACAAAGTTAACCACAGTGCCACTGCGCCACCCATAATGCAACACAACATCAAAGCATACATTAACCATCCTGCTACACTCTCATTTGCTCTCGTTATTTCAGTGGTTGTTTGGTTGTGGGTGTGGGAACAGATCATATAAAGGATATCACTAGCACCTGCAAGAACATAACTGACACATAGTGGAATACATACTGTAGACAACTAACAGAAGGCCCTTAAGGCTCCTAAGGCCTCCAAGGCTGCAGACAACTAACAAAGTGGGGAATAACAGTCACAAGACTGAAACCAAACAAAAACAGAAATTGGCCAGCACTCTGTTAGGTCAGGGTGACCCAGCCAATCCGGGGAAGGAAGACAGGCACACAGATGTTGACTGTCCTTGAAAATCTTTAGGCCGGAAGAAGGGGAAGTACTGACCATGATGAGATCAGGGAGGGGGAAAGTACCCATATTAACACAAACTAGAACAAAGTTGAAAAATGATGTAATCATATAGCTGGAATAATACCAAATGAGGGGGGCCAAGCCCAAATGGGCTATAAGAGGGAAGGCCGGACATGTATACTTTGAGCATCTTGATGTACATGCCGAGGATGTATGTCTGATAGTTGCTCCCTGATCAGCTGGCAATAAATAAACACCTTGTGACCTGCAACACCTCCAGCGACTCTAAGCGTGAATCCCTTCTCATCAATGGACCCGGCGGAGTTTCTCAGGCCAGACTTCAGCAGACACATCATAAAAGATTTTTTTTTAACCATAACCACTCCATGGAACGACGTGATTCATTCACAGGTGACTCCAGACCCCCTTTGGATCAGATGGTACGGTCAGGCACCCCGGGTTGGAGCGCATGGTACATCCCCGGTTGTGGTCCGTCGCTGGTAAAGCTGGCGGGTCTGAGGTTCCGTTTGGCACCATTAAAAAGAGGACCAGTCAGCCGAGGTGAGTGGAGCTCCATCTGAGAACATCATGCTGTGGACGCAGTGATCTTCGGCTGAGTGTCGGGGCAAACCAAGCTGAGCCAAACCGTGAGTCTGTGTCCGCACCTCAGCTCGTCTTACGTTTGTGCTGTCAGTATGGAATGAGTAATGCACAATAGTGTAGCTGATCATCAATGAAGGAGTTTTGTGTGAGCAGTAGTGTAGGTCATTGATTCTTTATTCTTTATTTTCTTAGGCTTGAGGGAACACCTTTTGGAGATGGCGAGTTGAAATTGTAGCTGCCTGGTCGATTTAATGTGTCATGTATACACTACAAAAAAAATTATAGTCTTGTCCACCCCCAATTCCATATATCCTTCTGCTTTAATTGCTTGTGTGCTAGTGGTCTCAATGAGAGTAGGACTGTTAAATCCAGGGTATGTCCTGGAATGTCCAGCATGTGGGTCTTAAGTCTGGGTCGTACTCAGCCTAGGTCTTTATCCAGAACAATACATTGAAATGGATGAAATATTATACAAAGCTGATGTTATTTTAACAGATCCTTACCTGCTGCTCCCCCTTTGTGCTTTAGACGGCCTCCCTTTCTCTCACTAATCAGTGAGCAGTGATTCAGTTATGTGACATAAGTCATATCTGTCTATCGGTTTAATTTCAGAGGGTTGCGGTTAGCATTAAGGTTAGGTTCACCCAGGCCTGTCTGCTGTCAGTGCTTTTCTAGTGGACTGTTAACTTACAAGGAACGTGCCACACTGAAGTTGCAGAGTGAAATCACTGTTGCAAAGTTCTGTCTAGCCCTTGTAACACCTGTACCCTGTGTTCCTCATGGCTGGAGGGGATAGCGCCCCCTAAGCCCTATGAAGGAAATGTCCGGCATTCATGTGCTGTTCTATATCTTTCTGTAACCCAAGGAGAAGGAAGCTGCTTCTGTTTTCACTTGTTAATAGAGCCATGTATTGACTGACATCTGTTAAGGCGTCAATCTGGTTTGGTTCACTGGGCTCGGAGGTGGTGCCACAGAGCTCTGTCTGCTTGATCTACTTCACTTGCCAATTGTCAGAATAGACATCAAACAAAATCTCATTTCTAAGCCAGTTTCCCTACAGCTGAATGTCATAAATTTGGAGTTAGAGAGCAGATGTTATTACATATTGTTTTGGTCTGAATTCTTGCATTTGTGGGACCTTCAATCTCTTTGGATTTGCTCAATCCAAATGGTGAGGAGTCTGCATCCTGTGACATGGTTCCATGCAGTGTAACTAACCAAAACTGTCTTTAGATTACACATATACTGTTAATTAGCAGATACTTTATCCAAATCATTCCACATCAAGAAAGCAGGGAACAGCTGGGGATAAGGGTTTTGTTCAAGGGCAGTGAAATCATTGCTGCTGATGCTGGGATTTGAACCAATGACCTTCCGATCAGTCCCAGTATCCTAACCTGCTGAGTCACACAGCGCCCCCCTAGGTACTCTTCTGCTAGGAATGTAAAAATGCAAAATGAGCTGTCCTCTTAAACATCACGGTTTCAGCTTTTTCCCCAGTCTGTGCAGATGGCAGCATTCGCTTAGATATTCTTCAGAACCGCTGGAGTCCCACCTACGATGCATCTTCGATCCTGACATCTATACGGGTATCCACCACTCTGCCCCCCCCCCAGGCTAGAAGCTGCGCTGATGGTCTCCCCCTTTCAATTTCATAATGGCTACACAATATCCTAATCTCGTACTAATTTCACGAATTTCAAAAACACGATTCTGCTTTTCTGTGAAATTCATAGCAGGTTTTCACAGAAAGGGCCACCAGTGGAAATGTGCTTCATGGGAATGGGCCTTGCAGTGCAGGCGGGGGACTGCTGGGCTGTCCGCTCGCTGCCTGATAAATTATTTAGCCAGGTGAGGCCAGAGGGCTGTAATAGCTGCTGCTTCCTTCCCCCTATCAGGTTCCTTTAGTATCAGCATTTTGCTTTTCTGCTTTTGCCCAAATCCATGCTTGTGTGAGACCACTAGTACCAGGAACTTCAAACCTATAAAGGCTGCCTTTAGGCCAGGTTTCCTCAGTTCCAGTCCTAGAGGGTTAGTCTGCAGACTCAAATATGCATGCTAAACCTATGAATAAGCCGGTGAGCTGAATAAGGTGAGCGGAGAAATCTGCAAACTGTGTCACAGACTGGCCCTCCAGGACCAGATTTGGGGATCCCTGCTTTAGGCAGTATTTCTCAACCCAGTTCTCACAGCTGCAGACAGTCCACATTTTTGTTCCCTCCCAGCACGCCGATACCAGGTATTTGGTGTTCTTGTTTGTTTGGTTCAGGTGTGTTGGGAGCCGGCCGGGAGCAATAATGTGGACAGTCTGGAGGTCTTTGAGGACTGGGCTAAGAAATGCTACCCTTATCTTCCCGCTCCGCAGTCCCTGCTGGATGAGCCAGCCTAGGCAAGTCATGCAGCTCGACTGGGACAATGAGCACAAGTACAAGAGATGAGTTTCCGCCATTGTGGAGCAGAGCTGGCCTGGCGGCTAGCAGCCGGACCACAGGAAGCACAGTATGACAGTCTACAAATCATCACAGTCTACAAATCCACACACCCCGACCAACACCACGCTCTTGGCCCTGGACTGACCGCTGACATCTGAATTTGCCCCAGAAGTTGGTAAAAAAATTCTCTCGATGTCCCGGTCACCTGAACTCCAGAGACTGTCGGACCTATTGGCCCCAGAAATTTATTTCGAGCTCACTTCCAAGGTGAGATTAGAGTTATACTTGTCCTGAATCCATGTTCATTCACATATGAAATGCTGTATATTACTGAAAAAATGACACTCTTATTCTCTCAAAGTCAATCTCATGCACTGTTGTGGGTCATTTTTTTTCACCTGTTCTGTTCCATAAGCACCTGTGTGTCATCTGCACATACTGAGATTTCACTGTTAAACATATAACAAACTTTTCCTGTAAATATAAAAAAACATCTGAGATGGGGTTTCGGTGGTTGCAGGCATGGCAGCAGGAAGCTGCACTGCAAACAGAGGTCTTCATGCGATTCTTGTTCAAAGCAGACCGTGTACCCCACTGAAACACTGCAGGCTGTGTCCCAAACAGGCACTGAAAAGTCTTGGACGTATTAAGTTAGCTTCACTCTGCAAGAGACGCACATGCTGCCACCATGGGTTCAGATGTGCAACACAGCAAAGCCATTCTGCTTAATCGCTTCAGTGATATATTTATTTCTTATTAATAGTTAATACAGCTGTAGAAACAGAGAAGGGTTGTCTGTATTCACTGAAACTAAACAAACAGACAGTACAGCAGACCGGAATTGAAGTGGCCGACTCACAGGCAGCCTTGACTTTAACACAACCTTTACCTTCCACTTGTACAGAGAACATAAAACAGCAGAGAATGATGTTACCATTTTTACATGTCAGGTTATTCTCTCTCCCCCCCCCCCCCATCTTCAACATTAAGGTCCAAGCCTGGTCTTTAACATGCCAATAACCAATGTGAGATTCCCCCTACAGGGAATACCTACCTAGGGAACTGGGTTAAGATCCCAGACAACCCACAGTTAAAGAGCTGATCATCAATGCTATCAGTCACTTTAATATGAGGTGAAAAGTCAATGACTCCAAATGCAATTCACAGGGAAGCTGGTCTTGTAAAAGGTGGCTCGTGTGAGAAGACTAACCATAACATTTCCACTTCATCTTCATACGAGAACAAAAGGGCAACAGCTACAGCAGGTTGAACTTTGACTAGTGGAATGACAGCTTTAGAGATGTGCAGAAGGAGAGCAGACCCATACAAAAATAAATACAAATTTGCTTCTGGTAAGCACACCACTCATTCTTCACTTCTGTAGGATGAGGAATACAGAACGGAGGGCTTTCCGAAAGCCGCGTGCCTTCTGAATACGCCATTAGTTTGTGTAAAGCAGGAATGCCTAGACACGGGCTTCACAAAGTGTTTCCTGTAGCAGCCTTGTGCCATCCTAGAACGTTTTGGTAGGTCAATGCGAGGCCTGAGGTTTCACGAGCTCGTAACGGCCAACCTGGCCTTCCTGTAGGAGCTGGTCGATCAGCTGCTCCTTGTGCACTTTTCGGCTGACGATGAGGAAGCGCTGGCGGCCTTGACCGTAGGACTTGCTGCGCAGGCCATACTTCTGCGACACCTGATGGATCTGCTTGCGCTCATCGTTATTGAGTTCTGTGGAGAAGCGCAGATCGTCCTGTCGATCCGAGCCGGCATATTCACGGATAATGTCCTCGATGTCCTTCTTGCTAAGCTGATTGCCTGGTTTGTCTGCATCCAAGCCCAGCCCTTCCCTGGAGAACTGCTCTTTCACTCGGATCGGTTCTGCGATGCCCTCCCCATCCCGGCCGAGCCCGCCGCCCTTCCAGCCCATCTTGCGTAACATTTGGTTCCCAATGTTGTCCTCCTTGATCTCTTGCCGTGACGCATCTTCCCCAACACGGGCAAGGATCTGGTTGCGGGAGATGACATCCACATTGCCCTCTTTTCTCAGGTTGGACTTCACCACAGCCTGTGTCTGCCGTAAGGTGGCCAAGGCTTCCTCAGCTGCGATGTGCTTCACCGTCTTCTTTGGCCCTATCCCGGAGGCTACGTACTGGCCCTCCAGATACACATCACACTTCCAGCGGTGATCCGGCAGAACTGCAAACTTGTAGTCAGCTGCGACCTTGTTGAACTGGGCTGTGTCGTTGATGATGCAGATGGCGTTATCCGAGTTTTCCAGGATGACAAGCTCGCTTAAGTGCTTCTTGCGAGTGCCATAGCGGCCTCCCGGAGCTTCGTAGTGGTTTCCTCTAGAAAACTGCTGCTGCTGCTTGGCTGCTTGGTTCATACGCAGCTTCCGTAGGGCTTCCTCAGCTGCTGCGTGCTTGGAGGTCTTCTTGTTCCCATTGGCCTGGGCCACTAGCTCATCCTGTAGGTAGACACTGCACCTCCATGTGCTGCTGTTGGGCAGGAGATCGAACTTGTAATCTATCTTCATTCGGTTGAAGGCGGCAGAATTGTTGAGTATGCAGATGGCATCATGAGCGTTGTCCACTATCACAAACTCAGACCAGTGTTTGCGCTTGTCGTGCTCGTACTGGCCCCTAGAGCTTGGGGGCGGCTTTTCCTCAGGATTGCGCAGGGCAGGCAGGAAGGAAGGCGTTGGGGAATGTACTTGGCATACCACCATGTCGTTAACGTAGGTGTGCCTGTACCGCCGCTGGACCACCCGCACCTCCACAGGCTTCATAAAGAGTTTGACGGCCTGCTCAGATGCCCGGTCCCGAGCTCCATTCTTACTGCCCGAGTAGCCAGTGGCCAAATACACACACTGACAACGTAATTCACAGGCATAGCCGTCCGAGGGCACCTTGCGGTTCCTGGGTAGGTCCGCGGGTGGGATGTCCTTCAGGTTGACGTAGATGTACTCCGGGTTCGTCTTACAGGTCTGGATGCTGCGGCTGAGAATGAAGTTGTAGTTTGTCGTGTCTGGGCCATTCATGCATGAGGGGTCTTTAAAAGTGGCCATTAGAGCAGATGTCACCCTGGCGATGAGCCTCTGCTTCTCATCCAGTGTGGACTGAGTAATGGGGGCAAGACTACCAGAAGTAGGCTGGGAAGATGAACTTCCATACACTCTACTAATAGCTCGGCTAGATGAAGGCCTGTCCTGGTACCCAAAACCCTGCCGTCCTGAATCCCAGATACCGGAACGAGGCCCCGTGTACTCATCAAGCCTGTGTACCTGGGAGGGGTACCCAGACTGCCTGACACCAGGCATTTCAGGCCGTCCCATGTACTCCTGCTGTATACGGCTCATAAAGTTTGAGCCGGACCCCCTGCTCCCGAAGCCCAGGCCGGTCGTGCCGCCAGCAACCAAGTCCCTGTCCCCCTGCTCATGCCAGGGGTCAGGTGTGTAAGACACTGCTCTGCGGAAGGCAGGGTACGCAGCAGGCGACCCATAGGGCCTGCCTCCGTGGAAGCTGGGGTTGTTGGCATCTCTCTGCCTGGTGCCATACAGCTCCCCTCTCCTGCGGTCCTTCTCGTTCTCCTTCTCGTCGGTGCTGCCAAGAGTTCCTCCGCCCACGCCGCTGCTCACAAAGTGCACGGGCTCAAATCGTGGTCTGGGACCAAACTTGGACACAGGCATCTTCCTCACCGGCTCTTCCCCTGAAAGCAAGAGGTCATAATTCAGAGTGACATCACTCCGGGACCGTGACCACAGCCGGACTGCTTAATAGGAGCGGAGGAGGAGGCGGGACTCACTGCCATCTGATGTATTCGGCCTTTTTTTTGCTTCAGCTCCTGCAGCCAGCTGAGTAGAGGGCATCGTGCCAACATGAAGCCCTTCTGCCATTGCCAGCACCTTCAGCATCAGTTGTGGGCCATACCTTCAGAGAAAGGGGTGCGTTTTATTACAGACATCCGCACTCAGTACCTGCACGAATGTAATCTAGTCGTATGAAAAGCTGTGTTCACCATTCTAACAAACAGGCATTACATTATAGTGACACTTACAAATGTTTTCCCCTCACCTCAAATAGGTGCTATTTGGACATTTACACCCACAATTTAAGCCGATTATAATGCCCAAAAGTTGGTAATCAGTATAAATTCAGCATATACTTATATTTAATAAAATGTATCAGACTTTAAACTGACCCATCCATAACTTTTGCAGTCGCATAGGGCTGGGCAGTACATCAAATTTTCACAGTATAGTGGTACCTTGGTTCTTAAACAATCCGTTCTGGACTCCAGATCGAATCCTAAAAAGTTCGAGTTCTGATCGAATTTTTCCCATAAGAAATAACGGAAAACCAATTAAATGGTTCCCAGCCCCCCAAAATGTTTTTTTAGCATTTAAACACAAAATGAACAGGATAAAACAAGAGAATTTTCTTTCTTGATGGCTTACAAAATAATAAAGATCTTATCCCAACAATACCCCTGTCCTGCCCCAATCATCCACTCCTTCCATGTGCCACACCCCCTCGTTAACCTTGTGTGGGATCCCCATGTGATCAGCCGTTTCTGGTTGTTGTCATTAGTCCTCTGTATTAAGCCTGCGTTTCAGTTTGTTTCCCCAGTCCGATCATTGGGTACGTTCGCTTACAGCGCTGGCTTAGAGCAACGCATTCTGATCCTAACGCAATGCATTACGATTAGATGCATTGCAACCTCTCACCCAGCTGCACAAACTGGACGACACACCATTGCCGTTATTGGCTGAAGAGTTTAGTTGCATGCATGACGATTGTATCCCAGGCAGTTCTGATGCGTAATCTGCTATTTCTCCCAAATATCGTGTAAAGCAGTGAGAACTGGTTTTCAGTCAATTTACCTGGTAAAATAAAGTTTTAAATAAGTTTCATAAATGCTGTAATAGTACATGTAAATTAGTGGTTTATTGTATATAGTTACTGTAATGTTGCTCTGCTTTAATTTGTTAATCGTCCAGTCTGTGAAGAAGGCATTCAAGTAAGAATTGCACTGTAGTATGACTCATTTCCTGGCGCGTACAATTTATATTAGGTCAGCGTTCACAGTTCGACTTCTGATATTCAGATCGAGTTCTAGGTCAAACTGGTTTGTTCCACTTAAGAAATTCAAGTTCTAGTGAGTTCAAGAACCGAGATAACACTGTATATGGATATATTTTCAAACGAGCTATAGGACAAAATAATACTGCTTATATCAATATACCTTTTATTGTGTGTTAAAATTAGGAGGTGCCACTTTACAATTAGGCGTTCCATATAAAGGGTTTATGAATGGTTTATAATGTTATTGATTAGGTTTTAACACTGTAAATTAAGACAATTTTAAAGAAGTCATAACAGTGTTTTATTAATGAGTTACTACCTTTTGCAAGTGGCAAAATGGAGCTTTATTGTAAAGTGATTCTATTTTTTTTTTATAGAATCCAGTAGCATTCCATCCGTTATAAACGAAGCAAGAGTTTCAAAAATCAAACCGTAAGCATATGTTTTCTTTCAGCTACCTCATAGTAAACCGCAATGATCAGTAATTTTTGCCTGAGTAATATGTTGAACAAAAATGGCTCCTCGATTCAGATCCTTCCACAAACCAACATAAAGCCTTAGAGCAGCAGGAGAAACTTCACACGCCACTCAGAAGCTGTAGAATTCTGATGAGCATCCTGTCGGTCAGCGCTGGGAGGTGAAGATGTTCAGCTACAGTTACCAACCCTGCATCTATAGGCCTGTCACTTAATGCCATTTAACTAACAGCACGCCTCACTATGGACATAACCCCATAATGAAATAACAATTAAATATAAGACTGTTCCCTACTTATCATGGGATTGTAACTATCTGACAATTATACTGACATGTACAGATCAATAATGGCAACAGGCTTTGAGTGCTACAAATGGTTTTCAATTGCAGCTGATGGCACTGGGTCCTAATGACCAGTTCAGACTTCGCAGACACACTTCTTAAGGGCTCACGACATCTAACCGACCATTGCATTAAAATGACACTGCTGAGAGATGTCTCAGCTGACACTGGGGCAGCAGTTTCATACTTCCAACAATGTCACTGTAATATCTATGCTACATCTAAATTGTTAAATTGATGACAGCTACTATGTAAGACATGGACTATGAAAAGTAAGCACCATAGTTCAAACTCCACCATTGCAATCTGATTCCAAGACTTTTCCCAATGTGACAAAAACAAGGCACCTTTTAGGGTTGTTTTCTGATCCATGCAGCCAAAGGAATACTAAAATAGTCCATACATACCGGACCTCAAAGATTATCACTCGCATCACATTGAAACCAAACAACCCATGATTGGCTAGCAATGAGATCTGAAGGGGATAAACTTTAACCTGTGCTTATGTATCATATGCTGCACTCTTCTCCAGTTCAAAGAGAATGACAAACGGCACCTTTTTCAGGTCATGCCGTTTTACATTATGAATAGGACAGCGTAGAAAATCGTGCGGCTTTTTAAACAATACCCGGCAACACATGAAGTATATCTCATGCTTTAAAAGTTATTCTCCATATGCTGTCACACAGGGACACTTGGAGTAATAGGCTACTTTCTGCTTTTATTAAATTATGCAGGAATACATCTTATCGAGGACTCAAGTATGCCTGCGGGAATGACCTGTATCTGGGCCTACAGTATGTTTATGTTATGGGGACCCAGAGTCCATGTTGGTTCCCCTCACGCTGTCACTGGCTAAATACCTACCCTTAAAACACACGCACACTTTATCCTTATTTATGCCCAATGCACTCCTCTATGACTACTTAGTTATTTAACAATCAGCAGTACGCTTAATTAAAGCATCAACAATAACGTTGAGTCAGCTCAATAAATGTTTTCAAAGACGTCGAACGGCACTCACCTGCAGCCATGCACATTTCACATAATCGAAAAGAACGCATGTAGGTTATTATGCTTCCTATTATTATTATTATTATTATTATCAATAAATACGCTTAATTATGAACGCCAACACACATTTTATTATCCTAAGAGTCGCCGCGAAATGCTAAACGGAGCGCGGAGCATTGTGGGTATCAACACCAAATGCGTCAAAACTGGCATGGTTTATCACTAAATTTACACCACATCTGACCTTTATGCTAGCGTTACACCAAATTCCCCACTTTAAAAGCAATGTTACATCATGGGTTACATTCAACGCAGCTGACTACCTCAATGACCCGTCGGCCGGCCGCCATCACGGGCACACGTTATGGCTTTGTTTTCTGTTCGTTCTCAAGGCACCGAAGCTACACGTTTTCAAGAAATCGTTGCCAGCGTCAAGAAAACTCCGCAATCCTCCGCATCTTAACTCGCTAGCACGTCGGACGCCCGGTTTGGCCAAGTGACGCAGTCTCCGCAGCCTTGGCTAGAAGGCTAGTCGGCTAACAGGCTAGCTGCTTGTCAGGCTAACCGGCTTGCAAGCTAGGCGGATAACAGGCTAGCATCACCGGCGCCGGAGCCACGCCATATTTAACGCGGCAGAACCTCAGGAGGTCCACGGTGCGACTCTCGCGACGGGCTGTGGTCCTCCAGTCGCTGGGTTGCAGCTGCGTGGCCGATGCGGCCTGTGAGACGGCGGGACTTACCGTGGAGACGGATGGCCGCCGGGGAATGGCGGTTCAGCGGTTTGTGCGGTCCGTAGCGCCGCGATGTGCAGGATCGCTGCGCCAGCAGGCGTACTGAAACGCGCCCAAGCGCGCCGCCACCCGTCACGTCTGTGCCTCAGAAGCACCGCATGTCCGCTTGCTTCATTCTGGAAAGAAGCAGCAGCCGCACGCGACTGATAGAAGGGATTATAGTGGTGAAGATAAGAGATATCATACCAGGGGCGATAGCAAGGCTTGTACGAAGGATATCATAGAAGAGATGATAGGAGTGTTGATAGCAGTTATAATGGCAAGGATGGTAGGAGGATGCTGGAGATCAAGTGTATCTTCTTGCAAAACACCACTGAAAATACTACCTCGTAGCTTGGTGCCTGCTTAATTTTTTGTACAACCCACTTAATTTAACAGTATTTAATTATTATTCATTGCTGGCTCAGGGTGCATTTCTCACATTGAAGTGCAAGGGTATGCAGTTTGAGATTGTTCTGATTATTATATATTTTAAAAGTGGGTAGTTAATATGTTTATATACAAATACAAAATTATTTGTTTCACTCATGGCATGAGTTTTTTAAACGATCCTGCTCCGATTTTGAAAATATCACCAGCCAGATGTTTTTTTGGATCCTGAACGCCATGGATTATAGTGGAGTACATTATGCTATGTGGGGGGAAAAAAGTGGACAAATGCATGTTTCACTCATGGAAATTTTGTTTTTTGTATTATTTAAATAAATGATGATGATTATTATTATTATATAGGGTAGCAGCACTTTTTAACAAAAGTATCTCCTAAAAAGATCTACCGGCTGAGCTCCCTGCAGGACAGTCACTGATTTGAAGATCTCTAATTGGCTGCAACATAATGTTGGTTAAAAAAAAACACACAAGCAAGTACATGCACTAAATAATAACAAAGTTGGTAACAGCTACCTTCAGTAAAATCCAAAACACAAACACCCTGAACCCTGCTGGTAAAAGTGCTTCTCATTGTACACCATGGTTTATGTAATGTTTCATAATTAACATCATTTCACAAATCCTGTCTTTTGTGCTTAAAAACACAATGCCCGAAAACATTTGGGTAATGCCACAATTGAGGTACCATCTCTTTTGCTAGAGTCTTGAAGCAATAGGATTCATATGGATAAAACAGACTCACAGCTTTGTATTTTTAACAGTTTTATTGAAAATGTACACTACTGGCGTCATCCTTCAGTGTAATATTTCAGGCTTTGTGTTCTGTTACATGCTTAGCAGCTGCAGGCTGTTCCTTACATGCCATAACATTTAACAACACCACAAAGCTACACAAAAACGTCATTGGAATCAATAATCATTAAAGGAGTCTACACATCAAAAAGGTGTATTCATACACAAAATAGATCCATATATGATACGAATATAAATCACTGTCAATTTATAAAGATTGGAAAATTGTTAATACCTAACTGTGGCAAATAAAAAACAATAGATACTTGGAAGTCCTACTCAAAAGAAAAAGGTGATTCAGTCAAGATTTAAGCAGAGTTAAGACTGACATGTATAACAGTGAACACAAGTAATTGGAAGACATTAGAAAACAAATAAAAACCATATGGGGCCAACATGGCATCTGATAAAGTTTTGTTAATGACAACCCTAGAATGGGTAAAACATCATGATGTGTGGGTAAAAGAGTCTGTAGCAGCCCAAGGGATCTGCTTTAAGTCAATAAGGGACCCCATCACAATTGTAGGCTCAAGAGTTGTGTTGAATCTCTCTTTAAAGAAAGTAACTTTAAACTTTCCCACTGTAATGCACCTTACAGAGAAGTCCAATGTTCGCTAGTCAAAATAACCATGTGTGGCCCACATATGGTTGTGTTGAGTTGTATAGATGGAATAAAAAGTTTTATTATTATGCCAAATAAAAGGGCAGGAGAATAGTGAAGAGTTGACTAGCTCTTGGGAAAGCTGCAATCTCCTCTTTCGGATGCATTAAAAGAAGCTGTAGACAAAGAGACAAAAAAGCAGGTTAATAGAGTGAGCGGCCAGTTAGTGCAACCATGCTTGGTGAGTTTAATGCAAGGGTCAGATATTACCCTGGGGTAGGTTCAGTTTATGCTCCCAGTAAAAGTGGACAGTCATCATCTTATGTCATGTTTATCTATAAAATTCACAAATGTGATTCTTCCCAGTAGTTTCTTAGAATGCTATTTAGCAACTTTTAATTTGAGAAAAAAATATGAAACACAGAATCCTCGCTAGATAAGTTGTCCATCTTAATTGATCTGTAAAAACTGTCACACGTATGTAAAAGGTTAAAACTGATATGGTTCAGTCCCCTTCTGGGGCAGGTCAGATATAAAAATTACACCTAAGAGTACAAGAATACAAAGAAAATGGGGTTAATTTTGGCAACAAACAACACAGAACAATCAACACGTATATACCATGATTTTGTCAGCCACAAGTTAAGAGTTATGGCTAATTCATTAAAGTACTACAGAAAATAGTCAGAGCTTAGAGGAACAAAGAAGAAAGAAAACATGGTGAGTAACACAGAGCAGACAGTACAGCAGATAAACAGAGTGGATGTGGGAAGACTGGCTTGTGTGCTGTACTGGAGTTCTGCTCTGCTTAACCCTGGTCAAAAGCCAAAAGCTGGTCCCAAAAGGCCAGCAGAGGGCAGTGTTTATCCCAGAAGGAAGGCAAGCACACAGGAAGCGCTACGCGGAAAGTCCAGTGGTGGCGGTCTCCTATTGGTTGCTAGTGAAACATCTACATGCAATCCCATTTCCAAAGTTGAAATTCTATATCAGGAAAGAATGGTATGATTTGCAGGTCACTGCATTCTGTTTTTATTTTATTTATTTTGCACGGCGTCCCAACTTTTTTGGAAATGGGGTTGATTTACCAGAAGCCCTATGAAGACAACCAACAGGACAGAGTTGTTCGATTACAAAGCAAACTGTAACCAAGATACAATCCCATCTATTCAGTCTCATGTTAACCACATTACTAGTTATGGGAGAAATTAAGGTAGGATTAAACTTGGGTTAAACTAACTCAGTGGTCTTGGATTTATCTGCTTCAATGTTGTTAATGTCTTTTCTGTGTCTATATGTAATAAAAATTACATATGCGTCTGTTTGATTGTCAGACAGAGTCCATCACTATTGGGCTTCAATACAAATGGCTGGTGTCTATATTCCTTTAATTCTGAGTGCAGGGTTGGGTGTTTTTTCACCTGAGCTTATAGTTCATGGTCTTTTTTAGCTTTGTATCTGCTTATGAGACCTGCTAATAAAAACAAAGCTCAATGAAAAAGATGAGGGACAATGAGGAATGACTCATTGTGTCTCCTGAAGGCGTGCAGTAATCACATCTTGCTTTCCCAAACTGCCAGATAAATTACATCAATACATTTGGGCAACATGCACTGTCACAAAAATGAGGTCTCATCTATTAATTTAAACAACTTCAGGAGAAGTAGAGCATGAACATGTATTGAAAAACAATGACTGGCTAAAAAATGATTCCCAGTCCTGATTATAGGACTTGTCCCACTAATCAGACATCTGCTTTGTTAATATGACAGCACGTGCACAAAATATAACACACAAGAGTTTATTAAAAAGCAAGTTGTGTAACATGCCATGAAATGGTCTTCAGAATAGTATCTAGTAGCATGTGAACAGTAACATTTGAACACAGTAACATCCACAATTTCATTCACAGTTAAGCCTAACATCCTCCATCAGCGTGAGCTAGTCTGTGAGTGAACACTGGGGGTGAGGCTTGGGCAGGACTGGGAGAGAGCTCATTCACTGTCGGCAGGGGAAGCCTAAACTGGGAAGGAAAGACATAAATGGTTGCGTGTTATTCTGGGTTTTGTCGAAAAAGTTATCAAAGAGTGTTAATGACAGGTTACTGGAGGTTCTCCCACTTTGGTGAAAACTAACATGCCAACACATCTGCAGATGAACTGAGCATATAATGGCATGAATATCAACCAAACCCGTAATTCGGCACATAATTCTCAATGTTGGGTTCTTGGTACATGTGCTTATCATCTGCATCTGACAGCTAGTACGCATCATCCTTAAGTAATAGTATCAATTTAAAATGAAATCTCACTGTGAACAGTGTGAAGCTCTATGGGAACCAGTGTGGGGCATTTAGTAAAAAGCAGTTAGTACCAGTATTGGTTAGTGATGGACAATTAGTGTGTGATCCATCAGGAAAGGGTGTCTAAGGAGTCTATGGGGCAAAGTGTCTTACTGGGTGAATGTTCTTGGGACCCTGGAAGGTCACAAGACTGGCAGGATGTTAAGGGGTTGGCCTTACCAGTACGGTGTCTCTCGAAGCATGCAGTGAGCAGAGGTTAACTGGAAAACAGCACACGACAAACATGAGACACTGGAACGTGCATGGCACATGCGACACGTCTCGCACCTCGCTCGGTCGCTTTAGGAAGGCAACTACTTTTCCGGAACAGTCAGTATACAGTCCGAACCGACGGAACAGTAAACATCTCATTATGCACTTGAAGCACATGAGAATCTTTTAAAGGTTTAGGGTGTCCCCCTATAGGCTGCAAGCTGCATTACATCACTAGGGCGCAGAAGCAGAAAATAACAGTGGGGAATAAAAGCATGTAAGATCCTTCAGTCCGACCTGGAAGAAGAGATTAGAAGAGACACAGCAGCATTTCAGTCGCTGATGCGCTCCCAACATAATGGGAAAGTGGTTAAGTGAAAGAAAAGCACTGCGGACTGCGGGGTGTCATTTCTTCAGCTGCAGAGGTGTGTAAAAAGCGCGGTGCTGGAAGGCTGAGGGTGAAACAGAGGAACAAAAGGCCGGTTCACACTTCTGCACACAAGCGCGATGCTCACATATCCACTCCGCATGTGCGTGCACGGAAGTGTGCATAGTTCTCCAGTCAAGCCACGTACTTTGCACATTTGCACAACGTGTTGCATTTACAGTTTTATTAATGATAATAATTCTTATTATATTAGAAATGATTATTCAGATATTTCTTGGACACATACCACAGCAGTGAGGTATGTGTCCATTTCTCTATGCTTCCAGCTCACAGGCCGCCAACTCTAGTCACCAGGCTTGCGTGAGATATTCCATTTGAGGCAAGTCTGCATAGCCATATACACCCATTTACATGTATGTAACAATTTCATTACCTTTTAAATAGACTAAAGGATTTGCAAATTACCCCAATGCTAGTCAAAAGCATCCATGTTGGTGGACCTAGCGAATCGATCATGCGTAGTGTGACCAGAGCTGCACAGACACAAATTTGGAGCGCAGCAGGTGTCCATCCACACATTGACGTCAAATGCATCATAAATGTTTGAGAGGACACGTCCACTAATACATGTGTAAAGAACTTTGAACCAGCCTTAATGGATATCAAAGCACTCATGAAGCCACAGAGGAACTCCTGTCAGGCATTTCACCCAAATGTCCTTTTCCTATGTACATATGTCATCAATAGAATATTGACACCAGGGGTGCAGATACTTACTTTTTCCTCTCCTTGTCCTTCTTCAGCGTGGTGCTGCCCCCAGCCTGCGGGCCCTGGGACTGCAGCAGCTCCATGGCCATCTTCTTCTGCTTGAACTGATTCAAATCATCGTCAAGCTGCTTCTTCCTGTCCTCCACCTTCTTCTTCTCGTCCTGATGAAGCTTCTTCAGCCGGTCAAACTTCTCATGCAGCTGGAAGATAAGATTGAAAAAGAAACTTCAAGGTGTTTCCATGCCTTGCATACAACCCCCAGCTCCTAAGGGCATTTTTCCACCACACCAGGTACCGTACTTTCGGTACTTAAATAAAGCACCAAAAGTATGATACTTCTTCTGTGTCGGTTTTCCACTGGCGTAAAAACTGGTACCGGTGCTAAATGACATCATCAGTGACCGTCCCCGACTGACATCATCACAAAGCGCGGCACAGTATTTCTTTTGCTGAATTCAAACATGTTATTATGACCCTTCACTTTCCTGTAGTCCTGCTTAAGTTTTTTGATGTTGAAGCGCCATTGTTCGGTGTTTCGCATGTGCTCCATTTCTTGCAAGCGGCTTGCTATTACAGCAAATACTTTTTTTATTTCGAGTCGCGCCATCCAAATCTCGCTGCATCTGTTCATCCGACCACATAGCGATTAAAGCCTTTGATTCCTCGTTTCCCCACCCTTCCAATTTACTTTTTATATATTTTTGTTTCTACCATTTTTTGTTTAGTTTCTCGCTGTGTTTCAAAAGATGGCGGTTGTATTTTGTGTTTCAGCTGCATGTTATTTGCATAACCAATTGACAGCAAATATATTTGCAAATCCCACCCCAAAGTACTGAAGTACCAAAGAAGTACCCCAGCTGGTTTGGCACTTTTGGTACTGGAACTTTCAGTACTGGTACTGGACCGGAAGTCAATGGAAAAGTGAAAGTACTGAAAGTACTGTACTTTGTGCAGTGGAAAAGGGCCGTTAATGTGAGCAATTTGTATTGATGACTTTGCATGTGTTGAAGCACACGCACACACGTGTATGCTCACACACACACACACACACACACACTCACACACGTGTATGCTCACACACACGCACACACATGTATGCTCACACACACACACACTCACGCACACACGTGTATGCTCACACACACACACTCACGCACACACGTGTATGCACACACACACACACTCACACACGTGTATGCTCACACACACACACACTCACACACGTGTATGCTCACACACACACACGCGCGCACACACACACGCACACACACCTCCTTCTCTGCTTCCTTTAGCTCAGCCTCCTTCTCCTTGACTCGGAGAACAAACATCTGCCTCATCTCCTCCTCCTTCTTCTGAAGTTCACCCATGAACTCGTTCCTCTTGGCCTCGTAGGTCTCCTGGAGGCTGCAGGGCCACAAGGGCTGTGAGATGAGGTCTCCCTTCCTCATACACCATATACTCGGGGGGGGGGGGGGGGGGGGGGGGGGGGGGGGGCGCGGGGCGGGGGGGGGGGGGGG
>JABFDZ020000002.1:27507866-27520096 GCA_019775955.2 Pollimyrus isidori
ACACACACACACACACACACGCACAGACACACAAAATAGATAAATAAACACATACTATACAACCATCATTGCTATAACGACTCCTGCACAGCCCTAAAATCAAGACTATGTTTTCATCAAAGATTGATGGCTTAAACGTAACTTGCAACCCATCCAAGGTGAACCACAGCCTTACACCCTGTGCTGCCTGGGACAGAGTCCAGCTCTCTACTATCTCCAAGTAGTTATAAAATAGATGGATGGTTAAAAGTATTGCATGTATAGTTGTAGTACATATAGTATATGCTTATAAAACTACATTGTTCTACTTATTTTAGTATCGTAAGTTACGGTTAAAAAATGATAAGAATTTTTAAAAGTGTTCGGAGGCATCTTACACGCAGCTCTCTCTAAGCAGGATCAACTCTCAGCCCCTGGAAAAGGGCGTTTTGGTTCCAAATGTATGAAGCTCGGGTTGCATGGTACGAAAGCCTGTCTTCAGCTGCCATCCCGTGTAACATCGAGACCAGGCACGAAGGGCACATATGCTGTTTACGTGAACCAGCCCTGCGGATTTAGGGGGATAAACATCCCCCCGGACCCTGTGCCGGGACTGTCCCGAGTGCTGAGCGGTCGCCCAGCGGCCCTCCGTGCGACATCCTCAATCAGTCAGCCTGGCTAACCGCACTATCAGGCTGGATTCATTGCAACGAGCTTTTTCGTCAGGAAATAATTCGATCGTTTGTCATTTATAAAGATTTATATTGATATTTAATTATGTGTCATTCTAAATGTAATGAAACTCGATTTTTTGTCATCTATCCGCCACTTTCCCTTATTTTACATATTTTAAAACAGAACGGAAATAACGGTCCGGAGCATGGAATAACTCGCCCATAAACCGCGTGCGGTAAACGCAGCAATACCGAGCATAGCTCGGTAACTGAGCGCTCGCCACGCAAAACCCAGCATCTGAGAGCTCTTCGAGATGCGTAGTAGAGACTCACCGCTTGCCGAGCGACCTCCGCGGTGGACATACTGCTCCGGAGCCAGGAGAGGAAACGGCACCTCCGCCTGCCAGAAGGAGGAGAAGAGCGCGGCGGGGAGCGCACCACTGCCCCGCGCTGGAGGGGGGGGGGCGCTGCCTTCACCGCGAGGAACATTCAACACCGCAAACGATTTCCCAAATGTAATGGCTTAGATAAATGTCATAAGTAATCACACTAATGTGAGACTAAATTATAGCGTTTAATTGTGGGGAAAAAGCATCCCCCCCTTATTTCTTAAAATGGTTTATTCTGAGCGCTTTGAAATCGTCCAGTTCCGAGATAAAGCACGAACCTGGTAATATGAAAGTGGAAAGTAACGATGATGCCGTGAAGTATTATCTTCCCTCCAGCTTCATGTTAATGGAAAATGCAAAGTTAGAATTCTTCTTTTAGTGTGCTCAAAAAATGGCATATTAATGTTTATTGAATTTGAACTTCTTCAGAGTATGAAATCTTTCAAAACATATTTTAGAGTTCTTTCTGCGATGCTTCAGTCCGAAAGGAAATCACACAATTAAAGCAAACATAAAACCTCAAGGTTACCTTATGAATAATATTTGGACGAGGGGCCGTGCAAATACTGTCGGACGCTGGAAGCAGCTCGCACGACCGTGTGAACATGGGCAGGAATCAAAATACTTAATAAACATTTCCTTTTAGTGGTGTGATGGAGTAAGCATAGAAAATATGAGGAGGGTCAGGACATGACCACCAATCGGATGACCGGATGGAGGTTCCGGGGGTGCCAAAGGCTTCCTTTGATATGCATCTTCCGGGAGTGGATTGATACTGGAAGAAGGCCAGTGTGGCATGAAACAGATTTTAAAAACGAATGGACTGTCAGGCGTTGAATAACCGGAAAAATCTGAGTTTATACCTCATACTGATATTTCCCATTATCTTAAGCCGGAAAGTAGATCTGCAATTCATCATAGACATGTCAACTTTAACTGTAACACAGATTTCAAAAATCACCTTGAACAAAATCGTCGGATACACAATAATAAAAAAAGAAGTACCATTTACCGCCTCAAGGTGATATCGAACCTTAGGAGTGCCTGTAGTTGATATGGGTAAGGGTAGGTTGTCTCCTGTAAATGCGGGGTAGGCAGTGAATGTCCTTCTCATTCTTGTCACAAGCATGCTTAATCACTCTCAAATGGCATTTCATGGGCAACAACATCTGACCCTGATAGCATAAAAATAGGAACACACTCTTCATTATGATATGCAGCTCTATTTTTCTGTCTTGACAGGATCATCATGAAGGTTGTCTTACAGTTAGGTTGATCTGGAGATTGCAATGACAGGTCATAACAAAAACCGTTGACTTCTGTTCATTGCAATATAATTTATTGTGTATTTAAATATTTTGAAGACAGGAATCAACTACAAAACTGTACAGATATGATACGCATGGCGCACATTGCTGGTTAATTTGCATGGTGCACATTGCTGTTGTTCCAAGGGCGCAGCGCAGTCATTTTAATAGTTGATATATTATAAGTGACCTAATGCTGTGACGTTCGAGACGTTTCCACGCATTAACAGCGAAAACTGCAAAGCCGTCGCATGTTGAATCGGCCTGGAGTTGAGCTTCGTGTTAGTGACTCGAGCAAGAAAAAGAGAGAGAGGGAACAGAAAGGGACAGATAAAAAGGAAAAAGAGGGAACTTGTAGTGAGAAGATCGCCTTCGGAAGACGCAACACTTCAAACTGGAATTAAACGCGGAAAATCAACGTTTTATCTACTTATTTTGAGAGCGCTTATTTCTTAATGATGTAGCAACAGCTTTGACCATGGGGAAATGAAGCACTCTTCCCTGCATCTGTAATCATGCTATCCTCAGGTGAGAACGAGGAGACTATCATTATTAATGAATAAAGTAAAAATATTGAATAATTAACAAAGTTGGTGTCTGATACCATGCTAGCGTTTTGGGGGGTGGGTAATGAAAGTAACAGGAGTGATTAAGTTTGTTGTATCATTTATATACTTCGGGTAATTTCTTCCACTATAATCCAGAGCTGCGATTTGTTTGTGGCGAAAGTGGAAGCAACGGTTGAAAAGGGGAAGAGCAGTTCATGGGTGGTGCTATTTATTTTATTTAAAGAACTGAAATTTGAAGACTTAAATATCTCAATAGTTTGGCGTGTATCATAACAGCTGCACTACAAGAATAAATGTCACAGGGCATAGTTTTTATTGTCGTTGTAGTGTGATATTTGTTCTTTTATTTGGAAATTAAACCTTTCCGTTTGCTCATTTCCAGTGGGAAACAGTTATACTTCACTGCACAGTACGAGATGTACGGGAAAAGGTTTACCTTAATGCATTGTTAAATGTGTTGATTGATACGTGCGTTTACGTTCGTCTTATAAAACAGTCATGCTGTTCTTTCGTCTTGTTACTTTCAGGGGTAAAATGCAGTAAGAGGCCGCTAAGGGACGCCTCAGTGTAACTATTTCCTCAATTGCAAAATAAACCTCCATTATCGCATCGCAAATCTTAAACTAAAGGAACTAGGAGCGAGCGGCGGAAACTCCCAAAGCCGTATGACAGTGCACACATCTCCGTGATGTCCGCCTCCAATTTAACTCCCCCTCCTCTCGTGTCTCTGGGCGAAGAGGAGGAAGATGAGGAAGAGCCCGGATCCATGACAACAAAAGGTGATCGGAGAAACTCCTGTGCCACTACGGGAGTCAGAGAAAGTAATGACACGGTTGGTGTCCGTGCCTCCCAGCCTGTCTCAGTCCGCAGGTTGAGATTACAGCGGCAGAAGGAAGTAAGCGACCCCAGTTGGGATCCCTCGGAGAAGGGATCTCTCACTAAAGCCATGCGCAAAAAATACCTAAAGGAGTTGTTCTTGAGTAATAATCTGAGTAGTGGTTTCGGAAGCATCTTAGAGTCACCCAGAGATTCAGCTGCCTCCTCTTCCAAAGAGTGGGACAGCCACCCATCCGACGCCACTGAAGAGGGCAACAGCAGCAGCTCATTCTGGGCTCTGGATCCCACGGAGCACGCTTGGATGATCTCAGTGGTCGACGGCAATTACGACACCATCATGAATTACCTTTCGGAGGATTTCAGCCTGCTGACCAAAAAGGACTTCATCAGCGGCTTTACCGCTATTCACTGGTTAGCTAAGTACGGGAAGTACGAGACTCTTGTGAAGCTCCTGAGATATGCTGAGAAAGAGGGCTCTCCAGTCAATGTGAACCTGAAAGCAGGTGGTGGCTTCACACCCCTCCACATAGCCACGATGCATGGGCAGAGCATGGTCATCAAGCTCCTGGTGGGAGCCTTTGGCGCTGATGTGGAGGCCATGGACTACAGCGGCAGACGAGCTTGGCAGTACCTGAAGGGAAGCTCTTCGGTGGAAATAAGGGAGCTGCTGGGCGCGCCAGAAACAACCGGGCACCAAAATGCCAACAACAACAGCTCGTGTGCCATGAATCTCAGCAGAACGGAGCCCGCCGACAACGAAGTGCAGACAGACTCCTTCTTCAGGACTCGTGACTGGTGGAGGTTTGGCTCTTTGAAGAAGCTGTTTGCCCCAATACTGCATATTGGCAGCAGTACCCGGAGTTCAACTCAGAGTAACGAAAATGTCGATTTTAAGTCATGTTCCGACTAATCAATATGTATACGTTTATAAAAGGATGTCAGCAAATGTTTCTTGAAAATAAGAGAGAATTATATTGTTTGATTTTAAATGACTTAGATGAAGGGAGTATTAAATGTTGGGAAAATATTCAGTCAAAGGCAAAAATTTATTCTAAGCGCATCCTATTTATAGGATGCCAGACCTCATGCCTTTTTTCATTGCACATTTCCCATCATAGCAAAGGGGAAAATGTACTAAGGACAAATTCTTCTCAAAGTTCTTGGAATACGTGAAAAGACAGGTCATTGCATTTGGACTTGTACTACTGTTGCCTGCATGGATTAAAAGTACCATTAAATTAAGAATTATTCTCTTTCAAATATATTCCTCAATTAATAAAATATTTAGACAAAACTAAGGGTTGCACAATCCATAAGCCAGCCCACATTATTATTTAACTACAGGTGCTTTGATGCACAGGAAAGGTACATGGTATTGGGATCTCACCTGAACATTCCAAATCATTAAAGTAAGACATACACAAATGAGCATTACAGATTCCAGTGAGACAGAATGGCCTGTGCCACACTACTTGCCAGCACTTAATTGGTTCACACATATGGTCTTTTGGACAAATCCAAAATGGAGCACAAATGGGGGGTGTGGCTGGAATGTGACAAGCGGTTCTATCCCCCTGTGTAAGGCTACCATGGAAGAAACAGCTTCGGAAGGAATTAAAGGTGTGACCAAGGCACTTAGGACAGCATGGACACAGGGTTAGCATCATTTGCCTGAAGATTGTTGGCAGTAATTAAATCCAGGCTGCACTGAGTGATCGGAACAAAAAGAGGAGGAGTTACTCAGAAAGAGAAAAGCAACAGAACCAGCAACACTTGAACTGGGATTTAGAAAGACCCAGGGGTTGTGGACTGAAGGTCAAACTGACATTATTTAGCAGACACTTTTACCCAAAGTGACATATAATCAAGAAAGCCAGGTCAACCGGTCCCTCGAGTTCAAAGTTAAGGTTCTTACTCAAGGGCCCAGACATACTATTATTCCACCAAGGCTTGAACCAGCGACATTCCAAACACAGTGGCTTAGATGGCAAAGTTCTATCCCATACAGCTACACACCACCCCAGGAAGACTCAAATCCAGGTCCAAGGTGGCACGACCTCTGTCTTGCACCACTCGCCTCCTGTGTGAAACCCACTTTACTCACATTCAATATAATGCTCTCTGCTACACTGCAGCTCTGTGATGGCATTTCTATGGCAGAACTCAGATGAAGTTACATGGTTCCTTAACCTTAGCAATAGTTTGTAAGGCAGAAACATACAATCCAAGGACCAATATCTCTTCAAGGTCACCAGAGGCACATGGCTGTAACTTTGTGTGAATCTATTTTGAATTCAACCATCCATTTTATGCTCCCGACACCACTTGACAAGACATGGAAAGATTTACATATAAACCACTGGAAGCTGTGACTGAGCACCACATTACATCACACTTTAAAAAGAAAAATCACACGTCACGGTTTGCTCATTTCCTCACTTTATTGTAGGCAAACTGACAAGCAACGTCTGTAGAAAAATTAGACACCACTTCTAGGCTGGCCATGGCTTCTCTGTAGGTCTGGGTGCAAACATGGACTCCTGGACTTCAAAGTGGAGGAGAGCCTGGGGGTACTGGGAGGTGGGCAATTACAGTCCCAGTTTGGTTCTCCTCCAGTGTCTCCTCTTGGAGTTGTATCTGTGGAGGAAGGAAATTTCAGTTTGTTACACTCAACAACACAGAAGAGCGTTTGACATGGGGGGGGGACCATTTAAATCAATCCAAAGCTACAGCAGATGAATCAATCAAAATTAAACAGTCGGGGGTACCTTTTCTCCTCAATTCCTATGCCCCTGGTTACCCCCATGTAACATTTTTACACTGAAACATACCCGAAGAGCAATCCATTCCATGTGGTGTTTAACTTTGTTAGCAAAATCCTGGAATAGCTGCTTTCACTGACAGTAATGTACTAAATACAGTGATTATAGGTTCTGGTAGAATAATGTTCTGGGTTAAATCGCCCGCCTGCGATCGCTCCCGGAATTCGAGATGAAACTTGATCTAAACGCGTCTGGTTTCGGAGACAGACTTGCAGAGTTAAATTAAAGAAAGTAAAACGTGGCTAGCGCCGGGATCTCAAATGTCACTGCCGCAGAGCATCCCGTCCGGCTGACCGGCCAGGTCACCGTAACTTCGCCGCAGCCTCTTACTATCCGCAGGGTAATGGCAGTACTTCCACACGATGAAGGACTGTAATTGCATCCTGCGTTGGACATGCAGACAGAACACCGGACCTCACCCCGCCCCCCCTGCCATCATCGGCCTACCTGATCTTGTTGCCGGTCTTCATCCTGATCCACTGCGGGATCGGTCTGTTCTGCTTCTGCTTCTTTGCCAGGAAGCGCTTGATCCGGAAAGTCTTGTGCGACGACTGAACAAGAAAAGTTGAAGAAACGTGAATATCGCAAAGCTTTAAAGGAAAAGCCGAATTATTGAAGGCGCAAACGGCACCAGTAAACACGTTTATTTACACACAGCCACGGCAGCTCTTCTGTACACGACCCCCAACTTTTCAGTTAAATAATATTCCATTTTTCATTTGCCTTATCTGGAAAATACATGTACCGACCCCCGCCATAAAACTCAAGTTTTATACTCCGTCCATTGTTTAACTAGCGCGAGTCGAGAAACCTAACGATGTTAGGCGATATTTCCTCACCATGGCGGATTAGCAATCCTATGACCACAATGGCGTCTGCCAGAGAGAGAGAACTCTGGGTAAGGACCGGAACATGAAGCCTTCACCGAGGGCGTGTCCAGCCGTTCACAGCCCGGCGCCTGCAGTGCAAACACGCTACTGCCACCTGCTGGTTCGGCGGCGCTCACCAGGCGGAACAAGACCACCAGACGTGTAGGGGGTTCGATGTTTTTTTTTTTTGAGATGAATTTAATCTTAAACTTTGGTGCTCTTTTTGAACTAAAAGTGCACCCATAACTGCTTTGAGACACCGTCCTTAACCAGTCAATACGCAGGTTTCTGGTAACTAAGTACGTGAATATCTAATTGAACTTGAAGAAGAAAAAAAACACCCCAACTAGATTGATGTTCTCTATTTGAGATGATGACGACAGACGACGACAGTAACAAACTGGTTTTCTCTGGACTCCTGAATTAATAAGCATTGGAATAGCTGGAAATTTCGTTTCCCTAGTTGGCAACAAACTTTTTGTATTCTCGTAGCATTATTAGTCACAAAGATTTTATTACTGAATTAGAATTTGCTGATCAGCACAGTGTACGACAATGAAATGTATCACATATCGGTTAAATGCAGAGGACACATTGATTGTGACATAACAGGGGCCAGTTAATTCAGCCCTGGGGAGCAGTACCTCGCTGGTTGGAGATTCAAACCAGCAATCCTTCAATTACAAGTGTGCTTCCCTAAGCATTATGACACCACTGCCCGTTGAGTCACACCATGTAGTAAATGTCATCTCTGCCTGGCCGTCTTTAATCACGCTTTTGGGAATTGCCCAGTACATTTTACTTGTGTTTTGATTCTTGTATCATCTTTCTCAGTCCCTGTCACTGTGCTATACTTTTTGAGTTATTTCTGTGTGAAGAACGATCTTCCAACTGCTTTCTTTTAATTATGTAGTTAGCACATTGCCTTAACAATAACTGCATTTATTTTACATCACTACATCTTAAAATGACTAGTAAAAATTTCACCATAAACGGTAACGGTTTGGCAAATAATATTTATGGATAAAACAAATGTATATCAATAGTTCCACTCAGCTCTAAATTCATATTTTGATAAACCAGGCTATATAACTGCATCTATCAGGTCAACAAGCATGTAAAAACACCAGGTAAAACAAATGCGTTTAATAGTTTTTTGCATCCCTCCTAAAATTTTGTAGCACACAAACAGAAAGTGCACAAGCACAGGTGACCATGCAGAAAGGCTCTGAAACATTAACAAGATTAAAGGAAGATTCGGTTCCAGTACAGCTATCATCTCATCTGAAAACAAAAACAGCTGGATGCTTCACCATAGCAAACTGGCAGCGATTCATGGCTTTGTCACAAACTAACCACCAGAGAGCAGCACAGAGCGAGTTGTCTCCACAATCTCTCTAAAAGTGAGCATGTTGTGAACAAACCAAAAACATACAGAAAAGCTTCAAACAGCTAATAAAAAAATTGGCACAAAGCATTTTAGCATTCCTAAGCAAAGCAGCCGCCAACAGCAGCCCCCAGAAAGACAAAAACAGACTGGCATCACTGCTTTACTAGAATCATTCTTTGGACAGTAATTCACCTGGCATTTCATTTGCTGTTGGGGGGGGGATTCCCCAAATTCTGAAGGGATGCAGCAGTAAAGAACTGAGGTTGGGCCCCTCTCTTGCGGAACTTAAACTGAATGCAGTTATGGAATAAACGCGAGAAAAGAATATTGCTGTGGAGGGGAACCATGAAGGTTGTGTGTGCTGCTCAACCTGGAAGCTGTCTGGATTCAGCGTGTGTAGCCCAGAGCTATGCTAGTGCAGAGTACAGCCATAACCTTCATGCGTAATTTAAGGCCACTTTTGGTTTCCTTGGTCCTGCAGTTTGGCATCGCATTACTGTGCCTGTGTTGCTGAGCCCTTAATATCTGCTTTCCCCGACACCATTGACAAAAGCCAGGGAAGCTTTTCAGGCACTGGAAGACGGCAGGCTCTCGTCTGTGCTTCCCCGGTGGAGGGAGTGGCAAGGAGCGAGGGAGGGCTCGACTTCTGCAGTCGTCCTCACAGGCCACGTCCCATGCTTGCCTCGCTTGTCTCCTCTGTACGCTCTCTCAGTGCTCTGATCACTCCTCTCCTTTCTCCTGGGTGCTCTTGGTCTGGCTCTCTGCCTTCCTCTCCCCGGCCTGGGCTTCCACCCCACCCGTCCGATTGCGGCTTCGGATGCCCGGCTGGTAAAGCTGAATGGCAGGCCGGTCCTGCATGTGCAAAGAAGTTACTAAACACAAGGGAGGACAAGCAGCAATGGGCAAGACAGACTGAACTGGACAGAAAATTGCGCTAAGTGACCCGGTGACAAACATCCAGGAACATGATACCTTATTCCTCACGCGGTCCCTTTTGGAGCTCTCCTCCTTTCGATCATCTCTGGCAGACCTCTCTGCTTTTTCGACATGTGTGCCCAGCTCTGAGCCGTTCTCGCTCTTCCTCTTCTCCCAGCTGCGATCCTTCTCCTTCTTTGTATCCTCTTCTCTCTTGCGGAAGGAGCTCTCAGCCTCGTAACGCTCCCTTTTCTTCCTTCGCTCGTCCTCCTGCCGCCTGACGATCCGCTCCTTCTCCCTCTGGCGGCGCTCACGTTCCCGCTCCACGTCCCAGTCCCGGTGTTCCTTCCGTCCATCCTCATCCTGCCTGCTTTATATACAAGACAGTGACCCATACAAGGCAGAGTACTAAGATAGGAGCTCGAATGTGAAATTCTGGTGAATCAGAATCACTCACCGTCTCCCTCGATCCTCGCGGTTTTCACCGTTTGGCCGTTTCTTAAACTCCATCCCCGAAGACCTGTCCTCACTCTTCTTTGGCTTGTCTTTGGCCTTGGAATCTGTCTCGATATCATCTCCTTTCTCGGGTTTCCTCAAAAGCTAGGGAAGAAAAAAACCCTCCAAATATACAGTCCAGTACCCTAGTAAGTATCTGCAGAGCGAGAGCACCTCCAGCTTCCGTACCTTGATCTTGGGCTCCTCCTTGCTCTCCTCCCGCTCTCTGTCCACATTTTTCTCCCCTTTCTTCTGCTTTTCTGCCTCCTTGCGCTTTCTTCGGTCCTCTTCTCTCCACTTGCGTCGCTCTTCGTCACGGAGACGCTTGCGCTCCAGCTCCCTCTTCCTCCTCTCCTCCTTCTTCTCTTCACGAATCCTCTGAAAATTAGAAACTCAGGTTACAACCAGGGCCTTCATGAACCTTCAGCAGAAGTATTTTATATGTGAGGTGGAAGTAACTTATACGAACCATAAAAGGGGGTTTAAAAAGCAGGTTACCTGTTTGTTCTTCAGAAAGTCCAGAAGAGGAGTTGTCTTTTTAGCTGGGGAGAGAAATTACATACACTAAAACACCCTCTCTACCCATCAAAAACAAATCGGTCATTTGTTAAGCAGGTGATTAGTTTGTAAGTGTGCTCACTCCATGTGTAAACACACACCCCCCAATTCCTTTGTTTTGGCCTCTATTTCCTCAAGCAGCGTTTCAGGGGTGGAGGTGAACTTCTCATCATCTCTATTGTAGTTCTCCAAGAACTTCTTGTAATCAGCATCTATTGATGGAGATGGGAAGCAGATGTACTTCTGAATACCGTATTTAGCCAGGATGCAGTGTGGGTCTGAGTCAAGCATCTCCAGACTATTACCTTCATCGATGGTGCCGGCCTTGGCGTCTTTCTTCTTGCTCCTCTTTTTGGCAATTTTCTGGAACGGTGCAAACTCCACAATGGCTGGATATTCCTGCCCTGTTCAAAAACCAAACAGTCACAGTCACAGCACTAGATAAAGAAGGAAGACGCCATTAAGAAAATACATGTAAACAAACATCGCAGACCACACCTCTGTTGTCAACAAACACATATCCATCGAAGCGATCTCGGAAAAGTACGATGTCATCCTGATTCTTGAAATTGATGTAGGCTCTTGAGAAAAGGTGGGGGTACAGGCTGTTTGGGTCAATCAAAACACTTGGTCAGCTGGCTTGTGGACAGGCCGCGATCGCTATCACTCTCTCTCTCAACTGGCTTCCGTGCCTGCCGGGTACCTGGTGTCGTTGGAGAAGAACTCCAGATAGTCCACCTCGGGAAGGGGCTGCAGCTGCTCCTCCAGCTGCTCCTTCGTCAGACTGGGCGGCAGCCTCCGGATCACAATCTACAAGTGAAGGGAGAGGTTAGTCTGCGGAAGAGCGACGCAAAATATTTATCTGGATCACGGCGCCCAAGCTCTTCTCCAGCATGTTACTGAGCGGTGACCGATCGCTACCGCACGGAAAAGAGCATACACCCGTGGCCTGGGCCACAAGGCCGCCGCTCGCTACCTTTGTCATGGTTTCTTTTTTTTCCTTGTTGGGCTTCTCAAGCTTCTCGCTGTCGTCACACCGTATTTCAACCACTTTCTTCTCCCGTGGCCGTGTATTCTCCTTGTCCTCCATCATGGTTAAACTTGCTTTTCAACAGATATTTCGCGCCGCGATACGCCTCAACTTTCTTGCATATATTTTTCTTTTTTTCGGTCGTTACTGTTTTTTTAATCGTGGCAACAGGCGAGAGTCGCATCTGATTGGCCATCCAGATCGGAAAACCGGAAGTGTTTACATTACCGGAAACGTGACGAAAATAATCGAAGTACCGTGAAGCTAGCAAGAATAAGCAAGAATAAGCAAGAATAATGAACCGGAAGTACTTTCATTGTCATAGTTAGAGCATTTTTCAAATTAAAAACTTACGTGCTCTACGAGCGATCAAGGTGAACTTGCGGCTTTGTATTG
>JABFDZ020000002.1:27561462-27572307 GCA_019775955.2 Pollimyrus isidori
AGTCCGTGTCTTGTGTTAAGTCCAGTGCGCGGCATTGACGTTTTCTGGTGTGGATGTCCCGTTCTATGTTACATAAAGCCCCCGTTCTTTTGGATTTTGGATTTCCCTGCTTTTTGTTCGCCTACATCGCCACCGGATTGTGACACATGACATAAGGGATAGATGTGTATATATGAATTAAAACATACCATAAGCAGGAAAAACTGTTATCTGTCTTCTCACAGACAGGCTGGATGCATACAGTCATTTAATCACTTGTTCTTTTTTAGAATTTTTCAAGGCTAATTTATCATACTGTAGAGTTACAGAAGTGTTTGTCATTTTTATCTCCCAGCTCAATCAAGCATCTTATCAGGAGGCATTCATAACCTACTGCGCTCCTTCAAGCAAACTTGACTTGTTCTGCCATTTCAAATCAACATCCCTGATTTGCACTGAAGGAAGCAAGCGTGCATTGCTCAGATTAAAGTGCGACTTGTGTTCAGACACTTGAACTCAGAAAGTTTCCACAAGATGATTAAGAGAAACTGTTCTTCATCCCATCCACATAAATCCAGCCTAGTTGCAGGACACTGTGATGGAGCCACAGCTAATTCTGGCAATTAGTCTTTTGTGGAGGAAACACAGTAGCCTATTTTAAAATTGAAAGAGGAGCTGAGGACAAAAGGTTGCTTGCGTCAACATGTTGCTTTTACATAGAGTTACCAAAAGTCTTTATGATCAAGACCTTAATTTCTATTAAGATATGAATGAAGTATTCCCTCCATTTTCTGAAACCACTTGTCATATACCAGAAAATGGAACTGGAGTTCGGACTGTGGGGAACAGAATTAGAACTGAATTTGAATTTCAGGGTGATATAAATTTCAACTCCAACTCCATTTTCTGGCCCCAACCCTGCTAAACACACATGGTTCTCCCACAATACAGTTAAGGATATGTCCCTACAGTCTATAACCAAATCTATGACCTTGTAGATTACTATATTTTTAATTGCAGAGATGAAAAAGAATGAATGAAACTGTCAGCCTCGGGAATACTGTGTGCAACATAATAAAATGGGCATTATCTGACACAGGCAAAGGGCTGTCACACACTGTGAGAGGGGTGCACTTGAACATCACATTCACCTTCATTACATTACAATTCATTACATTAACCTTCATTACATTACCCTCTGCCTGCCCCTGCCATCTCTGTGTGGGATTCCTGGCTGTCTCAAATCACGCTCCACATCGCCGCGATCCTAATTGCGTAATTGGTGAAAATGCTCAACTTGATGTTATGCTTTTAAATAACACTTGTATCTAGAGTGGCTTGGCGGTATTTATTTTCGTAACAGATGCCTTCGTCCAGCGCAGAGTGGAGAGTGTACGTTTTAACATGTTTATACAGCTGGACGCCGTCTTAATGCGGCACAAATGAAAGGGCTTCAGGTCTAGAGGATTCAATCTGCAGCCCGCAGAGAGATTCAGAAATATAAACGAATTAATACATTCCCTGAATTAATTCAGTTATTTTCCCCCAAAAATAATGTCTACAGTACAGGTAGAGTAACAGATATTTTCCAAGGTAGCTTAAAACACAAGATATTTTGATGCAAAATGCTAGGGGCTCGACTAAATACATCCTAAGGTTATTGCATGTTTGAGTGTGTTGGGGGAGGTGAGTCTCGTTTCATCCAGGGACGGAAACCGTATAGAGCAAGAGCAGTCATAGAAAATAGACAAGTAAGGCCAGTGCCAATAAAAAAACTTTATTGTAAGTGTGTGTCCACCAATCAGGCATCCCTTATAGCATACGGTTGACATGGAAACCAAATAGAGCCTTTTGTAGAGAAGAAATAATTATCAGATAAAAATACTGGGCAGGAAATGCTGTGTTTTACCTTCTTGCTGGTGCACTCAGACATGATGCAGACATGGTGTTTATGAAGTGGAGATAGGCGATTATGGGGGAGGGAGGGAGACATATATTTACAGCCACATAAATGGGCAGAATACCTCTGTTACATGCAGAGGCATCAGAAGGGCAGGGATTTCTGGGGCCCAGTACTTTATCGGGGCCCCAAAACCTGATGAGATAAGACAAAACAGCAGCCAGACGATAGTGCTGTAGTCAAGACTGCTTAAACCGAGACCAAGACATTGCCAATACCGGAGGGTATCAACACCAAGACACTGCCGAGACTTGAGGGTACCAAGACCAAGACCAAGATCAAGACACACTAAGGTGAGACCAAGACCAAAAACAGTCAAGACCAAGACCAAGACCGAACACAGACTAGGGATAGAATTGACATCACATTACTCAGATCAACTGAAGAGAAAAACGCATTGCTGTAAAGGGTCATTCGTCATTAAATCAAATTCATGTTATCTTTTCGATCATATTGTCCATATGTTTCTCATTTAAAATCTCCCAGATTTTGTCATAGTTATGAGGCTTAATGGAAAATAACATTCTCAGCAATCCTCTCCTATAACCATTTTATCAGACCTCGTCAAGGGAAAGAGATGTACCAGAAAGATGTTCATATTCAGTCTCTTATACCAGATACAGAGGCTTCGGGTAAGATATGAATACGACTATGTAATGATCCTTTGCTTAGAATCGAAAAGAATGAGCCTCCAGATTGACTTGCACCTCCAAGACCGTGCTTTCTAATGAATGTAAAATACCTAATTTATTTGAATTATAAATATGCGGACTTTGCAGACACTTTCGGACATTTCTTTTCTGACTTGATGCAATGTGTATGACATGTGTGGACTGTGAAGCATGGGCAGTGTCCATTGCGAAAATGTGTACTGTGTGACGTTTTTAAAATGGATGCATCTGACTGGTTGCATTTAAACTGAGACGGGTAATAAATAATGATACTGTTCTGTGAGGATGTGCTGTTTTCTGTTTTGTTCCCCATCCCATCGAGACCGCTATGTCCGAGACCAAGACAAGACTGAGACTAAATAGAGTCAAGACCAAGACAAGGCCGAGACCACAAAAAATAGTCTTGAGACCGGTCTCGAGAACTACAGCACTACTAGAAGATTGCTGATAATGAGTATGAGAGACTTTTCCATTCTTTCTCAGAGTAGCAATACTACTTCATATTAGCAATACTACATCCTGTTCACTGAGCCCTGTCCCTCGTCAATTCTCATACATAGTGTCTTGTTGAATGCATGCGGTTCATCAGATTAATACTCGCTGCATAATTTCCCAGGAGGTTATTTCTGTATTGCTTATAAGTGTGTGTCGCTTTCAAAATACCAGACGTGGGCCTGAAGCGCAGAGACTCGACATGAAATGAAACGATGACGGTTCACATTAATGCTTTAATTATCATCATTTATTAGAGCTGTCACATAGCAACAGAAAAAGTCATACATATAGCTCCCTGAAAGAGAAGCTGTACATGAAATACTCATCTTATTCCAACAAATAAATACTGAGCACTTTACAAAAGTTCCTGTACAATTTCTTGGGTTTTTTTTACAAGGTGTTCAGGCTGTGGAATCTTGCCTTCCGGACCATGAGAGTGGGGGGGGGAGGGTGCGGATCATGAGTGGGGTGGAGGTGGGCATGACGACCATGGACAGGTCTGGCCATGTTCAAATTCATAGTCGAGGAGGTCTCTACGCCGTGAATGCAAAAACATGGCTGTGCTCACCAACCAACACCAGCAACGTCTGAAGGGTCATGTCAGGCTGGAGCAGACACCCTCCCACCGTCATGGCTGCATTTTGTTGGTAATGACAAAATAACCAGATACCCACTAAAGTGTTATTTCACTTCTGTGCAGTGCCACTGGCCTCGATGCATTTTAGTACGGAAAATGTTTGAGCTATAGTTTGAAAAGATCTGATTCCTACAAACGTCAGGAAAGCCTGACGTAAGCCTGTCTGCCATCTGGTACCCGGTTGTGGGGGTCTTCACCCAAAAGTACCATAGAAGACCCCCTGGATGGGGCACTGGGGGGGGGAGGGGAGTGTGCTCAGATGCCTGAGCTAAAGTCTGCACCCCATTCAGCACAAGGGAAAAGAAGCACCGTGAGAAACTTCTGAATATACCCTGGGTAACCATTCTCAGACCCCCACCCCCCACAGATGCAATGAAGACAGGGGGGCAGTATGCTATAATCTGGAAATCCACAGAGCACAAGAAACAACAGTTTTATCAGATTCATTTAACTTGGCACAGCACAAAAATACTGATTGGAAGGAGTGTGCGATAATGTGGCTTTTAAGTTCTGTTTTGGGTTTTTTTCTCAGAGAACAATTACTGCAAAAATTCAGTAAACATGGAAAATAAGATAGCGCTGTGCAGCCACGGATTCAGCTCACTGGAGTATATTGCATCGCATATTGTCGATATTTCTTATCATAGTCCAGAAGGACGCTAAATGAACATAGTTGCTGGTTAAGATCTACTGATAAAACACAGGACTCATATTACAGCTTGGAATAAAAATATTTCAGTATGTACAGAGAAAATACCAACAATTCTTATACAGAGTACTTTGATTTTATACAGCATTAAAACAATTAAATGGCATATTGAAGGCTTTCAGATCAAAAGGACAGAAGTCAGTAAGGAAACAAGTAGTCAGAATATCTGGAAACCTTTGCATTTCTATGGCGTTCGCAAACAAAAGTGTGGGACTGTGTTGCCAGGGAGACACAAGTCTTTCTGCTGGCTTCTTTGGCCCCATTGGGCTGCAGATATCACAGGAAGGAAAATCCACGTTTCTTACAGCGGTCTACAGACAGGAGCGATCATGTGACCAGACCAACCTGACCACTTCAGCTTGAGTACCGTATGAGGGTGAGGTGCAGTGCCGTCTCATCGGTCAAATCACAAGTCAAATGTAGGAAAACAATTTAGTGACGTTATCACAGAGAAGTGCGGAATCCTCTGGCGAGTGCAATAAGTGAAGAACCGCTAGAAAAGGCTTATCTGAATCGTAGGATTATGGTTTAAATGAAAGATCAACACAGACCAACAGATAAAAATAGAAAAACAGAGCACAGGATGATGTGATGGCTCCACAACAGAAGATGAGGGCAAATGTTTAGGTATCAAACCAGGAACTGCAATCAAGAATCACACAACACACAAAAAGCGCTTTTACTTCTCAAAAGTCACTTTAATTATGTAATTAGACCCTTTGACTATAATGCAGCTAGTTTGGTACTGGCAGCAATCTCTTATTTCCAGATCTCTGTCTCAGAAATGGAAACTATTAATTTTGCTTTAACTTAAGTCAGTTATTTGCATAACCTCCAAATATAAGTGGACTTATTATTAAGCAGTGAATTGTAATTAACCAGCTGGAGTTTATCCATATTTTTTAAATGGAAATGTTGGCAGTGGATGAGAACCTGAAAGCAGCCACATGACGCCAACCTGCGACAAAGGGCGATAAAGGAATGAGAAGATTACTGGTGAAGGCCGCTGGCCCTTAGAGCAGATCCCAGCAAGCAGACATCATCTGCCCAGATTCCATGATTGTTCCTGACTTGAAGATTGATTTGACCCACAATGATTAACTAATTATAATATTGACGCCAATTTCCCCACACAGATGTGTTTAGGAGAAGGAATATAATGGGCCATCGATTATGCTAAAAAAGAATTAAACCATGTGTAATTAAGTCTAATCACTGCTGAGAGAAACTGTGAAATTGCCTCAGAGTTGAAATTTGGTAACTATTTATGGGAAGCTGACAGTGAGCTCCCCGTGTTTCAGGGGAAGTTCAAGCAGAGACTGCTGATGGAATGACAGCCCCGTGCTGCTCGCGTGCGCGCAGTGAGCCAGGTCCACCTACAGGGGGCGCCCAGCAGGGCGTCTGCAGCTCTGCTGGCGTGTATGCAGGTGGGACGGTCTCCCTAGAGAGGTGGCACACAGCCACTGATCATCCTCCATACGGCGCTGTGGAAAGGCGGGGGGGGGGCTGCTATGTCAGACTCGGATTTGACAGACAGTAACACACATTGGGCCATTTCCAGAGAGGCCTTTTGTTTGTTTGTTTGTCACTGCCTGGATGCCGCATGGACTCCTTACTGGCACCATATTTCTGCTGCATTGATTATAAACAAAATCCATCCTTTCACCTGGGTTTGTAACTCCTCCAAACCCGAATTGGGCCACTGTCTCACAGGATTTCAGTATCACTTCAGTGTAAGATTTACCTTCCTTTGCTGCCAGCTGCTTTTTGGAAGGAGACCCACAATATCGGGCACATCACCCCCCCAGTTTCCATGGCTCTATAGCCAATCTCTAGCCATCCTTCTGAATCTGCACTCGTGTTTGAAGGGATGAAATTAAGTATTTCATAACTAAGGAGCTAAATTTTGAAGGAAGATGAGTTGGGTTGAGTTATGAGTTCAGTGAACAGTTCTTCCCTAATATTGATTTTCTCTGGGCTTATATGAGATAAAAATAGTGGCATTTGCAGAGAGAGTCCGACCTGTACGCCGTCATACTCTGCTGTAATAGCAGCTGGCTCTAGGTGATAATACCAGGGACCCACAGTGGGCGGTATCTGAAGTGACATGGGCTTCCTCTGTGGGTCACGTGACACGTGGACGGATAACAGCTACCGCAGAGATCTGTGAGGCATCTAGCTGGGGAGATCAGACTGAAGGAAAAGCAGAGAACATATAAGCTGCTGCAGGGGAAAGTGGGAGGAAGCTCCTGTGGATGGGCAGCACCCAAATGCATGATGGGAAGAGTTCTATCACTGAGTCGAGAGGGTCTGCAGAAGGACGAGACTCAGCAGAGCCTCCTTAAAACAAGCCACACACACAGATACATCATTTTCTTCTGGATGAGATTCATTTCACGGATATTAAAATACTGTAATACAGGAATGCGGGTGAGTATGGCATTATCTCCCTGGAACCTCCTGGACATACATCCTGTGTGCTGAAATGGACCATGGCACGTAGAAAAAAAAGGAACAAAACCAAGAAAAGGAAACAAAATAAGTCACATAATTGTTCAGACACCAAGCTTCTTTGTAATATGAAATGAACCAGTACTTTGCTCTAGGGGCTGTTATTACATGTGACCTCCCACCTACCGGGCTACAGTGTGATCCCCCGGATTAGATCGATACACTCCTTCTTCACATATCTGAGGTTGAGTCATCTGAGATGCGAGGCGTCACACATTAGTCTGTCTGAGACAGCAGGAATTGAAATAGGCAAACCAATGAGTCTGGCTTTTGAGTGTCGTCCCAGACATGAGGGGCGTAGCAATGTCTCCCAGAGCCAGACGTGGCTGCCATTCTGCCTTTGATCAGTTTGGCTCATTCGTGTCACGTGTCTTTCACGTGGTACTAGGTAGCGGTGACTGGCTGACTATGGGTAGAGGAAGCGAGCCGTCTCCAGGTCTGCCCAGCTGGCCTCTCTGTCCAGCTTCCTTCATAAAGCAAATCTTTGTGCCTCACAAGCTGCTTGAGTCACCTGAAAGGTGCCTTATGGGGCGAGTAGCTTTGGCAACGTGACACACCCTCCAGCTCAGATCTCCTCAGTCGGCTCGTCCAGGGAGACATTTCTTTGGGGGTGAGTGATGGTACTGACCCGGTCCACTTCTCCAGGGTCAGAAGCAGGACTCCAGAGACTCTGTGTCATTCTGAACCGAAAGGCCCTCATGTTCTGGGTGGTTCCCATTGTGCAGGACAGAGTACCTGGAATTAGACACAGATAGGGAGGGGTCACACCTGCAAGCATACGGAACACACACACCATATAAATTCTCCTTTCACCTACCCCATCTTGCACTCCATGAGACACACAGGCACATATACAGGTGAGAGCAAGTTTGGGGGTCACAGCACAGGGTCAGCTGGCTCCTGGAGCTGGGGGTGTTAAGGGCATGTGCTAATCACAGGCACAAGCACGCAGGCTTTACCTGCTGAACAACACACCACCCCCAATATGCACCCAAAACACATTGCTCCAGAACACAGACCAAGAACACACACCACCAGAACACAGATGAAGAACACAGACCTCCAGAATACGCACCTCCAGAACATGGACCAAGAGCATGCAACTCCAAAACACAGACCTAGAACATTCTCCTTTTATCATGAACACTGAATTCTATCTCCAGGACAGACCTGGGTCTGCTTTCTCCCTCCACTTTCCTCCAATCACCAAAGACTGAGGTGCTTCTCGGGGCTCCTGCCTGCTTCAGAAACTATGTCAAAGCTCATAAAACATATAATTTCTGTTGATCTGTCTGCCACTATAACATCTGTGCTTTCAAAGGTGCCTGGATGGGGGCCAAACGGCTCCGTGACACAGATTATAATACAGACTGGGGGACCCATCCAGGTGCCTTCCGCAAGCAGCTTATCATTTCAGTGGTAAAAGGCCCAGCACAGGCAGATGGTTTTCAAATGTTTTTCCCTGCAGAAATAAAATACCTGGCTATTATTCTTCCTAGGCACTGTTCTGCTTCAGTGGCGCCCCAGAAAATGGCCTGTTTTAGGCAGGGATTGTGCTTTATTTCATTTCTTGTATTTTTAGGCTTCCTTTCCATCTTATAATCACCTACGTTCAAATAAACAGTGTCAAAATGAGGCCTTTGCAGATTAGAAGCTGCCCTCAGATATCTCAGATATCTCACCAGAGGTGCAAAGCCATCTTATAATTTGCTGTTTGATCATTTTAACCATCTATTCAGCCATGATATTCACCCAAGTAATTTAAGATATGTACCCTTGTTCAAGGTGCAACTAAATTATTGCACATACATGAAATATAATTGGGTTTTTTGAGGACAATGCCTTGATTCTGGCAGACTGCTAACATCTTCTGTCCTTTCAAGAAACTGAAAGTGGTCTCGGAGAACCTCTGCTTAATGTTTCTTGGGGAGTTTCCTTACATGGACACTTAAGGGGAGATAAGCATGACTTACAACACAGAAAGAGACTTACAGCCAGCAAAAGGCCCCTTGAAAATGGGACGAAGCAACAAGAAAGCTAAGCCACCCATTAAGAGTCCTGACATAAGTATCCGAAACTCTATCTGTGAAGAATTTGAGGACTAAATTAAACCTGCTATGTGGACAATACACAAGCATTTTAAAAGCTTTAGACTGGACTGCATTTTCCAGCTACTGGGGTGATGAGGAAGAATTTATCCAGTTATTATGCAGGCAGAGGATCGGGTGGCCTTCAATTTCCACGTTGCCACGCAGGATCAATGACAGCCAGAGAGAGATGACTGCCCCCTACTGGCCCAGGTTTCATGTCTATGAATCCAGAAGATTTACCTCTGTTTGACAGCACATGCTTAGTATGCATTTAGTATGCATGTTTTCTTTTCAGTTTGAGAGTAAGCTAAATACTTTTTTGTGACAAAACATTAAATGTCCCCAAAGATATTTTCATCCAGTTCGGCAAGCCGCAAACCAACATGTTCCAGGTCTAGCAGTTACCTTTCTGTAGGGTAGAAACATGGGCACCACAACACACTGGGTGCATCAGCATCTGCTGAACAGAGGTTCACGGGAACTCGCTACGGTAACGTTCATTAAGAGAGCAAGTGGAAAGTGGTCTGTTAACTGCATTTAATTAGCCTGCAATGCAAAGCTGCTTTCGTCCAAGATTCCCACAAAGAGCAAATAAGAGATAAGGATCCAAATTAACCATATTTCTTTGGACTTGTAAGGAAATCTATGTGAAACACAAGGATGCAAAACAGGGAGAACACACAGCACAGAGGGAAGACACCACACAGAGAGAACATACAACACAGGCAGAATGCAACACAGGGAGCACACGCAGCTGAAAGGGAAGGCGCAACACAGGGAGAACATGCAGCAGAGGATGAATATGGCAGTCATACCCTCAGCCCTGGAGGTGTGATGCCACAGTGCTGAACTGTTAAATGACTTTGTGTATTATTTGTAGTTATAATTTATAATATTGCTTGTTTTGTTGTCTTTTTATCTAATAGATAATCAAGTATTTACCTTAGAACAATAAAGTACAGATTTAAAAGACTCATTTTTTTTGCAAACGATGAAATGGTAGCAACTCTAATGTTTCTTTGAAAGTGATTAATTATGAGGCGAGCAGGTACTACCCACCTGACATAACAGCACATGATTATTAAGGCATTTAGCAGCTGAATATGGGTAAAACACTGTTCAACCTTCCAATACATCACTATGAAAGAGAAGCAGAGCTCCCCGTGTGCTAAGGGGCTCTGGTGGAAGAGGTTCCGGCTGTTCACCCCCGAGCAGACCTGTTGATCCAACCACGTACTACAACCATTATAACTGTTTACAAAAACAAGCAGAGCAAAGGAATTCCTGCCAGGAAATTGGTCTTGAAATTTACCCTGAGAAAAACATTAGGATCCGACACTGAGGGGGCATGGGCGTGGGGGGGCAATGAGGCACAGAGCCAAATTGGTGCCACATGGCAGTAAGTTTGACCAGAGTGGCTCTGGGATGTAGACCAGCTGTGTGGACAATACCCTACGTGACGACCAAACCAAACCTGCTGTGTGGACTATACCCAACGTGAGGACCAAACTAAATCTGCTGTGTGGACTATACCCAATGTGAGGACCAAACCAAACCTGCTGTGTGGACTATACCCAATGTGAGGACCAAACCAAACCTGCTGTGTGGACTATGCCCAACGTGAGGACCAAACCAAACCTGCTGTGTGGACTATACCCAATGTGAGGACCAAACTAAACCTGCTGTGTGGACTATACCCAACGTGAGGACCAACCCAAACCTGCTGTGTGGACTATACCCAACGTGAGGACCAAACCAAACCTGCTGTGTGGACTATACCCAATGTGAGGACC
>JABFDZ020000002.1:27596644-27607674 GCA_019775955.2 Pollimyrus isidori
GGGGTTTTTTTTTGTTCTTTGGTTTGTTTTTTCTGTTTGTTGGTTGGGTTTTTTCGTTCCGTGCCGCGAGTGCTGGGGGGGGTGGGGGGGGGGGGGGGGGGGCCCGCCCCACCACCCTCCCTGAAGATTCATGATGGGAGAGCATGCAGCTCCTCTTCTTCTAGGAAGGGCCGCGCTCCAGCAAAGAAGCCGTGTGCAGACTGGAGATCATGTGATGGGTGACAAATGATGGATTGATTTAGGAAAGACACAGAGCCGGGGCCAACAGTAACTCGAGAAACAAAGGCCCATCCTCCGCTAGTGTCGGTCAGCTTGCAGCTGGCTTGGCCAATCAGAGTGCCAGAAAAGACCAGACGTGTTTCAATTCCCATCAGCCACAGGTGGTTACATATAAAAAGGCCCTCGATGGCTTTCGGCAGCACGGTGGGTGTCTCCCATCACTGAAAGATTCTCCCCCTGAACTGATCCAAAGTCCCCTCCTTCCAAACATCTCTAGCAGTTCAAGTAGGGCTACAGACGCTAATATGCATATTTTCATCTCGTTATTATGATTCAGTCACAGGGTTTTGGAGGAATGTTTAAAACTTGAAGCCCCCTTGCAGAGATTATGTTACAGAGATCCACTTCTAACATGGAAATGTGACTGTAATTATTTATTAGGTGCGGGATAGATACAACTGTGGTTAAATGATTTTTAACTACCATCAGGCATACAAACACACAACATTTTGGGTGTTTACAGCCACATCAGACAAGCTCACCTATCCAAGGAGATACAGCACAGGTGCAGAATGGAAGCTGTGGTCAGGAGAACGTCCAGTGAGGTGCGGACCAAGCAGAAGGTGTCTCCATAGATCCAGTTCTGGTGGATGAGCTCAATGGCGCCGAACGGCATCACCAGCACCGACACCAGCAGGTCCGCAAAGGCCAGGGACACGATGAAGTAGTTGGTTTTGATTTTTCTGCCCGGAATGGAGAGAGAAAAAGTTCAGACCTGGTCACTACAGCCGTAGCAGGTGAGAGCGCTCAGGTCACCGTGTTCCATCTGCCTGACGGGAAAGGGACCATGGCGAGGGAGACTCAGGTACAGTGAGAGACCTGGGGATTATCTGACACAGCTTGTGATTAATGTTGCAGCTTCTCTCCAACATCAGAGGGAACGCCACGGCGGAAGTGAAGTCCAATAAATGCTTGTATCCTCCCCCTTCCTACCCACTCAGCCCCCTGCTGGGAGACACGAAAGCCTGCTGGTCCCTGTGCTAGCTTGTGGCACCCTGGGAGCGCAGTGGGGGAGAGGCACTAATGACCATGATAATTACCCAGCCATCCACACAGAAGGAGCACAAATCCCCCACGATGCCCCTCTAACGGCGTGTGGTCAGTGCGTGGGAAGCAAGCGTGTCAGATTCGTTACTCGATTCAGTAGGTCGAGCCTGGATGCTTCCTTACAGATAATATGCCATGATTAAAGATGCCTGTAGCCAGGAGCAAGAATCATGCAGATATTAACTGCCGTTTTCTGTTGTGGTCACATCACTAATATCACTCTCCGGTGGATCCCGAGGGTGATTTTAGGTAGATTGCAGTTACACCTCCCACTGCATGGGTCAGAGATGTCATTACCCAGCAGCCTCTGTGACTCACCTGAGCTGCCGATCCTTGCAGACGGCCACCATGACCAGAAGATTGCCCAGGACGCTCATGAGCATGACGAGGGACAGGAAGGCGATGAGGGACACTCGCTCCACCAGGGTGTAGCTGTGGAGGCCGTGGGGGGCCTGGTCCACAGGGAGGCTGTGGCGGGGGGGGAGAACCTTAGTAATGAGGTGAAATAGTGAAGCACTACTACATCACCTGCCGTTATGGTTAGGAAGGGGGAAGTAGGCCTTCAGACCCATGGTGGGTGGGGTTACTGCATAGTGTCAGTCAGACCCTGGAACCAATACATTTACCCAATGAAGGTGGAGCCAGTCGGTGATTGACAGTGCGAGATAATCCCTCCCACCCGTGTCATCATTTGCCATCTGCACCTGCTGCCTTTTTAACTTATTCACTGTTATTTCAGTTTGTGTAAATCATCCTAAAATGCAAAAGATGCCAAGTGTAAAATCTCCAGTTTAGAAACAGCCATGTTCACACATCTTTGTCTTTGCACGCCATTAAAGCTCTCATTATGTTGTAAGGTATGTGAAATTCCAAAGAACCTCCACAGCGAGGGATAATGACCTGCCAGGTAAATGGTAAATCAGGGGGCCCCGAATTTACACTGTGATTCAGCCTGAAAGGGATTACCTACCCCCCGCCTGTCCACCCCTCCAGCCAACTTAGCCGCTCAATGTGAAGTTGGCCTGAATTTCATTCTTTCCCCTTACTTAACCCCCCTTCTCTTTGCTGCAACCAAGCATATAAATACAAACAAATTGGATCTGCCTGTTTTCCCTTCGGTTTGCTGAAAATCCTATACACCATCAACAAATGTCTCCATGCAAATGCATTCATTAATAGCATCCTCACAAAAGCCCACAGAAGGCATGGGGAGAGAGGTTATGGCAGCGTCTGTAGAAGAATGATCACATGATCACACATCTGTGGGAGCATGTTAGACTTGTGAGCAATTAGCAATCCTTAGTCTGCTTCTCGTTCCCAGGCTAGTGGGTGCTAGTGGCACCTTAGACTGTTTCTTAATTTCCTCATGATTGTTTTGATTGTTTCCTAAAAAAAAACAATTTTTGGGACATGTGGTAATTTCATACAATACATGAAATCCATTCTTTGTAAGCAGCAGCTGATTATTGAAGGGCTTCAGTGACCATAAAGCCTCCTTCACATGAGGATTCTGGGAAAGAGGACGAGGATTGAGTCTCCGTGGTTTTGGAGTTCTACCATAAAACTAGCGAATTTTAACTCACATGACTGTTAATACCAACAACTCCAAACACAACAACACTTAGCATCTGTCAGCACAGAGAAGAGCATTTGCAGACACAGACACACCACAAATGTGACTTCCTGCCAGATGCCAGGACTGACATAAACATGCTTCAGAACTACTCTTAGTTTTTAGTTTGTTTCTGACTGAAAACATTGGGGAGACTAAAAAAAGTACAATTAGATGAAATCCCTGCAGTTTTTGCTTCCTGTTCACTATCAGACTCAGCTTTTAATAGACCTTCCCACCTGACCGGAACTGGTGGTCGGTCATGTGATCTCCTCTTAGCCACACCCCTCCTTGTCCACCATCTTAGCCATGGAGCATCTTAGCCCATGGCTAATGAATCCATAACACATCCAACATGCTAATTTGAAACAACATGATCTAAGTGTATGCATACAACCGGAGCAAAGCAGAAACAGCCCCTGCTAGTTAACCTACCTGTGGCATTTAAGGCACTTTTTCCACTAAATTTTAGGCTGAAAAATAACTTTAGGCTATTGGGGTGTTCATCACTACAGATATGTGGTTTTTCTTATAGAGAACAATCGATTTACTTCACTAAGAGTATTTTGATATTATAGTCCTGTTTTTTATTTATTTTTCATAATTGTTTTAACTGATTTGTTATTCAGACAATGCCTTTGGATTGCAACTGTCTCTCACTGTGTTTTGTGTTTTTGCTGGCAGTTTTAATAATAAATGATATCAAAATAAATTCCCTGCTGTGTCAAAATTGCAGGTTTGAATTTAACTGTGAGTTTTGTGTACCGTTACACCCCTACTAAATATACATTAAAAATACACTTAATCGATATTCTGTCTTGGTCATGGGATCACATAGCTTAGGCACACGTAACCTGGTCACCCTTTCATTTTACACTAGCTATTGCAGAAAGTTCATATTGCAGAGTGATTGGTGAGTTATTAATCTTCATTATAGATTCATCTGTATTACAAAACAGCAGTAGGCACAACGACTTCCATTACTTGATTTACACTGGTGTTAGCTGTGGCCCCAAATAAGTTGGCTACCTCAGGGCCTGTGCCTCCTCAGAGAAGGAACTGGTAGCAACAAAATCCGGGTTCTCAACCTTCCTACAGATTAGTACCAGTTCTGTTGCAGAAGGGGGAGTAGGTGGAACGGCAACATTATCTAAATTTCCATTTAAAATGATATTAAATACTAACTAAACTGGCTCGTCTGCATAAAAATGTCAGTTAATTGCAAAGTTCTTCCGTGAAAGCCTTAAGTCGGAGTTGGATGTTTTATACATGGGTTTTTTTTTTTTTTTGCTATATTTAGGATGAACACTAAAATTTGACTGTATCCATTTATCATGTCACCAAAGGGAAGCAGCTGGATCTTCTTCCTCATACCGGTCATCATCGGCCCAGGAAGCTTTGCGCATACAAGCCTGAACACAAACACAAACCAGACAAGGTGGATCTGCTTCGCTGTGAAATCTGCCATCCAGCCAATGGCAAAACAACTGTACACTGGGCCCTGGGGCAAAAATGAACCATGATCTCCCCCTAGGGCCTACCTATGCCAGTTGCAAATGATGAAATTTTAGTATCCACCAAATATCATACCCATCATGCACTGCAGTATTTTTCAAATTCCACAAACAAGCTTTTTTCGTTAAATACATGCCTCGACAACAGTTTGATTACAAAACATTACAAACTAGTACATTTAAAAAAAATTTAGATATTGTGCTAAATATTATTTGTGTTATGACTCCCACCATAATAGGATGGTATAGATCAAAATGAGAGATATAAAAGTAGCACATCAAAAACAAATATGCTTTATATTACTGCTTTAGTCTTTATACATGTTTCAGTCAGAAGGTGGCCTGGTCTCTAGTATAACCTCCTTCACCGTCTCGCCTACCATTCTGTCCCTGTATTCTGCTGTCTAGAATCCCACTGACTGTTTCTTACCAACTAGTCATTAACATTTGTGTTTGGGTCAACTGACTGCTATTTGAACGGGACATTTGTCGAGGCAGAAAATTGCCGTCGGAGAAGTAGGCCGGCAGTATCGATATTCCTGGCCTATCTTGCTGACATCTTCTATTATACCAGGATTTAAAGATGACTCAGACTGGCTTAGGAAAGACCATCACTGTTGAATCTTTATGACCAAACTCCCACAGTAATACATATAATTATTGGATTTTTGTTTTCTGCATGTGATGGCAGAATGTGTCAAGCTCCAAACAGAAAAGAGGTTTCTGCTACTGGCAGATGGGTTGAGAGCTCTGTTAGGGGGACTGTCAGGATGCCTTAACAGGATGGACTTTCAAAAGCATAAATTGCTCTCCATGGGAATCTACGCTGTCATGCGCTGTACTATGACGTCATCGTACAATGATTCTGGCACCTTGTCTCAGTAACTCATATTGATCCATAATTATTTACGGTGTGCTATTTCGCACAGAAAACACCCCACCGCTGCCCCCTGGCTCCAACCAGAGCCATGGCACTTTTCTGTTGCTGGCAGACTCAAATGCTGAGATTGTAGCATATACGTTTGCTTGTTGTCCTCTACGTTGGGTGTAGTGAGCAGCAGGATATGCACTGGTGGCCCAATTTGTGGTGGTAAGCCTTAGGAAAGGCTATCTGCTTCTGGCAAACAGTCCCAGGTGCCCATAAGAAAACAAAATAGCTCAAGGCTATTTTGTTATCTCAGAAAGACCAAATAACAATTTTCCAACTCAACTAAGCATTTCTGTAGTCTGAACCATTTCTAATGAACTGGTTTTCCGAGAAACAAACACCGTATAAATACAAATATTTTTAGATGTTATGGTCAGTGTGGGACACATGTATGAGCAGTGAAGGTCAGCAGAAGGAGCCTTCTCAAAGACCCTTCAGGGATTCTTTTCTTAGATCTATCTTAGCCTTCTGCTATGCCAACAACGATCATTTTTTCAAGAGAAAAATGAGTGAAATGTAAGTTCGACCATTAAGTCTCATCTTTGATTTAGTCATCCAGCCCTAGGCTTTTCAACCTTTCTTAACCCCCCAATGAAAACTACAGGGACCCTCTACCACTAATGCAATCAATTTCTGAGAATGTGGCCCCCGGACACCTTCCCTGCGTCCCCCAGGGGGTCATAGACCAGGTGTAAAGTCCCTGGTCAGAGGAAAAGGAAGAAATGAGCCATAGAACTAGTCCCACGAGAATCTGCACCAAGCTCATTCCCAAACCATGATTGTGAACTGCTCAGACCATTATTAAGTACTTTAGGAGAAGTGTACATATGTTCATTAGTGACTCTGTCAAGTATAATTCAATCCCAGAGGCATGAGGCAGTAAAATAAGTCACTATAGGACCCAAATTCTCCTCAAGGATCATGAGCTTATCACGGTGAAGGGCTTTGTCTGCTCCAGTGATCCAGAGGGCTCCATCACTGGCTGCTTGGTTACTGGGTCTGTGCAGAGAAGCCAGACAAACCACCAGGCAGCAATGACTCCCAAGAAAGATAACATAAATGCCAGAATACGCCAGAATACGCAACTCGGTCTAGCTCATGGGAGATTTACTTACACAAAAATGATTTGAACGAAAAATGATTGGTTCAGAGAGATGACCAATCAGATTGTAGAGGAGGTGGGTCCAAACAACTAGAGGAGGTGGTCATGGCCTTTGTCCCACCCTGCTCTAGTTGCTTGGACCCACCTCCTCTACAATCTGATTGGTCATCTCTCTGAACCAATCATTTTTCGTTCTGCCCTCAGAACATTTTTGTGTAAGTAAAACTCCCACAAGCACTTGGACTACAGTTACTGGGACCCGAATCCACAGGCTTGGGAGCGGCGTTCATTAGTGACTGCTCGGCTGAGACAGTCATGCAGTCCAGCTGGGTTCAGCTTGAAATGGCTATTTGGGGTTGGGGGTCAGAAGCGGTGCCATTTGGGAGGCATGCATAAGTGGGAAGGACCCAGATGGATCAGATCTTGGCAATAGACTAACTTTGGAGGCATGGGGATGGCAGAGGACCCTGAATTAATGGAATTAGTGGATGACTAAATATTGTGCATCATACCTCCATTTATAGCGTGGGCTCTGGATCGGAGGTGAAGTTGCACTACTACTCTGGTGATCCTCTTGATGAAAAACCTCAAGTGAGTGTAGGGATGCTCACAAGTCCCTGGCTGATGCCTGTGCAGCTGGAAATTCTCCCAGCAGGAAAGAAGCCTCAGTGAGACAAAAACTGCATGTACGTGAAGGAGAGTGGAAGTGACAGCCGGCTCAGCCCAGCAGCTGAGGCTCTCGGGGCAGGTCCATGATGGGGAAGTGGGGTTAGAGTCCTTAGATGATGCTCACCTTTTACTGGCCAATGAATCTTTTATGAATACTGCCATAGCGTTAGAAGTTCCTTCAGATAGGCCTGTCACTGCTGGCTCACCACTGGAGGGTTCATAAAGCCCAGTCATGCATTCAGTTTGGTTTTACGCCAAAAAATACGGGGTAACACTGAGAGGTGCAGGCTTCCCGCCCACTCTCTGTGTGGAGTGTGCATATTCCCTGTGTTTCTGTGGATATCCTCCAGATTCATCCCACAGTGACCCACACCTAATGCCCTATGATGGACTGGCATTCTGTCCGAGGTGTGTCCTAATTAGTGCCCTGTGTTGGACTGGCATCCTGTCCCAGGTGTGCCCTACTTAGTACCCAGTGATGGACTGGCATCCTGTCCTGAGTGTCCCCCGTTTAATGCCCCATGATGGACTGGTATCCTGTCCGAGGTGTCCCCTACTTAGTGCCCTATGATGGACTGGCATTCTGTCCTGGGTGTCCCCCGTTTAGTGCCCCGTGATGGACTGGCATCCTGAGTTCCCCCACCTTGTGCTCTTTGACAGACTGGCACCCCACCCACGGTGTCCCCAGTATAGTGCCCTTTGACAGATTGGAATCCCGTTCAGGGTCTTCCTGCCATGTACCCTGTGATGGACTGGCATCCCATCCAGGGTGTCCCTGCCTAATAGGGTATAATAACAGGGCCTCACTGCCAGAAGCAAGTAAACTTTCTTCTACTCCAAAGAACTGAAAAGGTCACATGCCAGCAATAATGTCAGAGGTCATGGGTCACAATCCCAGAAAGACAAACTTTCATTCATGGCATGAAAGGAAAGAGGATCTGAGAGCCTAAACACATCAGAGTTCAAAGGTGTATCCCGTGCTGCCACAGATACACGCAGGAGCCAAATAGTCGTCATGGAAATGGTTCCTTCCCAGCAGGAGGTCCCACAGGCTGGTATGACTCACAGTAGAGCATCATGTGACCTCTGAATGCGGCATTATAAATAACAGAACTGCTCTCCATCAAACTTTGAAATTATCCAATAATCCTTCCATTAATACACTCGTTCCCCTGTGATGACATGACTCCACCAGATTCCCCATGCATTTTTAAAAATGGCCTCTGCACTTCCAGCAGATCTGAAGCAAAATATAAGTTATGGTAGAACTAAGAGGAGCATGAGAACTGCAGCACTCACATAGCAGATCACACAATCCACAGTTTGTTAAGGAAGCACACCATGTCCAGACACTGACCGACGCCACCTACTGTCAGGGCAGGACAGCTAAATCAGGATACTTGAGAGTCCTTCTTCTGAGCTGGGCTATGACCGCCTTTTTCCCGCTGGCCTTGCCGACATCTACTGGTAAATCACCAGGTGATTGCGAGGCGTGTCCATGTGACACTTGTGACAGCTGCCAGTCACATGTCTGAATAACACGCGACACTCACCCTTATCGCCACAGACTGTGTGCTGCCAGCAGGGACAATTTAAGCTCTTCTACAGTTCAAGTTAGCGTTATGATACAGGGTAATAATACTTGCTCTGTTGAAAGAAATAAAAGTGGTTGCCAAGCAACAATCTTGTTTGAAGACACTGTAACTTTAACCTTATCAAAATGATGACCTGCTGTTTAAGGGCCAGGTCTTGCCAGAGCTTGGAAGATAAAGTGAACTTTGACCTTTTACACACAAAGCAGACGCTACTGGAGGTGCTAGGACCGCGTGGGCTCCATGGTCACTCTCACACACCATTGGCCACCCAGAGCATCACCCAAGAGCCGTGACGGGTCAGGTGACAGGAAGCTGCCCTTACGCGGGGTAGAGGTTTGGGGGGAGCAAGGTAGCTAGAAATTACAGTGGAGAGTGCATGATCGATGGCTATAGGACAGGGGATGATGGGGAAAAATCCCTGGATACAAAGTTCCAGGAATCTCATACCCCCAGGAATCCAGCAGCTGATGGGGGAAGCAGCCTATACCTTTCCCAGAGTGTGTTGCAGAGTGAGGTCCCCAGACATGCTGAACTCAATTTTGCTGCATAATCACTCTCAGCTAGTCAGTCCCTCCCTCCCTCAGTCAACCAGAGTCTGTCCATCCCTCTCAGCCAATCAGTCAACGAAGAGTGACTGACACTAAATCTCTGTCCAACCCTCTCAGCCAGAATCAGCCTATGTGCGACTGAAATTAAGAGTCAGTCCCTCCCTCTCAGCCAATTAGAGTGAGCCTAAGAGCGACCGACATTAATGCTGCGTTAAATACCTTTACTTACGTGATGTCAGGGCAGACTAGTTAGCTTGACCTTCCACACCAATCAAACAGCGAGAGCCTTCAAAGATGCATGCTGTCTGATTCTGGGCCTTGGCAGCCATTTTCATCTTTACTGCCGACTTGCCATATTTTTGATATCAAGATAATTAGTGTCAGGGATAAGGGAACAGGAGTGAGTGGTAAACAAAGACTATGAACCAGATTAAACTGGAACGAAACTCTGTGACCTGCGGGCGAAGACAGTGCTGGGAGTGAGAGGAAGAAAAGACACGATCAATGCACTCGGCACCATCTGGGGAAACTCAGCAACTTCGGCCCAACTCAACCTGTTTGGCAGCTAATGTGAAAATGAGAGGAAAGTACTGGAGGGTGAGGTGGGTGGGGTTTTACAGGAAGCCGGTGAGAAACATGAACTCTTTATCTGACAGATGTAGCGCGGGAGAGCAATATCAGAGCGAGTGGCCAGCCCAAGGAATCCTGCAGAATCACACACTGGAAACACTGTTCCTTTAAAAAAATCCTTCCATACTAAAAGGAAGAAATGTCTCCATTCAATAGATTTTTGGGGAAAGAGAGAGGTTCTGATGACATTTGTGAATTCAGTTACCCAGGTCTCTGGGACAAGGCTGGTAGCTCTGGTATCGGCAGAGATCCTGGAGAAAGCTCGAGGCAACATTCAGCGTCTCATTCCATCAAATCTGACTTTTGTCAATTAAAACTTCAGTTCCTTTATCAAAAAAAGCTCAGGATCAGTGACTGCAAAGTGGCCACAAAGGCTACATTATTCTGTTCCGTGCACAAGAAATAAAGAGACCAAGGGTCACAGACACAGATGGCTGGATATATGAAGAAAGGAGACTGAGGATCACAGATGTCTGGGTACAGGAAGTAGGGATACAGAGGATCACAGAAGGCTGGGTACAGGAAGTAGGGATACAGAGGATCACAGAAGGCTGGGTACAGGAAGTAGGGATACAGAGGATCACAGAAAGCTGAGACTGAAACTTCAGTGACTAATCCATGATAGCTTGTTAATTGTCAACAATGAGGAAGAGAAATTTCAAACAAATTATTACACATATGGCTCCAATCCAAGGCACCCGACATGCCATACACAAGGGGGCATGGGGGAGTGGACGCGTCATCATTCCACTAATTTGGGCCAAATGTACAAGAGCAGCTGTTCACTTGAACTTTAAGCCCTGCTGCGATGAGGTCGGCTTGCTTACCTCTCATTGATTTCAGCTTGGTCCATCACAGGCAGCAGGTCTGGCTGTCCTACATTCATGTGCCCATGGACACGCTGGGTCCCTGAAAGCAAAGAGGATGAGGAGTTACAATAGGTACAGCAGACAGGGAGGATCCACCCTGAGGGATTACAGCAGACAGGGAGGATCCACCCTGAGGGATTACAGCAGACAGAGAGGACCTGCCTCCATGGGGGTGCAGTAGACAGGGAGTTTTCTGTCCAAAGGGGGTACAGCAACTAGGGAAGATCCACAGGTAGG
>JABFDZ020000002.1:27608331-27627179 GCA_019775955.2 Pollimyrus isidori
CCCCCCCCCCCCCCCCCCCCCCCCCCCCCCCCCCCCCCCCCCCCCCCCCCCCCCCCCCCCCCCCCCACAGCAAGCAGAGAGGACCGTCCCTGAGGGGGTGCAACAGACAGGAAGGATCTGTTCCAAGAGTTCCAAGAGTGCAGTTAGCAGGGAGGATCTGCCCCAAGAGCATGCAGCAGACAGAGGAAGGACCTGCCCCAAGGACTTAAAAAAAAAACAGGGAGAACCTGCCCTGAGGAGAGGTGACATAGCGGATAGGGAGGATCTGCCCCAAGAGGGTACAGCGAGCAGGTACAGTAGGATCTGTCCCAGGGGGGTACAGCAGCTAGGGACGATCTGCCCTGGGGGATACAGCAAGAAGGGAGGATATGTCCCGGGGGTGTAGCAGGCAGTGAGGATCTAACTCGAAGGTGTGCAGCAGCCAGGGGAAATTCTGCCTGGGGGGGGTACTGCCAAACAGGAAAACGGCAGCGTATGGAAGTGGGGAGATTTAAGGAATTTCTCAGGCTATCCTGTCAACAGAACAGCAAGAAAAAGCCTCTGTGTACGTCTGTGTAAGCCTGAGCGTGCGTATGAGTGTGTTTATGAGTGCGTGAAATTTGATTTACACGGAGAGAGTCACCCACAGATGAGGGATCTCCTGTACGAGCTCCAGAGCAGACACAGCAATGATCAGATGGCACCCCGCCATATCTCACAGTGAAGGAAACCAGTGGGGGTTAGTCAGCATAGCCTGCGGCCATCCTCAGGCATCACACACCAAAATGCAACAGGCTTTGCTTTCGCATAGAGCATGTGAAGCTTATAGACGCAGGCATCTAATGGATCCTTCGAGAAATCAAGCGCCACTGAGAGTTTGACTGCAGCAACAGGGAGGTTATGGAAAATGCCAGCAGGCATAGACAGAATGAATGTCCGGGGAATAAGCTGCCTGGAGTCACGTGTCCCTGTACAGCTGGACCGCAGATCTCCGGCCGCCCAGCCGAAGCAGTGGAACCCCAGATGGAGAGCTGAGCCTGGACGTGAGCTTCGTCCAGCTCCAGGTGCATTCCTGGCAACCCGCTGGGGTCTCAGGTAGAACATCCTGCTCACACCGTCTGCTCCCACAGAACTGGCACGCCTTCCGGCCGCTAAGGACGGCTAGAGACACTGGAACAGAGTGTCAGCGGCGTGCCGACGGTCGCTGGCCGGAAAAGCAGCACGTTTCCGTGAGATATGTAAATCTCTTCCTCTCCCAGCAGGCAGCTCGCCTCTCCATCCGTGCACAGACTCTCGCACTCGGCTGCAGAATCTAACCAGACTCCCAGGCTGAAAGATCCAGTCCCACCCTGGGGTACGAGTCAGACAGCAAGGGCAGTTCAGATACCCCAAGAAACAGGTATGATCATCTTCAAACATCTCCTGCCTCGCATGAGCAGTGCCGTGTAAAGGCTAAACTGTTTCTCTTTGGGATGATGTCTTAACCCCATTGACCTAAAATTTATAGGATAAAATGTCAAGTCGGCTAGACAGCACATGATGAATGGACACTAACTGGCACAATCCTCCTGTCACTCTTCAGTCAGTCAGCTAGTCAGCAGTAAATCAATTTGTGTGAATTACTGGACAATGATTTCCCTCCTTCGCACATTAAATACTGACAGTCTGACACTAATGTCGGCTTCTCGTTCGTGTATCAATCACAAAATTATATTTTTTATACTACCATAGTATCATCATCCTTTTGCAAAGTCTGCTTGCTCTCTATGTACATGCATGAAGTCTTCAGTTCAGCCAGCCAACAGAAAAGTGTAAAAACGTCTGAAATACCACTACGGATCACACTGCTGTAAAGGAAGAGGAAAGGCAGATAACACCAGCTACTCTCACTAAGACATACAGAGGGAGTCCTGACCATCACCAGTGGAGGACGCAACCGTCACTCAACAAAGCCTGCCATTTGCTTGGCTTAGGGGAGAGGCCAGTATTACAAGAAACAAGTCTACCAACTGAGTCAGAGCCAAATATAAATAATACTTATGTATGACATTTAAACCATGCGCAATCTGTTGTTAGGAATACAAACGACACAATGTCTGGACAGTGGCAGTGCTAATCAAAACCATCCAGCTAGCAAATCGATGTCGTACTTATATCTGCTCCTCAGAAATGGAAAGTAAATTTAATTACAACAAATGCTGTAAAACGATGAAGTTATTTCACAGTCCCTGTGATTTGACAGTGTCGCTGATTAGGTAGCTTGAAACCTTTTAAAAGACTAAACAACAGGGAAAAATCAAAAGGACATCAGTGCAATTATTAGGAGGAGAAACGGAAGTAGAACCTAACAGGGCTTTCAGAGGTTCAAGATGCAAGTTAGGTAACAGTGTAATTAGCAGACAGGGCAGTCACACCCCTGATGTGAACATTGGAGTCGGTTCGAATAGAGAAACCCTGGCACATACATCTCATTCTGATTACGCCATGGAATTTCAAAGAATAAATGGACAAAGTTCACCCAAATTATCAGGGTGCCCAAAAACAGACATTTAAGAAAGTGAACGATTAAAGCCTTCCAAACTCGACTGTTTAGTGAGGTGGAAATACTTCCCCGATTACTAAACCTTTTTTAGCGCGTACTTCTCTCCTGAAAATGGAAGCTGAAAGAATAAATTTTGGTATTGGGCCTCTCTTTGGTGGAAAGGATAAAATGGACGCAGACATACAGTAGATATTGATTTGGCTGAACGTGCAGTGAGGAAAAAGATAATGTCAGCAGGGCAAACATTATGCTGGACTGAGGTCTCAGCAGAAAGGGGAGATAGACCTGACGCTGCTCTGCAGGCTGCTGCTCCGCAGGCTGCTGCTCCACACGGCAAAGAACAACACCCACAGGATCAGGGGACGGGCTGCCTTTAAACTTTGCCTCATCTAAGCGACAAGGCCCGCTAATAGAGCCACATCTGCTTAAACTCCAGCAGCCCTGTCAGCCAGTGACGTCGCCTGAGGAAATCCGGAGTGCCGGTGATTCATTCCCACTGCCCTGCAGTCCCACCGGGCCACATTTCTCCTGTCAGCAGGAGCTGAAAGACATATTCAAACATCTTCTGCTATAAATGTTTGCAATGGGGGAACGTTGGAGATCCTCATTCGGAAGCTGGGCATTAAGAACATGTGCTTTCTTTGAGGTGTGTTTAACATAACCTCAAAGGAAGGCCAGGGCACACAGACTAACAGGAAGCAGATCTGTGTCACACTTGGCTTGTATTTTTATGATGTCTTGTTCACATCTTCTGAGATAATAACTATTCAAATCAGGCCATTAAAGCACAGTCATGATGACAGGGTGAATACGGTTAACTTCCTGACCTCTCAAAGCCCATTTATGTAACACCATTACACCACATGAACTACATGTCATTTGCATTTAGCTTTTCCTTAATTTCTGTGCCATATAGTTGAGCAAGACAGGCAGCACCAAGGTTTACATTCCTGAGGAAAATAACAAAGAGTTAACGCTTTTTTTTCTCTGCTTCAGTTGGAAAAATGTAAACTTGCGTTCAGTTTCCACTTCCCTGTGAGAGTATCTTGAGATTCCTGGAAACTGACATTGTGGCAGCAGCGTCCTGTCCCCAGGAGAGCGATGACTGTCACCATGCAGCGATGGTACGCGCAGTGCCGCACTGCCACTGTGTCCATTCGGCTGACGAACTGCACATGAGCGCGATACCCAAAGAGGGGTGGCGTACCACATGAGCGCTATAGCCGGAGAGGGGCGGCGTACCACATGAGTGCTATAGCCGGAGAGGGGCAGCGTACCACATGAGTGCTATAGCCGGAGAGGGGCGGCGTACCACATGAGCGCTATAGCCAGAGAGGGGCAGCGTACCACATGAGCGCTATAGCCGGAGAAGGCGGCGTACCACATGAGCGCTATAGCCGGAGAAGGCGGCGTACCACATGAGTGCTATAGCCGGAGAAGGCGGCGTACCACATGAGCGCTATAGCCGGAGAAGGCGGCGTACCACATGAGCGCGATACCCGTAGAGGGGCGGCGTACCACATGAGCGCGGTACCCTGAGAGGGGCGGCATACCACATGAGCGCGATACCCTGAGAGGGCAGGCGTACCACATGAGGCGCCAAGTATCCTGCATGTCATAAGAGCTTAGCACCACTGAGACTGCGACTGACAGCAGAGCGGGGTACACCTAGGATTTATAAAGGCACCAGATACAAGTTCTTCAATATGAATTACTTAAGGGCCACCTAGGTGTGAAAAACAGAATAGGCTGGTTTGAGGAGGACGCTTATGGAATTAAGCATTTATTATGGGTTCCCAGAAACAATCACTGGGTTAAAAACCTGGTTTGAAAGGTACAAAAATACTGAGCCAATGTGAGTGACTTTCTACTGTGCCATGTTTTTAAAAGAGGTCCCTGACCTGTTCTGATCAGACAGAGATCTGGATGTTATCTGCTGTTTCCCTCACGCTTGCCATAGAGGACGTTAGAGAAACATCAAACGTGCCACATTTTAATACACTCTGATTGGTTGAATCAGTGTATAATAAAATCAAGGAGAAGAATATAAATCAAACTCAGCCAGGCATAAAAGTGCAGAAGGTGTCCAACTCCCTGAAATAGCTACTGTACAAGATCTTGGGTGATGAGTTTAAGGTGCCGCATGTTGGTCCGCGCAAGCCACTCCTGGTGCAATGCGTCAAAAAAGAAATTGGTGTCTGCCTGAGCTTCAAGGGGACCCAAAAATTGCTGATGGCGGAACTCAGGGTCACCCAAATTTAATGTCAAATTTATTTATGCCGTAATTTTCAAAGCACGCTTTTGAGAGTGACGCCCGAGACGACCTTGGTCAGGTGTCTGCAAGGGCAGATTAAGCCACTCCTATGGATGGGAGTGACAGCAGGAGCAGGGGGTGAAAGGAGATGCCCTGTTTACATCCATGGGCTCGTTTTAGCTTAATGGGAGTCAGAGAAAAAAATGGTTATATTTGGGAGAAGGAGGGGACTCAGCTGGACATTTCTCATCAGATCTGATGCATGCCCAACAGCAGCCCCCTAGCCTCTCTATCGCAAACTGTATCCCAAAGTTCCCAAAATGAGCTTTTCCCACTTCTCATAACAGAACAGGAATCTGAACATCTCCAGGGACCAGAAAGCCATTTGAGATAACTAGGAAAGGAGCGTTCTTGAAATATTTCAAGGCGAACCAGATGACGCAAAACAGCCACAGAAAAGGTTGGCTTGTTCTAGTACAATCTGACTAAAATTTAGCCACCAGAAATGATTTTCTTGCACTTTACACATGTGCAAGTCTTCTGTCGATTATATGAACTTTTTTCTTGCCGCTAAATAGATCAAATTAATCCCAAGGCTCATTTTAGCTGCAATTATTTCAGGCATTTGTAACTTGAAAAGCTTTTGACGTTTACTGTGCGAAAAACTAGAAGCTATTTTGTGCTTGCAGATGCAAAGCTGAAAATATCATCTGTCTATAGGTGTGTACAAAAGCAAATTCTTTTCAATGTATCAATAGAAAATATATTCTGAGATTCTCTTGAAAAAAAAATGAGATGAAAGATAATTGAGCTGAGTGCTGAATGAGGAAATAAAGGGCTTTAAATGCATACATGCTTCCTTTCTTTTGGGACAAACTATCACTCTCCTGAACAGCCCAAAATCTGCTTCTCCCTCACATACAATGCATGGGAAATCTCCTGTTGCCATAATTCTTCTAAAACTGTGCTGCTGGTGGGTGGGAAAGGGGGATATGATGTCCGTGGGGGTGGGGTAGGGGGTTCTCAGTGTTGGATATGACTGGCTCGAGTGGTGGGGAGCTGGACCTCTGTTGTGGAGGGGGGGGGCTGTCCAGACAGAAAGAAGAATTATGTGTTCTAAAGTCTGACTGCAGGGTGGTGAACTTTGCCTAGTTACAGATTCCCTCTGCAGACGCACTGCAGTCTCCTGCTGGACACTCTTTGCTTCCATGTAGTGACTGCGATCTCTGTCCACTCTGCCACTGAATGAATAAATGTAGCTCAACTAATGAAAACCTTTGTTTTAAGATGCAAATAATAAAGCCTGCATTAAACCGAATGTGACACTGTAACTGAGAAAACAAGTAACACTAACTGAGGAAGAAGTCACACTGAACAAATAAGAAACACTCTATCTGAATAAAACAAATAACACAGTAACTGAATAAAGAAGTAGTACTGAAACAGAAGTAACGACTAACAGTGTAACTAACAGTGGAAGAAAACACTTTGAACCTACAAGTAACACTGTAAAAGTGGCTGCATGCATCAAATGATGTCTGGACAAAACTAAATTGAACACATTGTTGAGAAGAACCTGTTGCATATTTTAAATGAAACTAATTTGTTCATTGGTGTCATGCCACAACACCGGAAAGCGCACAATGGTAAACACTGTAGACTCGCATAGAGAGTGGAAAGAAACGTACACTTATTTGCAATCTCTACCCATAAATTGCAAGTTGTCTGCACATCTTTACAATCCCAACATGATCTGTCATATAAATGTGGATAACTTCGCACAAATTCAAGGAGTCTTCCTTCAATGGCATTCAGTTTATTTATTATTAGTATTTATTATTCTTGTTCTCTGCAAATATTTTTATAATACTACCATATTCTGTTGTCAGGAAACTGTGAACTATTTTAGTTTGCATTTTAGTCTTTGCACTGTATGTATTTTTGTCTCCTCACTTGCTGCTGCGTGCACCAGAATTTCCTGCTGGGATCAAAAAAAATGTAATCTTAATCTTAATCTTAATCTTAATGATTGCAAAACCTTTCACTTTTACTTCGGAACATTACAAGGAACTAGTGACACATGAGTCTCTCTTGTGTAGCCAACTGTGGATAGTGGGTGGGATTAGAACAAACAAAAAAGTTTGCCTTGGGGGTCCTACACAGTTGGCACGCCCAAACAGTAATCAGCTCATATCACGCTGTATCGCTAAAAAGAGATTGATTCCATCAATTTCGTTTGAATTATATGGCCACCCTCACTTGCTAAAGTTAACGCGCTAGCTCACAAGCTGACCGCGTAATGGGCCCCAGCACTGAGGCCCTCAGACGTGCGATAAGCAGCCATTGCGCTGTGTCAGACACCCTCCCCCCCCCCCCCGGGCTGTAAAAGCGTCGCTCAGTGAAAGGCTGCTTCCTGAATGCCTACTGAGAAATAAACTCACATTGAATCTCTGCTCTGTGAGTCACTGGCTTTTAAACTTTCTAGCCCCTCCACGCTGGCTAAATAGCTGCATGTCATATCTGGGCATGTAACGCACAGCCTGCTTGGGCTGAGCGCTTCCTAAAGAGCATGTAAGGCTCTTCACTGGTCAGCTGAAGTTCTCTGTTCTCTCTTTGTAGATGGGAAGGGGCGGAAGGGGGGGAGCTGAGTCTTCAGCCTGTGGTCATTTGGCGCAGGTAGAATGGGCAATGAGCGCATAACTGCCCATTCACTAAGGCTGCTGAGTCACATTATTTCTCCTGACTGTTTTGGTGTATGTCCAGGGAAGCAGCCAATCCGGACACAGACTTCTAGGGAACAGACCTGAGGCTCTGCAGCAGGAATAGCAGTGGGGGATGCTGTGTGGCTCATTAGCTTAGGACACTGTGCCTGTGAACAGAAGGTCACTGGTACAAATCCCAGAGAAGGCAGAGCGATTTCACCATTGGACCCTTGAGCGAGGCCCTTAAGACCAAATTACTCCAGGGGGAATCTGACTCTGCTTTCACCAAATAAATGCAGTAGTAGCTCTGTGCCGTGCTTCCACCAAACCATTTAAGAGATGTAAGACGAGGTCCATTTCTCGAGGTGGTCCTCACAGCTTGATAAACTGCAGATTTTTTCAGGGTCACTTCTGATCTGAAGGGAGGTGTGGCTTGTAAATAGATTTGGCTTTTGCTGGGGTGACGTGTTCCCCCCCCAAAGAATACCCTCTCTTGTCTGACATTTAACGGACTGGCTGCCATATTTTTACAGTCCCGTGCCCGCTATAATTTTACGATCCATCGCAGACTGTCTGAGTGCCTTTCCTCTGTTAGCTCCAGGCATATTCCCACTATTTATTCACTTAACAACCATCTGCACACGCACTGCAGCTTTCATTCACACCTTCCCCAGAGCTCACGGTGATCAATATCTCATAAGGAAGACAAACACTCCCCAGGGACTAAAATTATTAATCTGTCACTGCAAAACAGGTCAGCCTTAAAATAGCCTCTTTCTCAGAGGAGATCCTCACCCTCAGAAATGCTGTGCAGATTTATTTATTTTTCTTTACGTTCGATCTCGCATACCATGGAATGGAACTGGACTGGAACAGTGGCCAGACGTGGAAAAGCATAGTGACAATCCGGCTGGACTGAGTTATTATCTACAATGTTCTGTTCAATACGCCTCTAAAACATCATTTCCCCTGTATACAAAAATAGGTAAAAAATGGGAGGCCAGACTGACTCCCTGAATGTAACATGTCAGTTGCTAGATTTGCAAAGGTGTCTTTATGGAGGGGAAAACACCAGCCTGAGTCTTAACACATGCGAGGCGCATGCAAGTCATGACCGTGTTCTGCAAGACAACAGTTTCACAAAGGTTTGAAACGTGGGCGTGCGTGTGTACAATTAAAGACAGAGAAGACTGCTTGGAGCAGATAAGATAAGATAAGATAAGATAAGATAAGATAAGATAAGATAAGATAAGATAAGATAAACATACACACAAGCACTTAAGCTATCCATAGAGGAGAGTGTACTCATGTCACAGCTGTCCTGGATACCCAAACATATACATGAACACAAAGTCCTCAGTCTAAAGCGTGGATGATCTTCTGCTGTTCTTGCAGTTGTGGAAGCAGTGAGGGTTATAATAAGTCAGATGGAGCCATCTGCCATGGCTCTACCCTGAAGCACCCTGAGGAGATCTTACTCCAGGTCCTTGCTGTATAACTGATGGACCATGTTAACTCTTACTTCTTCACAGCTGGATCCCCAAGCACAAACATGCCCAAACTTGGTCATAGTGGACTGGGTACCAATCCTCCCTCATGATTGCCCTGGGTACTCCAGCCCTCGTGGTGGGTGTCAGAACACCCCATAATAACCCTCAATCTCTTTCCCCCACCCCACAGCAGAGTAACAGGAATGTAACACCATCCAATGCTTCTTCTAGAGAAAACAAAGACCGGCCAACACACTAGACCACCAACATGGACATAATCACAACCCAAAAGGCTCTCAAAAATCCAGTCGGTCAAGTTGATTTTTTTCTAAACAAATATGGATAAAGAAATCAAGAAAGTCAAACGCAAATCAGAAATAAGTAACAGAAAGCAGGAGTGACCTCAGGGTACATCTCCTTTATATGAAGTTTTATCGTTCAAAGAAAATTGTCCTCACCATGTCATTATAAAAACACAGCCTAGAGAAGAGACTGAATTACTGTAGTGAGCATCCTTTTAATAAGAGCTCACACTGTCCACTATATTAAAAATGATAAATATACATAAATTCTGGTTTAATATATCCAGCTAACATAATAGCAGGAGGAATTCAAGCTACATGAATACCTAGAAACAGAATAACATTGACATTAATAGGATATAGTGACAGGAATTTCAAAGGTAGCCACACAAATCAACAAATACACATATCACATGGGCTGTCCAGTGACACAATGCAGAGACTTTCGCATAATATTAGAAAAGCATTTTAACTTGATAAGCTTCATGGTTATTGCTATTAACTTCATTACTGAGTTCAGTGTAAATTATCTATGGAAATGGAACTGGCCAGCTCCAGGCAAAGATTACCGAGCCCTGGATGTGCACTATGAATTGTGAGTGCTGTGAAAGCCACTGGGGAAGCAGGCATCCTATGTGGAGCGACAGATGCCTCTGGCCACTTGCCCTGCTAATATATCACTCCTGAAAGTGGGGTTAGTACCCCATGGTGTGCCATCTCCTGGTACCTCGTGGGGGTATCTCCTGGTATCTCATGTTCTGGTACCTCGTGGTGGGGTGTCTCATAGCGTGGCACTTCATGGGGTGGTACCTCATGGTGTAGATGTGTCGTCACGGAGGCAGTTCCAGATTGTCGGGTGAGAGGTCACAGTGCATCTAACTGTAATGCCTTGCGTTGGGATCAGAATGCGTTGTTTTAACCCAGCTCTGTAAGTAAGTCAAACGCATCCAAAGACCGGATTGGGGAAACAAACTGAAACACGGACTAAATACAGTAGACTAATGACAACAATCAGAAACAGCTGATCACATGGAGATCCCACACGAGATTAACGAGGGGGCGTGGCAAACGGATGGAGCAGATGATCGGGCCAGGACAGGGGTTCTATCTCGTTTTTGAAGCCATTAAGAAAAATGTTTTATCCTGTTCATTTTGTGTGTAAATGCCAAAGAACACATATTTAGGTGTAATTTTGTTGGGACAGGAACCAATTAATTTGTTTTCCATTATTCCTTATGGGAAAAATTCGATCAGAACTCGAATATTTTAGGATTCGATCCAAAGTCCAGAACGGATTAAGTTTGAGAACCGAGGTATCACTGTTTATGTGGTCAGTTAAAAGTCAGTTCGTGGTCTGACTTTCATACATTTTTAAGTCTAAGTGTTATATCAGGGCCACGCAAACCCAAATAATTATTACTGTATACATCCCGCCTAAGCAAAAGAGACCCTCAGGATGGGAAGGGGAGGGGCAGGCTTGCAGCCCCAAACAGAAGCACAAAACAGGGGTAACACAACACAATAACTGTCTTGCTCTTTTCCGAGGAAGTCACAGACCAGGACTGTTATAAAGACCATCATAAAAAAGTACCTTTATGCTGCCTGATTATGGTTTTCGCAGCCGTTACTTATTATTGACGCTGAGAAGTATGCCAGGGCTGTTGGAAACTCAAAATCCCTCTGCAAAATCATGGCTCTAAATGCAGAGCCAATTAAGGGGGGTAACAAGAGCATCTTCAACAAGCATAGGAACAGCCTCCTCGGCCACACAACGGTCGGCTTACAGTTTGCAGGAATCATTGGCTTTCCTTACCGCTTTTAGGTCCAAGAACCCATGAGCTTTTTGTATCAAGCAACTCATAACGGAGCTCGGAGCCCACGAGTGAACAAATGAAGCTGAGGAGAACTGCAGCAAAAACACCCCGGCAAACATGCAGTTGTGAGGCACCTGACTCACATTCCTTAATCGCTCTTTCATTGACCACACAGAGCTGAGCTTCGGCTTTGGTCGTTTGCAAACGAGTATCTGCTCAGCATCACACAAGCACTCTGCTGACAGCCTGCCTCTACCGCCGCTCCCATCCTACCCATAAGTCAAGATGGCGATGATGAAGCAGACAGGTGACCCAAACAGCCTAAGGGACCGGTCCTCTCGGTCTCCTCCTGCCTCGTGGCACTTGCTAAACACCTCCGATCACCTCTCAGCTCCGCCGCTTACCTCAGGTCAGCAACTCCCTCATGCTCCACATCCGTCCCATCTGGGCACGTCTGAGCCAGATCTGCCAAGATCAGCAGCAGCTTCTTACCTCTGGCTGTCAGGGGACTAAATACCCTGCCGTCCATCTTACCCGCTACCCAGCCCTGAGGTCACTCCCAACTTATTATATATTTTCATCACTTTAATTATTCCGTGCCGTTATGCTGTCACTTATTGTTTACAAACACATTGCACTGTGCATATGAACACTTGCGTTCGCCCTCCCCCCTTCCCCCCCCCCCGTTTTGTACTGTGAAGCTTTGCACTCTAAGTACTGTGAAACCGCCCCCCGCCCACTTCCTGTCTACATTTTGCACCATGGTCCTGGGGGAACGTTATTTTGTGCCACTGCATTCCTGTCAATTGATGGCACGACAATAAAGCTCACTTGGCTTGACTTGAGAAGCTCAGTTCCGGTGATTTGATAGCATCTCGATGGCTTCCTGGCAGAACCTGATGGGATTCGATTCAAGCCGAATCATGAAGACGGCATGATTCTGTGAGTTGCGCGCAGCAGGTAACCACGTCACACTAGGATGGAGCGGATACAAAATTTCTAAAAACAACTACACTTATCCTTACAGTTGCCTTTGCCATGGTTAAGAAAAGCTATTTGACATGGATGAAATCGTTCACCATCAAGTCTCCTAGTGCTTGTTTCATAGAAAGACAGTCAACATTAGCTGAGCGGGCTAGGACACTGTGTCTGTAATCGGAAGGTCGCCAGTTTAAATCCCAGGGTTGGCAGAATGATTTCACCTTTGGGCCTAGAAAGCCCTCAAACTGCTGCATGGAGAGACTGACCCTGCTTTCTCAAATGAATGTATACTGCTTAGGAAACATATTGGGTTTATTTCCTGATCATGAGCTGAACACTGGTTCTAGCATTCTAGGTATACCTGACAGGGTGAACTCATTGTTAGCCTCACACTCAAGTGCATAAAGTAAACATTATGGGATGCCAAGACCATGACGACTACCCACGTAAAAGAAATGATGTGCACTGCTCGGGACGGTGCCCCATCCTTATCTCCTGAGCATTCCTGCACTCTTTTTCTTGTTATGATTACATTGCTTAGCAAACACCCAAAGACAGGTTATTCCCTTCCAAATTTATGCTTCTTTACAGATGAATAATTTGCCCAAGAGCACCTCCTGAGACTCGAACCAGAAATGATTCGCTAAAAAGAAATGCTACGGGGTTCTCCTGCTGCCATTTTGGTAATAAGGAGGGAGGGACATTCGGTGTCACCAGGGACCTGGAGAGCGGCCGGCAGCCCAAAGGTTCCTACCCAAGTCATTGTCCCCGTGTCCAATAAAAATGTCTAAAGATAGACCAAAGGCACCATCTGGACGTGCTCAGTGGCACCGAACAGCTTGAAGGCCCCACATGCTGACCCCGGGTCCTTCATTGTGAAGCGTTCAAATAGATCACGCATGAAAAAAAACCCACAGCAGATTGCAACATACATTATGGTACACAGAGGTGTGTCTCTAAAGACGTGCCCCACCGGCACACCATGTATGGATGTCTATAATTATGGTTCAGTGCTTAATGGTTTAAAGTCTATTGTTTTGTGTCTTTATATGCAAGTCCACCGTTTCACCGTCTTCAGCCCGACAACCATGCGTTTCACAACACATTGAGTATAAATATGTATACAAGAAATGGATCTTTGATAGAGTGGCACAGTGCTGCAGTGTGTGGAGTTTGCATGTTCTCACTGTGTCATGGTGGGGTTTGCTCAGGGTACTCTGGTTTCAGAATAGGACCCTAAATAGGACAAATGGCTTCAGAAAATGAACGATTGAAAGTCTTCGATAGATTGACCTCAAACAGTCAGCTGAAGGCCTCTGGTATAATCAAGTGAAGAAATGACAGTGGGTTCCAAAAAACCACTGACTGGCACGTTGGGGCAGAGGGGAGCCTCCGAGTCACAGATCGGGGATGGCGACTTGTGTTTACCACACAGCCACTCCGTGATCAGGTGTACGCTTCACTCTCTGCTGCTCATAAATCTCCCAGCACTGTCAGTGTCTCTGAGCTCACATTATGTAAACCCAGAAGAGCCATCTCCTGCTGTTCGTGCTCACCGCTGTAAAGGCATCGCCCTCCATTTACAGGACAGAACTCAAACAGGCAGGATGGGGGGGCCCTGCTGATTGTACCATCCCCAGCCAGGGGGAGGCAGTGCTTTCCTGGAGTAGTTGGATAACAAGGCACCGTACAGGTCCTATTGTGCCCGTAATATGTGTAATTAATGCTTCACAGCTTCAGATATAAAATGAGTTATATGATTCAGCTACTACAACATTTATGCATTCAGCAGATGCTTTTATATAAAAAAAGACAGTTATGTGCTGGTGGACCCCTATTGGTATATAACCAGTCCCTTAACCAGAAGTTACTTGTCAGCAGGCAGGTGATCAGTCCCTTAACCAGCCAACTGCCTGGCAGGAGGTAACCAATTCTTTAACGTGTCAGCCACCTGTCAGTCAGTAACCAATCCATTAAGCAGCCAGCTACTTGTTAGTAGGTTATCACTCCGTTAACCAGTCAGCTGCATGTTAGTAGGTAAATAGTCCCTTAAGCAACTAGGCAGCAGATATATATGAGGTTGTAATCATTGCATATTTATGCCTTTTCCTACATATTCAATTAAAATAATAGCAACTCTCCAAGCTTTCCCACTTTTCCATCGGAGGTCGTAAATGAGTCATATTCTTTTAAAAACGCCTGATTCGTCCAACTCAATTAACAAGTGAGTGTAATCGAGCGTCTGGAGGCGCTACAGAAAGGTGATGCTTCGGTCTGTGTCTGTGAGTGGCGGGCAGGACGCAGGAAAGAGCCACGAGCCATGCTGGTAAGTCCTCAGCGCCTCCACCCAGCCCCCTCACTTCAGATGCACAGAGTTACACTCGCAGTTCCTTTTCACTGGGAAATATCATCCCATAATTATACACTGCTGCTTCTCGTCCCTAACTACATCCCCCAGTGGATATGCTTGCCAGCAGATAGTTTTTACCGTCTACTGTGAGCGTTCTTGTCAGGAGGTAAATGGATGCCCGACTATGACGGCGACGTCAGTCTGCTCCAAACTGAACCAGACCGGGGCCCCAAAAATGACTAAAGATGATGATATGGGGGGGTAGGGGGGGGGGATTTTGGGCCACTTTTAAGGCGCTTGGGTCATATTCAGAGGTCAGAAAGTCGACTAACTTTGGCAGTAATTTGCCTGACCTTACTAGACATTTTTGTACTTTGCCCTACAGTGACATGAAAAAGACTACAGACCAGGAACATCTTCCTTGAAGAAATTAATTAATGTTTTTTTTCTGAACCAGACGACTGTCTTATTATTCCTGAATGAGGGGCTAGGAAATTTCCGTCACGAGGTCTCTGGCCCCTACCGATCAAAACTGGAAGGGGCGTTTTTATCCCGAAAAGGCGGGTCTCATCACGCATCAGAGCTGTAATCTTGGCGTGAAGATGACCAGAGCCGGCTGAGGTCAGAGGTCGCGTGCGACCCATGGAAAAAAGCCACAGCTCTGTCCGACATTACAGCAGATTTGGGAGCGATTACAGCCCCCATTCTGATCATATCTGTCATTAATGAGAAATAACACACAGCCGGAACATTATCGTTAGGATCGCTTCTGTCATTAGAATAAAAACTCATTGCAAACATAATGCAAACTTCCGATTACGTTCCCACCAAGCCAATGAGGCAGGAAATCAACATTCATTAGTAAAAAAAGAAAAGACAGTGTCGTATTCTGCCCAGACATAAAGATATCTTAAAATCAATCGACACCCCATGGGGCTCGATAAGGTAGGAAAGCGAAATTACTATACTTATCTCTAAAATAAATCACATTATTTTTAAAATCGATGACTCATCGAACCACAGTATCGCAATATAAAATGCAGCATTTCTGTAAGCACAACTGTCGATTTCATTTTAATTTGCAACTAGAAAAAAATACGGATTAACTTAATTTAATATACAATTTATAAATTAATTTGAGTAACTAATCTCAGCAAATCCCAGGTAGAAACTACTACTGTACCATTATAATTTACCAAACTCATCTCCTCCTGTGAAATACACTCCTTGGTTTACAAAAAAAATCATGATGCTACGACTGAACGTGAAGAAACATTTATAGCAGCCTATAAACATGTCCGGTCATTTATAAGGCAGAAATAACCATCAATCACGTTTCGTAGCACCTGTTGATTTTTCTTTTCAGGAAAATAAGTTCTTTTATAAATTATCCAATCGCATTACGGGAAGACCTATCATACAGTTAATTCGCGTTAATCTACATATAATTTACTATAATCAATCAAAATATAATATATATTACCTATAAAATTGAATTACCTGTTTATTAATAAAATGCATCGTAGTTGACCGTAAGTTTCAAAGAATTATTTGCAGGTCACCCATCAATACATTACCTAATAATAATAATAATAATAATAATAATAATAATGTGCATTGCGGTTATAAGTTAAATCAGGACTACATATATATTCAACTATCCAGTTATATACATGTTCACGTATTATTGGGGATCTTCAAAGTTACAACCTACAGCTTCGTTTCTGAAAATGCACCAAACACGGCCAAAGTCCGCGGCTCTCACTCTCACCATCTCGAAGCGGCGATCCCAGCTTTCGGGACCATGTTACCGAGCGCACATCTCCGCAGCGCCCGTCGTGGAGGCTGGAGCTTCCCGCAGTCTCTGCGTGTCTTCAGCCCAGTTCCCGGCGCCCGGTCTGCGCGGCGGTTCGACCGCAATGGACCGGGTCGATCGGCGTCCCCGCAAGCCGCGCCTTCAAGTCCCTCCCCCGGATAATCGGGCAGCCTCACTGGGACGCGCCGGCCAGGGGCTTCGTAGGAACGGATCTTATTCCCGTGAAAGTCGGACTGTCTCTCGCGTTTTCGGACTTGTGGACGCAAGTGTGTGTTTTCACACACGATCATTAATGTGGTTAAATAAGGGTTAAATCAGGGTTAAACAGAAAACAGTCTGCACCGCTCAATTACTAAGGAGTTAGTTTGTGCGCATTTACAGCTTCCGACAGCTCCTCCGTGGACGAACCGAGCCCGTATCATTTTCAAAAGCATTAAAGTACATGATTAAGACAAAAAGCTCATTGCTAATGTCAGTGGAGATCTGACACTCAACGGCAGAGCGTATATTCACAGCAAGGAACAGCAACGTACGACTAGATACATAATTTAAATCAGAATATTAAAAGTACTTTTAAAAAGAACATTTTATTTCACTTATATATATATAGCCTATATATATATGTATGTAGCATATGTGAAACATTTAATATTATTTTGCAAATGTCTATGGCGTGTTGATGTCTTCACGTTTACTTAAGGTACAGCTTAGTTTTTATTTTTTTTTAATAGCTGAAATTTTCAGGTGTGACTTTCCGTCCGGTGAAAATTATGGGAAACGAGTAAATGATCAAGCTGATTTGTAACTTATTTGAAGAGCAGTTCAAATTAAACTTTCGATTCATTTAATATTAGTGGGAAATTATCTATAGATTTAGTAGTATGTTACTTGCTCGTTTACAGTATCTGTGCCTCGTCGTAGGAATAGTATGTGTAAGAGAAACATTTTCTTTAGGATTGTTCTCCAAATCCTTTAGAAATTCGAACTGCTGTTTCTAAAGGCAGAGCCCCCTTTCACCCCACACGAGCTCACCTTGATGTGCTCATGTGTTTATCAGACCCAGTCCCAGCACCCCCCCTAGTTCATTGGCACTTTTATCCAGTGTGACTGGCTGAAATCATCACCTGTAATACCGCGTATAAGGTGACCTGTATGGCTCCTGCGAAAGACCGGGACGAGGCAGGAAAACCTGCCGTGTCTGTGTGTGTCTAATATCTGTAAAAAAAAATACATGTAAAATATCTACGTATAAAACGTATAAAAAAACAGATGCCAGGGGCGAGGTCACCATATGCTGCCACTCACAGTAGGTTTAATCCAATTCTTATTGGGTACTTTGAGAGATTCCATTGGGTGAAACGCGCACAGAAACCCAAGGGCGGCTCCTCACATCTCCCGTTTACTAAGTGGAAGATAAGGTCGTGTCGAAATCACACGGCGGCGTTTGTCACGCAGCATTTTAGCCAGCTTCCTGAAGACCTATGATCCCGCACTAAACAAATATAATTATGAAGCGCTGACTGGGAACACTGAGCAATAATCCCCCTAATTATGTGTGATCCATCAGATATATGTTCCTCGGTTGGAAATACAAAGAAAAATGCCTGATGACAGTGGAGCATTTTGGGGCACCGAGTTCAGAATAAACTGTGGCGATTCCTTATTTTTCAATCCAATTTCCCAGATTTCCCCCATTTCACATTCCACCCCTTTTCATTTTCCAGCCCATTATATTTTATATGGACTTGTTCCTGGGAAGAAAATCCTACCAGTGTTTGAAGGCAATAAACCCCACTGTTCGGCCCACAAATGGACGCGCTGCTCGCTTACTGACTTCTCCGTTATCTAGAACACCAGACCTCGCCAATAAACATCACACAGATAACACTGCATTGTTTTATATATTTTAATTTTGGTTTATAGACCTGTGTTCAATTCCACCACAAGGTCTTAAAAAAAAATCAGAAAGGAGAAACCAGTGATAAAACATGAATGGTGCTTTTAGTGCTGAAGAGGATAAACATGAAACAGAAAGCTGTACTGAGCCAGGTGGCCAGGTTTACCCATGTGAAGTTTCTGGGATTGCAAAAGGCTTGATTATATAGAAATACTAACCTAGAAATTGTATATTAATGAGACACATACAGCAAATCACACATCGCCATTCCACATGAAAATGCAGAGTGTCCATGACAGGAACATTTAGATATGATCTGAAAAGTTAATTATGATAATCATGACTATGCATAACATGCAAATAAACGGCGTATTGGAAATAAGTGGCACATTTCCCGCCGTTTTCACAAGTCATAGCAAGGCGGGGGGGTTGGGGGGGTAGGAGGTGGGCGTCACTCGGAGACTGTGACGTTTGTTGGGTCTTATGTTCGTGTCATGCAAGTAATGAGATCAGCCGTCCTGCTATCACTGTAACTCAAACCACACAAGCTTCCTCTGTTCTACATCCAACCAACTTTAACGAGCAGAACCCTAATTCACTAATTGTTCAATTGTAAATATTCTCTGGAAACCATTACATTTCATTATATATATATATATATATATATATATATATATATATATACATATACACAAACACACCAGTTTAGGAGAAGTGTGGA
>JABFDZ020000002.1:27631224-27645447 GCA_019775955.2 Pollimyrus isidori
CTGACTCTACCATTTGAATGTCTCAACAGAAATCGAGACTCATCAGACCAGGCAATATTTTTCCAGTCTTCAACTGTCCAATTTTGGTGAGCTCGTGCAAATTGTAGCCTCTTTTTCCTATTTGTATTGGAGATGAGTGGTACCCAGTGGGGTCTACTGCTGTTGTAGCCCATCGGCCTGAAGGTTGTGCATGTTGTGGCTTCACAAATACTTTGTTGCATACCTTGGTTGTAACGAGTGGTTATTTCAGTCAAACTTGCTCTTCTATCAGCTTAAATCAGCCGGCCCATTCTCCTCTGACCTCTAGCATCAACAAGGCATTTTCGCCCACAGGACAGCCGCATACTGGATGTTTTTCCCTTTTCACACCATTCTTTGTAAACCCTAGAAATGGTTGTGCATGAAAATCCCAATAATTTATCAGATTGTGAAATACTCAGACCGGCCCATCTGGCACCAACAACCATTCCACGCTCAAAATTGCTCAAATCACTTTTCTTTCCCATTCTGACATACAGTCTGGAGTTCAGGAGATTGTCTTGACCAGGTCCACACCCCTAAATGCATTGAAGCAACTGCCATGTGATTGCATTAATGAGAAATTGAATAGTTTTTCCTAATAATCCATTAGCTGAGTGTGTGTATATATATATATGATGAATAACAAGACATAATAAGACAGAGAAAACATTAAAACATGGACATAGACAAAAGGCGCAGTTAAATGCCTGACTGAAAGATACAAATGCTCATTAATTAAATGAACAAGAATGGGCAATAATTAATAAGGCAGTTTCTTCACCTGATATTTTAGACATTCACCAACCCATTGTAAATGTTTCCTCTAAAGGTTTCTGGGCTCATTTATATTCCTAGAGCTAATATTGCTGGTCTGACACCACGTTCCCTTCCAGACTGTCTGGAAGATGACCTCTGCAGGCTCTGTGGAGCAGAAGACACATACGTTTAGCCCAGACTGGTCCTGATGAACTAAATTAGTGTTTCCTAACCCGGTCCTTGGGAACCCTCAGACAGTTTTCACATCTCTGCTCCTTCCCAGCTTCCAGTAGGGAGCAATAATGTGGAGTGGCAGGGAGGGAAGAAAAACTAGAACTATCTGGGGCTTCCTGAGGAATAGGTTGGGAAACACTGATCTAAATCCACCGACATCAGATCGACAAGTGGAAGCCCTGACCCAGTCAGGCATTTTGTTGTCATGAACCTGTTATCATGGCAGAGCTTTGTGTTGCATGCCCATGTGTGCAGGTTCTGCTGTCATGATACGGGCTGACATCCCTCATCTGGAACCAATGCCTATGATTCTGTGCTGTGTCGTTGGAATAGCTTAAGCCACAGGACAGAGAAACATGCTGTTGTGAGAATAACAATCCTTTCAGTATAAAAACAGACAATCAAGGACATCAGTGTTTAGATTCCATCACCCCCCCCCCCCTTGACTTCAGCTATAAAATATCAATTTATTATTTCTACTTATTATTATTATTATAGATTTCAACTGCTCAGGCATATTTCATATTCACATGAAATTCATCTGCTCACTCTACATCACACACTATTTACTTCTAAGCCGTTACTATGGAATTCCATGAAATAATTTCTCTGACATTTTTGTTACCTTTTTATTAAAGATCTATTACTTATTGCTATTGACCATTAATGTCTAAATGTTATTTTTCTATCGTCTAAATGTGTGGGTTGTGGTACTGTAAATCAGCAATTTTCTTTGAGACTAATAAAGTATCTATTACTATTATTATTATTATTATTAATAATAATAATAATAGTTATGCTAACTGAGAGATGTAATATATTACAGAACTGTGTAACACTGCATCGCTGATCAGTCCTCAGGCTGAGTAGCTTCTCGAGAACCCGCTCGACAACTGAGACTCTCACACGTTCCTCAGACGCCCATCTGCCATAACTGCTTACCCAGCACAGGGCACCGCGAGCCTGGAGCCCGGCCCAGGAAGCACTAGGCACAAGGCGAGCGGCTCCTGATGGGATTGTCGGGCACACAGTGCTCAGTGCCGCATTACAGTATGTTTTTGGACTGGGGGGGAGCGAGACTGAAGTGCCCGGAGGAAATCCTCACAAACTCCGCACACGCAGAGCCGGAGATGGGATTCAGAAGCATGACCCTGTAAGCATGAGGTCGCGAGACGACCCATAGAGCCACGGCTATTCTCAAAGAGGCAAAGCCCTTTAATTACGAAGGCTTTAGCTAAATGAATCGTTAAAACAAAAACACAGTGAGTCAGAGCGACTGTCACGGGCTCTCTTGATTCCTCCCAAAAGCAGAGAGCCGTGAGTCCGACCAGGCCGACCGATACGGATCACCCAGCTCCCTCACGGCAGTCAGGGGCTTTGGTGAGAGCCTGGGGGCGCTACACGACCACATGTCCCTGTACACAACAGCAGAAACCGAAAGGTGCGCATAAACAGGGGATAGAGAGAGCTGCACATTGCCAGGGCAGCACGCCATGAACTTTGGACCCCTCGGCAGTAATCTAGCGCTCCATAAGTAGATAAACTGAAAGTGGAGGGGGGGTTGAACACACTTGTAAAATCATTTCACTGATACTGAAGATGGCTCACATTCCAGATGACTCTTCCTAATTACAGGTAGTGCCACATACAGGAAGCACTTTTTTTCGCTTTTATTCAAAGTGACGCACTTTGGAAAAAGCACAATTGGACAGTTACTACTACTAAAGAGTGGTGGTGTAGCAGCCATATACAGAAAGGACATAAAAACAGCACCCATTTCCTTCCCTACTTCAAATTCATTTGAACACCTTGCCTTCAAATTGTCCAGTCCAACCCCTTTGACTATTGCACTTATCTTTCGCCTGGTCAAACTCAACCCCTCATTCTTCACTGACTCCTCCACTTTTCTGACCCAGCTTTGTGCCTCTTCACCATCAGATCTCCTCCTTGGTGATATCAAGTGTCATGTTGGTGATACAAACTCTAAACCATGGAATTCCTGGAGTTACTTCAACCACTGCTCTCTGACCCACATGCATGTGTTCATTTATTTGTTGTTATTTGTGCTGTCTTCCTATGCAACTTCTCAATATGTTTTGTTTCTGATTTTATATGTGTTTTTAATGTATACTTTAACTTTATTGTATCTCCAATTTCTACGTAAAGCATCTTTGAGTAAATTGAAAAACACTCTATAAATAAAATGTATTATTAGTTACTGGCTAAGAGGCTTATTCCATGTGGCATCTCTCTGCCAAACACGAGATTTGAACCAGCAACTTTCTGCCCACACAAACGGTTCTAACCCAGCGAGCCACAGATCAGCTCCACAGTCCACTCTCTCTCCTTGTTCTGTGGCTTTTAAATGAGTCCCCATTCGCGTATTCTTGCTGCAGATAATTCCTCTTGCGATTGCAATTAGAGATCACTCTTCATTAATGCAGACATTACAGCTGATTGTGGGCTTATTGGATGCTCTTTTGGCCCAGTGGTGCCTCGTCTGCTAATTAAGTGTCACAGGCACATTAGATGAATTTTACTCTGTGTGTGTCTGACAGGATTTGGCTAGAAATGTACCTTGCGAGGATCCTCCTCTTCAATCACCTCCACCGTCCTCCGGAAAGCTTTTGTGTTTCATGTCGACCGGGCTTAGCGTCACAACGGGAGAAATGTGAGGGTCACAATGCGTGGACACTGTTGTCACGGAGACAAGAAACTCATAAGTGGGGATCCAGTCATGGTGTCTTTTACCAAGAGCCAATTTACAATCTGAAATCAGAGCTGAAGTTATGGTTATAAATGTTATAAATGTTTTAGTAACACACGCAAGATTATAGGAGACTGACCAATCGGCATACAGCAAGAACTCAGTGCTGAAGTGAAATGCAGGTCTTTTTAATTGAAATGGTAGTTTACAAATCCTGTCCTTGATCATAGTGTCATAGATTAGACCTTCAGCCTAGTTGAGAGTCAAACAGAGGTAAGTGCAGAATCATGAAATCAATTGAAAGCAAGGGAATACAGAAACAAATCAAGCACTTAAAATGGAAGGAACTCTGAGGAGGACGAGACTCTGCACTGTCTCACCGGTTTAAGTACAAACAGTACATACTACTATATTAACCTGTGACCAATAAGGAATCGTCCAATTAGTATTCTGGCAAGAGCAGTTTCTGGTGAGACTTTGGGAGTGGTGTTGGGTACAGAAAACTGTGCAAATGTCACATCTTGCAGGCAGGGAAGCAGGAACAGGGAAGGTGAAACAAAGTAAAATAAACAGATTTAATGCAGGGCATAGAGAAAAACAACACGGAAACTCGATAACAGTACAGTAACAATACAATGACAGACCTAGGGAAACAAACTCTGACGTGGACTTAAATTCATTGAACTACTACGGACAATTGGAACCAGCCATAAAACACCAGGAATCAACATGAGGTTAACGAGGGGGGCGTGGCACAGGAGCATCAGCACGATCGGGTTGTGACAGCAAAACTGTGCAAGTGGAATGTGGCAAGTGGGGCATAGTAATCCACTCAGCACAACATCAACCGTAAGAGATACCCCGACCAAATTAAACATTTGGGGACCATTAAAAGAAAACTCCCGAGATATTAATGGATACTTTTCGAAGGTCCTTTTAAGGGCAAATATGGAGTTGAGTAGGCACCAGCCCACAGCACAGCCTGGCGATAATGAGCATATTATCCCCGTCGTTGTTGATGACCTGTGACCTGTGTTGACGAGCTGGAAGAAAGCAGCAGTTTCACAAGGGCACTATAATGGAGCAGCAGTTCTGCAACTTCTGCGTGGTTCTTGTTTTTGCATTTTTTGGCTGTTATGAATTATTGCATCTACACATATATTCATTACTGTAATTGCTTTCCATTTGTGCTTGTAGTGATTATGTTCTCAATTATTAACAAGGTACAGCATGCAGTTTTTAAGTGATAAATCATCCATCCTTCAACATTAACCAGACTTCACTTTCTTCCTGATCACAGAAACTACACTTGATGTAACTGCTCCTGAAACGAGCTCCATTAAGGCACACATTGTGTGCTTACTGAAGTCTTGCTCTGTTGTCACTACTGCAAAAGGAAGATAGGTCACATGATCATGGTTCAGTCTATCCGGACACACTGCTGTGACTAGGCACTATGGTCAGGTGATATGGGGCAGAAAAGTACCAGGTGTTATGTCCAGCGTCGTCCGCTCCTCCTGTGTGACACGCCCACCTCATTACATCCTGTGATGACCCATTGTTTCCACCTGTGTGGAGTTGCCGCACGCCAGTCCTGTGCCTTGTCTTGTGTATTTAGGTCTGGGTCTGCGTCTTTTCGGCAGACGCAGCATTAAAAAGGTCGTATGTCAGTGTGTTCATGCATTAAAAACCTCGTTTCCCTGTACTCCCGGCTGGTTCTCTCTTTGTCCGCCCTGCACGTGCCCGCGGACGCAACACCAGGGATAACATGCAAACATTTTCTATTTCATGGAGTTTGGCTGCAGGCTGTCAAAACACCAGACCAGCACAGCTATGCTATTCCAGCAGCTACACTATCACCAAATGAACACTAACCAGCACAGACCAGTATGTAAACCAGTCATGTTATTTTTTTCAGTAGGACTGTAATTTCATATTAACAGGGGAGACATTTTAAAAACAATGAAAACTATTATACTGCTGTGAAAAGGCCTGAGTAGACGGTAATATTTATCCACAGTCATGTACAGTAACATAGACACACGCAAAGTATCCACCCTACCCTAGCCACACTAATCAAAAACCTCACACTGTGCCTGATCAATTACACCTACTGGCTCTTTCTGCCGCAGCGGCTGATTGGAAGATGCAGAACTGTGATGTCCTCCATGTTTACAAGCAGCCAGGCTGCAGGCAAGACCTCTGCCTTTGATCATGGCTCCCAAGCGATGGTGTCCCTCCCCAGTCACGGCCTCACTGTGGCCAGGGCACCCAGTTCAAAGAAGAGGAAACATCAGACGTCTGCCTTCAAAAACCTGCCCCCTCCCACCCTGAGCTGCCTGTGCTCTAGGGCTCACCTTCCTGCAGCAGCCTCATTCCTGCTTTTCTTGCCATTTGTCCCAAACTGCCAGTTATTCTGTGATTAATACACATTTTTTAAAAGTCCAACTATTCTGAGTATCTGCACAGAAAGTAAACAGCGTCCCTCAGTCTTTGTTTGAATAATGGCATCACTCTTTTATTTGTTCAGTTATAAATGCTTTTTTTAGTTTAAATTATAATTCTTTGCTGGAGATATTACACCAGTTTTGAAACTAAACAAACTAATATGATTTTTGTTGTAGTAGATTTTGAAGAGAATCATTCTGGGCTGTAGACATGAGGTCATTATATGGGCTCAAAAACTTGAAAATACCATTTGTACCATCTGGTTCACACGTTACCACGTCAATGAGCTCTGACATGCTATGTGTACTGATACAAAAGCTCTTTTAACTTAGTTATTTTCGCCAGGGTTAGGGTCTGTGCCATGGGGAGGCAGCAGATGATGGTCTGTTGGAATGACAGCTCATCCAATCTGGGTTTTCCAGATGCAAAAATCCAGTTAACCTCCAAACCGCCTCTTGCTGGCACCAACTAGTTCTGCTGCCTCATTCACATAAAGCCTTCATCCAGTAATCACATCACACCACTTAGAAGCCAACCATAATCTCGGCACGACTCATGCCTGCAACATCACTAAACGGGCTGGAAGTGACGGCCGTTCCCAAAGAACCTCTTCCCGTCTCCCTAAGTGCCTAATTTCCCTCGCTTCAAGGTGCTCAGCTCCTTTACCCCTGATTACCCCTGATTTGCATTGCAAGCAGCACACAATAACAATACAAAAAAAATAAAAACACTGACGACGTAGTTTTGTTTCTGCAAGGAGAACGTTCCACTGGGTGTTGTTGTTGTTCATAATTACCCGTCATTCCCAAGACGCCAGCCAGAGGACCCCATGTTAAAGCTGACACCAGGTGCACAGTGTGCCGGCTCAAGGCTGAGAGTCAGTCATGTGTCCCTGGTGAAAAGGGAGACCCAGCTTCAGCCGAGAGGTCCAGAGATGGAGATAGATGTGGACGTTGCCACTGGAAAGGAGTATGGCTCTGGGGCACTGGCAGCACTTAGGGCACTTTAAGGACTGCATGGCTGAAATATTAATGAGACTGGTCCATTAGGGTAATGTGTCCAGTCCCTAGAAACCTTGGCTTTGGCACTCAAGCCACCTGAAGACCATGTCTACACTCCAATATCTCCTAACCCTTTCCGGCACAACTGGTAATTAATCAAATGCACTATTACATATTTAGCGCTGGAGTAAAACAGATAATGTAATCATGATGCTTTAATATTCTACAGAGTGGGTGGGGCCAAAGTTGACGATTGTGTGCTACTGGTCCTCCCCCGACACTCATCGCAGGGAAACCGCATGAATATGGGTCTCAGTGGACAGCATCGCTCATGTTTCAAAGGAGAGCAAGATGGAATACGTGAAAAGTAAAGGATACCAATGTATCCGTACCTCATTACATTTCAGAAACAGAACTAATATGGGTAAGCGGAGAGCACTATTAATCAATTGAAATGGTTAGTCGGGAGATCAGAGGATTGAATGAACTGGATAGTGGGTAAAACACAGAGTTAGTGGTTTTGTTCAAACCACTCAACCACTCTAGGAGATTCTTCCTGTTGAGAGCTTAGTTAGCACATTGCTAAATGTTTCAAGCAATGGCTTCAGACTACCATGGGGAAAAAACACTGTAGGACAGAAAGCAATGCGCCGACTGCTACTCCCAGTGGAGGCTTTATTTATCAGCGGTCACAAATGCTGCTTCTCTGAAATAATTACCATCCATTTACATGCTAGAGCAGATCGCTCTCAATCAGTCATCGCTCGCCAATCTCTCATGCGGCATCATGTTGTTTTGTTACATACTTCCGCTGCCGGGAACAGATTGGTGGAAGGCTGGCAATGGGCTCAGCTAAATGACAGCATGTGACCAGAGTCGGCCAATGAACAATGGGAGCACCCTGCAATTACCGGCCCAGCTCTCGTCACCAAATGAGAAAGCTGAACCCGCAGCATCAACGCTTCCTTAGATATTTATGCGCTTTTCAGAATGATTTGGGGAGGGGAAAAAAATAAAGAGAAGTGAGGAAAAAGACTCTGGGAGCTGCTTCCTCCCAGTGAGACACAGAGAGAACATGCTTACGCAAAAGCAGGCCTGAAAGAAGGCCTGACAGATGCTCCCTTAGTACAGCCTTAACTGAGAGAGGTACTGCAACTATTCTTAGCAATTTCATGATCCTGCTGGGAATAAAGCACAAACTCAGGAAACAAACTGGTTGTTTCAAGCAGGTCCTCCTACTTTTTTGACCTCCGATTTATGCATAATGTTGACAATGAGCAGGGTAATGCTACAATGCCGTCAGCTAAACGATGCCTGGACTTGGTATGGCACCCTTCTCGATTCTCCTCTTTTCTGGGAAGCTGCCTTTGTCCTTGGTGTCCCTGTTTGCCTCAGGAGGTCATGACATCCCGGCAGTTCTAAGTGGGACAAGTCTCTCCAGCCTAAAGCTTGGACCTGCTTCGTCCTGCATTCCCGGCTTCTCTGACTGGAAACAAACGCAGGTTGAGCTGGACTCTGCAAGCAAATTGCCAGGCTCTCCTTTGGTTCCCCCCTGTGATCACACACCATTGGTGCCCTTGCCTTCAGTGCTACATGGCTTGTGTTATACACCCACACTGGCCTTAGTATGTCTATTTCAGTATAGTGAAGGTCTCAGTGTCACAGAGAAACTGAGAATTATTCTTCATTTTCAACTCCCCCTCCACCCACCGCTCTGGCTGTTGATCAGCACATATAATTACACACTATACAACCCCTATATAATCCATCATTCCCCTCCTTCAACCCTTTCACAAACCATCTCTGAGCTATCCATCAGGTAACAAGTAGTGTCCCCCAAGGTTCAGTTCTTGGTCTCATTCTCTTCTCTCTGTACATCACATCTTTAGGTCCAGGCTTCTAGTCACATGACTTCTCCTGCCACTACTATGCCAAAGACATCCAGGCGTACCTGACCTTCCCTCCTGACGATACCAGTCTCTACTTGGATTACTGCATGCCTTGCCAACATTGCAGCCTGGATGAGGGATCTTTTCCGCTGAATGTCTCTAAAACTGAGCTTCTTGTTTTCCTTGCCAGCCCAACCTGTGATGTCTCTGTACATCAGGCTTAGATTGCCTCCATCAAGGTCTACCAGGACCTTAGGGTAATGATAAATGACCAGCCATCCTTTGCTTTGAGAAATCTCTTGGTCTTGCCGATTCACCCTATATAACCCAGAAAGATCATCCCTTATTCCTTAGGGTATGCAGCCAAGAACTTTACAACTCATAACTAAATTAACTTGCTGACAAGGCACAAGTGCTGATACTGTTGAACCGGGGCAAATGATTCAAGAGAGGATACCAGAAGATACCAAAAAGTTAAAAACTACCACAACATCTTCATTAGCTGACAATAGCTTCTCATATCAGGAATCTGTATGTGTGGGGCAGCTCTACCACCACTGCTAACTTGTGTCCATCAATCAGCATTCAGTAGAACCTGAGGAAGTTGAACGTATGCCTGGCGTGCTCCTTGATGACTGGGTGTTTGTAATGTAATCTACCTCACTTTTGTCACTTTGGACAGAAGCTTCTGCTAAGCAAAACAAAGCTGAACGATACTTCATGGGACACTCATATGCTGCTTCATCAGCAATATATCTTCAGATATACCCAGAATGTTCTAAAACCATTCAATAGGTTCATCCGCACTTCAGAAAAAGCTGCATGCTCATTGCAGACTTACTGTGGTAAATGGGGCATGGACAGGCAAGTCGAACTGTTATGAAGGTACCTGAATGTAAACCCATATAGCAAAATGGGATTTCGGTCTCTTTCTTTCTTGAGCTGGATAACTGATACCATTAAGGACCAAAAACATTTTCTCCTCGTTCCCAGTGGGGGATTACTGTGCAGCAGTCACCAGCTGGCTCAGCCCGGCTTGGTGTTCGTTTGTTATGGTTAAAGCAGCCTGTGATTGGCAGAGCACAGTACCCCCCTGTGATTGGCAGATTGGCACAGTACCCCGCCTCCCCCCGTTGCACCTTCATCAGCACCAGCACCTCGCTGCACTAGGCCCCCCGCAGGCAGCTGCTGTCAAACACAAACAAACTGACATCTTGATCTCAAGAAACAGAAGTATGAAGAGCTCAGACACGCAGCCTCCGCGACCTTCAGGCCACCATCTGTCAGCTGTAACACAAAGAGACACTCGCTTTACCGCAGTAAAAGCATGGCATCAAGCTCCTGGATCCACGTCATTCACTACTAAGCCAGCAGCAGACGCTTAAATGTATGTTTTTGGTCATAGGAGACCAAACTGTGTACAGCGAACTCAACTGTCGCTCACTGAGTGCGAGCAGGTTGCACCTACTCCTGCTGTCATTTCCCGAACACGGAGCTCCTCACTGCTCCTCACGATGAAGGAAGCCCGTCCGCAGGAATCGGCGTCCTTCTCCAGGTCGCCCTTAGCATGCTAAAGAGCTCATTTGACATTTTCTGTTGAAATTCGAAATTCCCAGGAAGCGCGGGGAAAATCACACTCAGCGTGACGTGGTCCAAGAGGAATCTTAAATGTCAAGTGTCTCATATGGACAAGTGGTGATAGTTCTGTGTGATAAAGCACTTCATCATTCAGCTAGGGGCACACACAGTCATGCTTACAATCACAGCATCTGAACATGCACACATACCCTAACACATTGGGACAACCCAGTGGTCACATGCCAGCCCAAATGTTCTAATGGGGGTCACTAATACCTACAATGACAAACTTAACCCCTACCCAGCCCAAATGTTAACCACAAGTAACCAAACAAAACATAAGACTTTATTTTTTTTCATAAAACTGATGTTGTAGGGACCAAAAAGGTCGTCCCTACAACATCTAAATGTCAGGTTTTTATTACATTGTGGGGACATTTGGGCTATATTCTGTTTATTTTTATGTAATACCTTTCACAACAGTGTTGCCCCAAGGTGCACGCACACACACACAGGCTTCAGAGTATAAGAAAATTATTTATTGAATGTACCGTAATGGGGGGGGGAATTCAGGGTAAAGCAGAGCCACTAATGCACAGTGTTAGGAGGGTCAGCGCAAGTGAAATGAGATACCTACAGAGGACCAAAAATAACACCAGCCTTCAAGGAGATACCTACAGAGGGCCAAAAATAACACCAGCCTTCAAGGAGATACCTACAGAGGACCAAAAATAACACCAGCCTTCAAGGAGCCTAAAGCTGCCTTAGGGACAGGACAGTAACCGGACTCCGACTCAGACATTCCCCCAGCCCTGACCGGTCCATTCACATTACCACCCATGTGAAAATGGCTGCCCACGACCCCAGGATATGAGCAGCACAGTCGAGGTGCAGGACATGATGCAGGCGGTGAGAGGAGCGACTGGCTTGTCGGGAACCCTGGGGTGCGGCTGCCTCACACTTTAGCGACAAGCTACGATTAGCACAGCGACACCTTCATGATGCACCGACACAGAAAGTGGGTGAGCTGGGTGATCCAAATGTGGGCCGTGTAAAACAAACCACGGGAAATCTGCACTAACTACGGTGAGACATGCCGGCGGTATTTTACATCCTCAATCATAGAAATCAGAGGAAGGCAAGAAGCTCCCATTTTCTAAGATAGCAGCACTATTTACAGTAAACAACGGACGCTACCAGCAAGGAAACGTCCATCCATCTTCCATCTGCTTATCCTGGACGGGGTTGCTGGGGAGTCTATCCCAGAAAGCATGAGGTGGGGTATTAGCCCCCCCACTACGGGCAATTTGGAGATGCCAGTTAGTGAACTGTAGGTCTTTGGACTGTAGGAGGGAACTGGAGCACATGGAGGAATCCCTCACGACGTGGGGAGAACATGCAAACTGTGAACACAGAGAGCAGAGGCGGCATCGGAGCTACCTACCCTGGGGGTGTGAGGCTGCAGTGCTGCTCCACATGCGGTCAAGAGATACAGCTACAGATGCCGAAACCATCTCCTCATGCTCACATTCCCCACAGAGAGAAAGCAAAACAAGGAAGTAAGCTCCTGTCAGCTAAATGAAGTAATAATCATGCCAGATATAATAAGTTTTATCCAAAGCTCTGCACAAGCGTAATATAATGGCACAGGGAGTTGACAAATTCTGCAGACATTGTAGCTCAAAATCTAACATCAACTGCAGCTGCTCCCAAAGTCTTCAGATGCTCAAATCAGTACTCAGATGTACTCAGATCAATACAGGTTGGTACTAGAGATGGTATAGGAGATGGTATAGGCTGGTACTAGAGATGGTATATACTGGTAGGAGAGCTGGAATAGGCTGATTCAGGAGATGGTACATGTTTGGTACTAGAGATAGGACAGTACATGGTATATGAGCTGGCCCAGGACCTGGTATATGTTAGTACAGGTACAGGGACTGGTACAGGCCTCACTTGGTCACCAGGAACTCGGCAGGCCTGTTACCAGTGTAGCCAACAGGTAACCAGTATATTTAATTTTCAATTGGCCTTCTGAACTCCACTGACAACCCTGAGACTGGAAAGTGTGCTTTGCTCATAGAGGCATTCAGAATAATTCCCCTCACTTTCATTAGGGTGCAAGATAGCATGACTCTGCTTTTCGGTGGAGCTGCAGGATCAAACGAGCAGATAGAGCCCCCTCATATCCCTGGGGTTCTGATCATAGTCTGTTAGACGTCTCAAGCATTGCAGCAATCTCTTACTCAAGAAGAAAAATATTTAGTGAATTTGGGAGGAATCTGTTTCTGGTGTTAATATTTCTTTTGAAGCGTAATTCTCTTACTTCGCCAGTGATCCATGTGAGATGATAGAGAGAAAGCCTGTACTTCCCTCACAGTACATAAGTCAGCTTAAAAGAGAAATCCGCAGGATTCACGAAGCTCACCTCTTCATCTCGTTTCACATCATGCAAGCTGGGATTCTGAAGGCTCTCTGGTGACACGTCTGATTCCAATTCCTGTTCCGAATAACTAAATGTAACCTTTCTATGGCATATCAAAACACTGCCGCACCAGAAAAGCTGTCCCTGTCATAAAGAGAAACCCCCTCGTCCTTTTCAAAGTTGTCCTTTGACTGTCTGACACTTCATTCCCTGGAGAAAATTATAAAGCAGTGGTTGTTCCATGTGATCTAAAATGCCCATTTACAGGAAATGACCCACTTGGGGTCCATAATTTTCTGAAGCGCTGCTTCCACGTCAAGAATTGCCATATGCCATATGCTGTGGCCTCACCGACGCTGAACCATTCCACTACCTTCTCCTGTCAAATAAAGGTGTTATTAGGCTCGGAGATGTTTGCAATGTCAGGGATCATCTCGTATGCGAGCTATAGGCTTTTCCCCTCTAAGCTCTGAGCGACTTCATGTTTGCAGCATCCAGATTGAAAACCCCATGAAGATCTACCTGACAGAACAATGTCGGATATACACATTACCTGAATATATCACTGAAAGACTGCAGCGAACAGGATGCCACTCCTGTCTGATGGAGATAGAGATGTTCAAAAGGTAGACATGGACAGTGGTCTCATTTATATCATCTATTAACCACTTAATTCTCTTTAAACTTATTCATAAAGGTTATGGCTTATGATACTGCTCTTAGAAAATGTAATATGGGGCCAATTGTCTCCCCTAGCTGTACTAAATGTAATAATGTTAAGGCTACACAGATGCACTTTTCAAACTGTCCATATATTTCTGATTTCAGCTTTGATGACCCAACATTTATTCCCCTCCACACAAATTTCTGCTTTACTTCATCAAACTACTTTATCCACAATGAAAAGATGACTAAGTCCATGAGAGCTGCCAGAAGGACAGGGGGTGTCCCATTCTTAGAGGGTAGCACCGTCGGCTTGGCTAAGTGGGTTTAGACACCATGCCTATAATCAGAAGGATGCAGGTTTAAATTCCTGGGTTGGCAGAGTGATATCATCCATCCATCCATTATCCAAACCGCTTATCCATACTGGGTCACGGGGGGTCCGGAGCCTATCCCAGAAGCAACGGGCACGAGGCAGGGAACAACCCTGGATGGGGGGCC
>JABFDZ020000002.1:27648701-27667653 GCA_019775955.2 Pollimyrus isidori
GAAAATAACCATAATGACGCAGCCTCCATGCTACAATAATAATGTTAGAAGCAAAGTTTTTCCACTGTGGGGACATATCTTCATAAGTACAATTTGACAGTATTATTTGTATCCCCTTGAAAAAATTGCTCATGAGAAATTTTATACAGTGGTACCTCGGTTCTCGAACTTAATCTGTTCCGGACTCCAGATCAAATCCTAAAAAGTTCGAGTGCTGATTGAATGTTTCCCATAAGAAATAATGTAAAACCAATAAATTGGTTCCAGGCCCCCCAACATTACACCTAAATATGTTTTTTTTAGCATTTAAACACAAAATGAACAGGATAAAACAAGAAAAGCATTTTTTCTAAATGGCTTCCAAAACAATAAAGATCTTGTAGCTTGGTCTTCGACAGGCACTCATCTTATGTTATGCTGTGGTGACAATATCTGCTGTTACTTTATGACATACATATACTTTCGTCCCTGCTTTGATTTTAGTGGCACCCAGAAACACCGAAAGAGCCCACCTGTCTGTTTCATAATGACTGTGGTGAGCCTGGAGCCATGGTTAGGATGGCAGTCCACACAAATCCATCTAATCCCAACATGAGAGATACCGTCAGTCTACAGCTTCCAGATTAAATTGATATCAAAAATGCCCAATGTGTAATTGCCTGATTCTGGAGGAGCAGTGATTTTGTTGGAGGTGATAAATAACTCCCAGTCTCTCCTTTGCTCTGATCGGCTCATGCCTGTCAGATAATGAAAATTTGCTCCACGTTTTCTGGGTAAGATTTTTTTCTTTCTCAACGTCACCGTATCCAGATCCAGATGTTTCCTAGATTCACACGAGAGACTGATGGCACACGTCACACCCTAAAGGGAGGGAACTTGGTGCAGCCTGCAGGACAGTTTATCTTAATCAAGTGGCCCATATGGCAGGAAGACAGGACGCATTTATAAGCGGAAAGGCACCGGGTATAAACACAGAGAGAGTGCTCCCTCCAACGTCATTGCATAGGAGCTGCGAGATCTCAGGGCCAGCAGCGAGCAACGATGGACACACTGCAGGACACCTCCAGGAAAGAGTTGGGGGGGGCTGCTGCCCACACCGGACCGGCATTACAGTTCCAAGAGAGCTTCATCATACGAATGGACCAAAAAACCTGCTGCATAACTTCATAAGGGAGACCGTTTATCTGAAGAAATGTCGGACTGGTTCTGTACAGTTGGACCTTCATGTTTCTGGAGCACAGAGTCAGGTCTGGTCAAATGAAAGTGGCCATTATAAAGTCTCCCTGCCCACCACATTTCAGTCTTTTGAGCAGGCTCAATGCACAGCTCTGTAACTAACCAGCAGGAGTATTTCTGGGATAGAGACATAAAAATAGAGAATAAAAATCATTACTCAGTTAGACAAGCAGGAAATGACCATAGATCGCTGTTTATCCTCGACCTGGGCCCACCCCCCTGTCACAGGCCTTCATGGGGGTTTTCCCACGAAAGGCTGTTTTCCACGGAGAGCTCAGTAGATAGATACACCCTCGGAGCATCACAATCTGCCTGCAGAGCAGAGACCTGAACCCGAGTCCTGACCAGCGCTCTTTTTCCGTTTCAGTGGCCCTTAGCTCAGGACGAGCCAATTATTTCCCGTGTCGCCCGAGTCCACGCTTTGTCACCTCTGCGGGTGCCATTATTAATGTCCAGTGGAAGCTGCAATAATAAACTTGTACATTTTACTCTTCCCTTTTGTGAATGTAGAAATAAACAGAATGCATTTTTCATATTTAAACTCACAGTATTTATTCATTATAGACACAAGACTTGTGTGCAACAATCTGCATTCAAAGTTTTCCCAATTATAATAATTGTGGAAGCCTATAAAAATAGCCCTCAGGGCGACTTGTGCCCAGGACTATGGATACGTTTCTGTGTTTACGCCAGACAAAAGCGACCGGCCAACAAACAAACGCGCATCATCGGAACAGTCCGGCATCCCACGCACAGTGACGTCACAGCTCCAGCTCGTGTCCCCCTTTAAGCCCCTGCCTGCCTGATGCGGCGACTTGCATAGCGCCAATTAGCGCTGCGTCGTGTGAGGCGTGCTCTGATTGGCTGGTGGCAGACACGCCCACGCCCGCCCCTGCCCCCGCGCCGCACAGTGTGGGGCCGCGTTCCAGCACGGCGGAGGTGAAAACACCATTCATTCCTCTGATTCATGCTTGTTGCCATGGAGGCTTGTATTAGCACATGAGTCAGTGCTGTTCCTTTTAATAAAGAATAAAAAAAAGAGAGATTTAGAGGAGAAGCTGGTGGTTAGGCCCCCGACAGCGTGCGGCACCCTCCGCTCTCGAGCCCAGAGCCTCTGTGGCCATCCTGCAGCTGCTCATTTAAAAGAAATATGAACTATTATCTTACTTTATAGGAGGGAGGCGGGTAACTTCTGCCTGTGTTTCCATCAAAGCCTCCACCCTGCATGGACTGGGAATGCTGTTCATTTCTCTACGCAGTTAGGAATGGGGACTGCAGCGAAAAAAGATGCAAATTACAAGCAGCACATTTTCTATATTTTTGGCCATAATGTCTTGTTTGTGTGCAAGTCTGGAAAGGTCAGAGAAAAATATGTTCCGCCCGTTTCTTCATCTTCATTCCATCCTCATCATCACGCTGGTGCGCTGCCCTCCATCTGAAACAGCAGCCACTGCTCCTCTCCTAATCCCTCACCCTGCCACAAGCACAGGGCCCAGGAGCTCAGCAGCGAGGCCTCGTTTTGGTCACTTGTGCTAATGACCTTGTCCTTCTGGTCATCGCCCACAGCTAGTGACAGAGATGTAGGGTGACTGGAGCACTGAAAGTCACACAGAGACATGCTTGTGGGGGGGGGGGGGTGTCACAGCACAGGGGCAGCCACCATGTAGTGCCCCAGGAGCTGGGGGTTATAGGCCTTACTCAGGGGCCCATATGCAAGAGACCACAACCATCACTGTTCAGATCCAGTACTTGAAAGGCGAGGGTGGGTTACCCCATAATTATTTTGGTTATATTATATCAGTATATTATATTATATCAAGCTGTGCGTCACACAGCTTGACCACACCGGCAAATTTCAACACGTTCTCTACGTTCAAAGGGAATCACCTGGGTCATTGGTACACAAATGTAGCTGTCTCCAGCTTTCCTCCAGAGCTGCGTCCATGTAGCTGCCAGACAACGGACCGTGGAGAACATGCTGTGACGTCCCTCAGCTGAGTGTGATCTCGGATCCTGGACATCTACCTCAGACGATCCCGAGAGCCCACACCTTCTGTCTGGCAAGCATCAGTCCATCGACAGCTGATAGTCAGCAGTAGATTCTTTATGGTGGTCAATAATGAAGTGGGTCTACCCTTGGGCTAGTCATCATACGGTAGACCTCCCCACCCCTGGCTGCTTTATTATAGCATTCTGAACCGGAGGTCCCTTAAAGGTTCCATAAGATTCCATATTTCAGGTTGTTTCTATAAGATCAGCGGGATTCATCACAGGGAACAAACACACAGGTCAGAGCAGGAGCTATAATAAGCAGCCTTCATAGCGTGCTTTGGCATTATGGGATGGCTCATACCGGTAATCATCTGCCGTCTGCCTCTTGGCTAGGAGCCAAGAAAATGGCCGTCATCATTCAGGTGTGTTTTCCAGAGTGGCTCGGTTTCATTGTTATTTGCATCATCAGATCTCATTGCTGCCTGGGGTAATTACACCCTGTCAGCCACGCGGCTCGCTCTCGGCGGCGGAGCTACGCCGGCTGACTGAAGCGGCCCGCCGGGCCACCCACCTGCCAGCTACATCAGCTGCGAGCGGATCGAAAAGAGGCCCCTGCCTTTTCAGGAACATCTTCAGTTCATCCATCTTTAAGCTGAGGGCTGAAATGCAGTCAGACGCACCAAGACCGCTAACAGTTCAAATGTACTTCAGCAACATAAGAGAAATGAAATCAGCCACAGCTACAGACACTGCTACATTTCCCTTCAGATCGATTGTGTGCAGCCATACTTTACATTGAGTGCAATATATGACTTTTTTTATGACTGAGTGCAATATATGACCCTCCAACCCTAAGGTGGTCTCCAAATTGTCTCAAGTAGAATATCATATGTAGAAGGATGTGGAAAGGCAGGGCAAGGTCTCCTCAAACAGAAAACAACTATAGAATCTGAGTTAAGTGACCTTTAACTCAAACACACCAACCAGGAAGTATCCCTGCTTGAAATCCAAGGAGTAACTCCACAATATAAGCGGCCCTGACCTCTCCGTCTGTTACATATCCCAGAGTAGGACCATATCCGATGACAATGACTAGTTTTTTTTTTAGACACAAAACGCGAGCCCAGGCTTCTGAAACGCCCCGATCGGATTGCTGCTTTGATACCCTAATGCAGCTCTAAGGCTTAAAATAGACATCCTTAAAATGTGCATAAAAACTCTGAAATTTGAACCAACTCACATCCTTGCTCACGTGTGACACATTAGCAAAAGATCCCATTTACATTTATTTGACAGACACTTTCTTCCAAATCGACATACATTTGGAGAAAGCTGGGTCACCTAGTCCCAAGAGCAATTTGGGTTAAGGGCCTCGCTCAGAGGCCCAAAAGCGAGATCACTCCGCAGGCCATATGATTGGACCAGCAACCTTCCAATCACATAGAGTGTCCAACCTGCTGGGCCACATGCTGCACCCAAGGCATGGTAAAAACTATTAAGATGGCAACAGTCTGAGGGTGACTCCTAAAGCCCAAACAGAGCTTGATCAAAGATCTGGAGTGGCTAGTTGTGGTCTTTCAGGGCCACTGCAATTTCTCTGCAGCACTCCGCAGTGACTGATCATCAGGCATAAAATTCCACTGCTCTGTCATTTCAAGTGTGAGACATGGATGAAAATGCAGCTCATAACCCTCCAACCTTCAGGCGGGCAACAAGAGATTTCTGCAAGAGGAGCACAGAATGCAGCCACAGACCCTCTGTGGGTGTATCACAATCTTACCCCATTATTTTGCCTTTGTACTTAATTATTAGGACACACAGTACCAGACACAGAGTTTTAGATAAGAGCATCTTAATGTTTTATTCTAGGAACTGAAGATGCATTTTATGTGAAAGGACTGATTACATCCATTCATATATTAATTCTCCAACCACTTGTCCAGTATAGGTTTGTGGGGACTTACTACATTGATTTAAATATTATTCTGCAAAGATGAAACAGGCAGAGAGAGGCCCTTCACTGAGGCACACAAGCACCAAAGTCCCATTTCATTTGATTACTTGGAATAATACCCAAGTAAAAAATAATGGGAGGAGTTTTTAATTCTGATGGAATAAAATATGTTCTACCAGTGGACCAACTGGACATAGGGCAGGTGACATCAGTAGTAAGGAAGGTGAAGCTGATTGGCCAAAAGATTGGCTGGCTGAGCGCTAACCCAGAGCAACATTCACTTCTCACAAAAAACTGGCACAGGAGACACAGTCATGGTAGTGAAATACAATGAGACTAAGACTGTAACTGGGACTGCTCCATTAAGACTATATGGCTGTTATTGTCACGCGCCAATAACCTACTTCACAAATCTACAGTACAAAGAAATCTCTATCTGATTGGAAAAGGAAAGGAGTTAAAAGAGTGAAAGAAGAAGTGAAAGTATGATTTATCCAGCAGAATCTGCAGCTGCAGGCTCCTGGCCTGACCATGTTGCTCAGGTTTGTCTGTCCCCCAGGTGTCATTTTGGATATTTACATGCCAGCACAAAACCTGACATTCAGTCTTCAGTAAATTTTAAAATGTAATTCTTAGTTTTAATCTGCTTGATCTTTTTAAAACATTTGCTTGTACTGGTTTTAGAATCAGTCAGAATCCATGAATATTTAATTGGTATATGATTAACAGACAGATCACGGGGCTGTGAATGTTTAAAGAGCATATAATTAGCATAATTCAAATAGTAATTCTTGACTTCACACGTCCTCCACCTGATAGCTGTAGATAGACACACTAACACAGCATGTTTTAACACATTTGAACCTTCCCCCTTTTTTAATGTTATATACATGCATGTGTCATATTTCAGACACTTTTGATAGAAATTCAGCACTGTAACTGTCACACTGGCAAACATACGGTCATGTGACCACACCACATGACTCACGGTTTAACCGTGCTTCAGAGGCTTTTCCTACAGTTTCAGCATGTTTGATCCGCTACACTCTACAGGATGGCTGCAGTCTGTCCACTCTGACAGGTTATTGTTTCCGTTGCTGACTGAGCCTAAACACAATTTAGAAATTACAAATTTCCTCCAAAACACTCCAGGTCCGTTTTGAGTTATTCCTTTGGCAAGAATATCCATCACATGTGGGTGGGGAGTGGATTAAGGCCGTATCTCTCCTTCTGTTTGGGGATAGCAGCTATTCACAGTCCTCATTTATCAGATGCCTTCTGAAGATACTGTTGAAGTTACTTTTAGAGATTATCCATGCCACTCAGGGGAAGCTCATCCTCACCTCACCTCTGCAGTCGACCCAGAGCATGAGTGTTCCCGTCCAGCCAGTCCGGGTGTTTGAGTGCTAACCAGTGGCTAATCCAGTTAGCGCTGCACCCTGAATATTTGCTGGTAAAGTACGGGCAGAGTACGGCCCAGAAGATGGGGGGCTGTGATGCGGCCTCATTTTCAGCTCTCCGGGTCCCCGTAATTTCCAGCGATGCTTGGAGATGATTACAGCCTAACAGGCACCTTGCCCTGGGTAATTTGCCCTCCCCCGCACATCTTCACTGTGATGAGCAGCTGGTGCCCAGGGTCACTGCGATGGCAACTGCAGGCAAGACCACATGCTGTCTCACGACCCCCTGCATCCGCACACTGCTCACGTCCATTCAACACCCGGGTGTGAGGTCAGATTAACGCTGAGCCTATTTGGCCATGGATGGCATCCAGACTTACTTAAAACCCCAGCGCAGCACAATCAGGCTGGCCAAGAGATTACTGGGGTTCTCAAAATAAAGCATGTTAAGGGGACAGGCCAGGGATGGTACAGCCCAATGGGGCAGGCAGGGATGGGGCAGGCTGGGGCCGTGGCTGGGAGCCAAGTGAGCAGGCAAGGACGAGCCCGAGAGCCTTTCTGCAAAGGAGAACAAATCTCCTAAAGAAAGTTCAGATTAAATATGGAAATTTCATGCTTTGGGATCAATACAGTATATTAAAGGATGTAAAGACAGAACATAAGGTACATATGAGCCAGAGCTCCGACGCCCTTAACCTCTACCTATCCTTAACCTTAACCATAAGTAACCAACACAAATACAAGACTTTTGGCATTTTTTCCTTTTTTTTTTTATTTTATAAAACTGAGGTTATCCAAAATCCAAAAGAGGTCCCAAACGTGATTTATGCAAACCCACAGACACACACACACACACACACCATTAGGCTCATTCAGAAGAGGCAGGATCATGCCAGGACTGCGTGAAGAGCACACACAGACCACGAAGATCATGACCCACAAGCCCCTACAAGTGAGAGGGCACAGCGATTTAGGAGATGAAAGTAACAGAAAGCACTCAAATTATTAATATCTCTCTCTCCTCAACACACAAGAAGCCAGTTTCTTAATTCTTAATTCTCCCTAAAAGCAAGCCATTTTCAGGTGCCTGCGCTTGAGGCGTCCCTCCTGAGTGCCTGTTTCACATTGAACAGCTAGGCTGCGACGCTGTAGGTGAGCAGGTTCCCATCAAAGCAGGGGTCCATCACCGGCGTACAACTGGTGGTGGCCCATTGGCAGGGGCCCATTGGCGGAGGCCCATCGGCAGGGGCCCATCGCTGGAGGCCCATCGGGTACACGCTGCCGCTAACGCCATAGCCCATTTACAATAATCCCACATAACCTCCCACACAGACTACATAACAATACTACACAACAGGTCTGCCCTCATTACAATACGGCACTTTGAATTTCATTAATTTTCATAACAGATGTGGTTACAAAGAACAGACCTTTTGAACTAGGGGGAAATTACACTGCATCAAATAAGAGTTTGACTCTGAAGTAGGAATTTTGGCTGTGTCATTACTATAGCGCTTATAGCACTGCTGGGGAAGATTAGGGTTAAGGTGACTCTCCTGATCATTGACAAAGGAACCCTTATACCTGCTAATGTGGGGTTGGTCTCACTGGGGCAGGAGGAAGGACACCTCCAATGGTGCAGTGAGATGCCCCCACACACTATCCGTCAGATACGCCAGGTCGAAGCCAGACCTCATCGGCTGGGGGGGGTTGCTATAAAGTTTCTTATCTAGGACTTATCTAATTCATCTTCTCATTTCACTGTAAATAAAATTCATTAAACAAAAAGCAGGAAAAAAATAAATGAATCCACAAAACCAGTTATAGTATTTTAGGCATTTCATCGATCTAAGATTTACTTAATCACAGAAAGCTTGTTACATAAGTACAGAAGTGATTGTAATGTAGTTGGCAGCAGTTTCCTCACACCTCCTTGGGTGGGGGGTGGGGTCAGTGGGGTTCAAAGCCCTACAGTGTGTGTGTGTGTGTGTGTTGGGCGGGGCTATTGCACAGTTGACGCAAAGTATAGCAACTGTAGGATAAGTAAATGAGATAGGTCTCTAGTAAATTAAAACAACCTTGAAGATGACAGCCTGGGCGGGTTCGATGCAGAACGTCCTCACCATCATCTGTTTAATAAATTGTCTCCCAGCAATGGGAGTGAACAGTCACTAAGACAACTCACCATTACCGGCCCCCCAGGGGGGAGCTAATTTCATAGCAAAATCTCTTAAGAACACCTTTAATGCTGACATCTATGTGAAAGCCCAAATAACTGACTCACAGCACCGATCAGAAGCGATCTGCCGTTTCAGACACCAGTGCTGACGCACCCAGCTATGCAGGCCTCAGGCAGAGCAGAGAGCAAACAGTATTTTGGCTCGGTTCTGATCCAGCACAGAAATGCCCAAAGCAAAACAAACCATTATCCTCACATTTCTCAAATGCAGATGTTTCTCCCTCCTGCAGCTAATAGTAAACATACACAGACGAGACAAATAAACAGATCGGAGCTGGTGGCGGGTCCAATGGAGCCCATCCATCATGCTCTTAATTACTCGTTCTGGGGGATTCCTTAGCCAGGCCCCATTAGCAGAGCAGCTCAGAAGTCATGTCAGATGTGCATGATCCATATCCAAGCTGCGGTTTCCCCGAATTCAATGATGGCCCGAAAAGGAGGCCGGCGTACAACTACACCGGAGGGCGGGGGACAAACTGGCAGAGACCATCAGGGTCACAAACACCCCCTACCCTCACAGCCCCCCACAGCAAAGGGGAACACAGACACACCACACACCATCCAGCCCGTGTTAAAGACTCATGCTAACATCAGCGATGCTCAGGATACCCACCTCACCAACCTCAGTCAGAAGCTCTCTAGCCTTATGCCTTCATCAGAATAGGCCTCCGTAGCTATGGCAACAGCCCAAACCATCGGAGGTGATTACAGTGCAACACAAATCACTCAGGTCTGGATGCACATGTTTCTCCACAGGAGGCATTGCAGACTTGGTTATGGTATCTGCTGTCGCCCCTTACATTTCTTCACAAAGGACACAACATGAAAAACAGGACAGCTGAGCAGTTGAGCTGCAGGAGCCTCGCAGCTTCCAGCAGTTCCTGGACAAGTGACATGTGCCTCAATGCGATGCAATTGTAAAATAGTCTGACCAGAAACACAAACAAACACACACAGGCCTCACGAGGACCCCGAGATCCAGGACAAAGATGGAGTTGTCCCTGCGTCCGCCAAAGCTCAGGGACTGAAAAACCAACTGAAGGTGTCTGTGGACACGCTGAACCGCCACAGACAGTGGGAAAAGCAAACTGATGAAAAGATACTTCATGGAGAAAAAGCCGCGTCGCTGTCGCCCAGAGGCCAACGGACACACCACGGTGCATTTTCTCACCCCCTTGTTTCCCTCAAAATAATTGCTTTTGTAGCTGCTGGTGATTAAAACGGCTCGTTTGAATGGTCTAACTGCTTCCCACACCACCAAGACCTGAAAAGGGCAATACGTAAAAAAATAAGCTTAATTGAAGTGAAAAGTATTAAATTAGCTGTGTCACGTCCGTGCATATAAACAGGCCCTTTCCAGAGAGCAAGCGAGCCTCAGTGGGCTGCTGCCAGTGTGGTCACATCCCATGCAGACCACCTGAACAAACTGCCATGTTTGTAGCTGCTGTACATCCTCTAAATGACCCCCCCGCAGCAACAGCGACCCTTGACAAAGCAGAATAATAATCATGGGAAAAACCTTTTTAGTATGAAACTGTGATTCCATCAAAGTCAGGTAACACAGGGATGCTGAGTGATTAATGGACAGAGTGTCGCTGGGTTTTAAGCGGCTAGACAGGCTCAGACTAATGCCCTTGCTGTGGGTCACCATGGCCCCAACACAAACGCACCCCTGCAGCCTTTTCTAAAGGTTAAGGGGCACAAAGTGTTCGACAGAGGGCAGGAGTGACTCGGAGCTTCCCATCATGCATCAGGACATCAGCAAAACAGGCTTTTCAAAAAGCCTCTGGGTGCCCTGTTGAAACCGGCCATGTTGACATGTCTTCTTACCATACCCCTGGCGGTGGAGTGACACTGACCCCAGAAGTGAATGTTTGGTTAAACATCCAAACAGCACAGGCATGACTCCTCACAAATTCCGTGAAGCAAGTCTGCTCTTGAAGGGTGTAATTGAACCTGCACCTTGACAAGTCAATAGGAGCGGATGCTTCATAAGGATGGAAAATGCTTTGACAGCAAAAGCAGTCAGAGTTACAGTCAAAAGGCATTCAGAATACACCAGAGAATGACCCGGACATTAAATAAAATCCAGCCAGATTTAGAACCAACACAACCAGTGATCCACCTCTAGACACACGCAGGACAAATGGAGGTACTGTAAGATGGTGCAGAGTATTAAGGTCAACAGTAAGCAAGAACTGCACAGACTACGCAGATCGGCATCAGATGGCACACATTGCCTGGGGAGAACAGCGCCTCCAGCAGGTTCGAAGGGCAAATAGCCAGCCCCCCTGGCTTAACATCCCAGCTGGCTAAGTAGACATGCAGCCTTCCACCTGCACCTTTCATTGGCAGTATCTTAATCAGTAGACAGTTCTACAGCCAGTAACCCTAATGGGAGTAACACCCTGCTTTGACCTCCAGAAGGTGACCCTGTTCATATACCTAAAAAAGTGTAAGAGAATCAGTTAAATTACAAAATTAATGACCACAGCAATACTAATATTAGACATGCGTCGACAGGGGGGGGGCAAGAACACAGAAAGTGTTAGAAACTGAGGCGTGACGCGGGAGGTGGGGTTAAGTGTCCAGCAGAGCTCTGTAATCCCAGTGCCCCCCAGGCCTGAGAGGACGTCCTGTCAGCAGTTCAGAAAGCAGCTCGTGGTGACAGATGCACCATCGTCCTATGAGATCTGCCCTAATTAAATATCTGCTCTCCCGCTCTGCATTCAAGCTGCACACGGCTATCAAACAGCCCGCTGGGACCCGCAGCAGTCAGGCACACCAGGGGCCTCTGAGAGGGGTCACGTTCAGGCTGTGGTCAGCGTGGCCTCAGGGAGCTACAACCGCAGGGAGGCGCGCCCGGCTCCAATCTAAAATGACATTTTTATCTTTTGGGAACAACTTTTATTTAAAAAATCTAGCGACTACACTAGATTGGACAGGTATCAGCAGAGATTATCAACACAAAGCAATACCATCAACCGCATACTGACTACGAACATCATTGTCATCGCAGAGGAACAACATAGGCTGACAAGTATTCTCTTATGAAATAAATGGTAGTGTGACACATTTGCTATACATTGTCATAATCATAATTGTAATTTTATTCATTAAATTACTGTAAGCCCCTTAATTTGTACTTTGTGTGCACCAGAGGCTAGAGGGGAAAACAGTAAGTTTTTCATTGTATAGTGTGACAGGTTGCTTGCTGGGCATAATGGTAATAAACTTCTGAATCCTTAATCCCCCCCCCCCCCCCAACTGGCCAGATGGGGGTTTAACCACCCCAACACGGCTTCACCTCCCTCACCGAGATGCCAAACAGCCAAACTCTCAATCGCCTCAAGCCCACTGAGGCAAAAAGCAAACAGGAAGTTCTATTTCAGCGGCTGGCTCAGTGAGGCCCTTGCCGTCGAAGGCCCCGCTGTTTCACAGCCATGTGGGAACTTCGAGAGAACCAGCGTGACCCATCTCAACATCCTCTGCAATACTGAGCCTACTGTATTTCACAATGGGTTTTCGATAAGAATCGTTCCGCATATTACCAGAGAACTTATATTACAAAGAAAATTTTAGCTGTAGAGACTTTGCCTCCAGCAAAGAAAAATCTCTTTATCCACAAAGACAAGTGTTTTGTTACAGTTTCACCTGTTTTTGCCTTTTGGCATTTCAACCTCACAAGCCTACAATTCCAGGGCCTCCAGTGATCAGCCTTGGTATAAATAGTGGACTTAAGCATGAATTTCAAACATGGCGACCCTCACTGGCAGTGCTGTTCATGAGGAGAGCTTCTCAAAGCATGTTCACCTTTCAATTGCCATGCCAACGGACAGAACACCACAAGTGGGCAAAAATAGACTCACTTCCTCTAAGAAATGGTTTGGAAATTGCACCCTTTACCTCATTACTATGAAATTAGCCTACAATTAGCAGTGAACTTGTAAATCACATGTTCGCATTCTCAAATGTGCAGAAGAATGTTCAGAGGACATAGATGAGGCACGACACACTGAAACAAGAATAAACCAAATCACTCCTGACAAACAAATCCCGACAGCTTCACTTCTCACTCTCTCGGCATTTTATCATCTACAGTGTATAACAACAACAATAATAGAATAACGGTGTTTAAGTTAAGAAGATCAGATTTATAAAAACTTTATCAAGTACCTCCAATGTCTTCAGTCTACGATACGCTCACTCTCTCTCGCTTAGCATTACATATACCAAAGTTTCAGGAAAAATTCCACACACTGTGAGGTGTGATGATGATTTTAAAAAATAAAATCTTGCTTCATACGTGTGCGTTTAATTACAGCAGGTGCAGGCATCATCCTGGAACAATAGTAGTGATGAGACCTCGTCCCCCTCCCAACATTACCTGGCAACACCCCAGCTCCCCTCATTCAGCAGCCGCCTCGCTTCAGTTCTGATCCGCCCGGAAGATCCAGACACCGCTCCTGATCCTTCTGCAGGCCTTGCTGATTGGCAGTGGAGACTCAGCCTTTCAGACAATCATCATTAATTGCATAATGGCTCTTGATGGAAATGATACACCTGGGGAGCAAATTGTGGCAGCGTTGCCGCGTCTCCCAGAAACGTCTCAAAATATAAAATAATTGAATGAACCAGAGCAGTGGCACACCGGCGAGTTTCTCCTGTCCAGGAGTTTCTGAGAGATGGAGATGGGGCCAATCCGGCAGACCCCTCCCGGGATCCGCCGGCCAAATTACTTTTCCAGATAGAGAGGACAGGCAGCTCTGGGGGACAGAGAGGCTCGCGGCTCAGGCGTGCACTGCTTATGTTTATCCCTTTGATATAAATATTAGACTGTGACATAATGTGCACAAACCCCACAATACCCAGAACTGCGATGTATATTCCTGAGACTGAAGTACCTTTGTTAACTTTAGGGACAAAGCACGTGTAAAGGCACACTTTTCGGAAAATGGTGTAGTGTTAATCAGCGCCTCAAGTGTGAAAAAAGTTGCCGGTACTCACATAGTTATTGAACAGTGGTAGATTAGGAGTGGTGCCAGTGTACAAGAAACATTTCCTGTACTCTTTAGAGAAAACTAAGAGGTACCGGTACAACTTACTAGTGAGTACCAGCCCACTTTATGCACTGATGTGATTATTCAATATATCAAACTGGGATTCTGCGCTGCCAGTAGGGACAGAAAGCCACTGCATGCAGGACCTCCCAACGCTTGTTGACCTTCTGCTTTATGGTCCTTTTAATATTCATGAAATGCTGCAACTTATCTGGTAATAATGATCAGCAGTAGTAGTTAGCACTGTAGCCTTACATGTCTGGGACCAGGGCTTGGGCCTCCGCTATGGCTCCCTGTGTGTCTGGAGTTTGCATGCAATTGCCATGGAATTTACCCCCTCCAAGTACTCAGGTTTCCCCCACACTCCAAAAACATGCTGAGGTTAATTGGAATTGCCTGTAGGTGTGCTTATATGAGTGAATGGTGAGCAAGTGCTTCTTCTGGTGGGTTGTTCCCTGCCTGTAGCTTCCGGGATAGGCACCAGACCCTCCGCGACCTCGAATTTGAGAAGTGGTTACGGAAATTGGATGGATGATGATAAACTCACCATGCGGTCCAGCAGTGTTTACCCTAAGAGTTCAAAAAGTGGGAAAGCGAGTAGTTATGGATTTATATTAAGCACGAACCCCTGTCCCGTGAAAGTGTTATATTGTGAGCAATGTCACCCCCTGCTGGTGTTTTACACATTTACCTCTTCCCTATAGACGCAGTTATTTTGAAAGGTAAGTTTCTGTTGAAAACGTACTTTAACTCATATTTCAACTAATATTTAACTTGGCGCTGAAACACTGCAGGATTCCATACATCAATAACTGTTCTACCCTAATCACCTTAAGTATGGTCTTACTCCACAGCTCGGCAATGTATTTTGAACTCTTCTGCCCTCTGCTGGTCCTCAGACGTCACACCTGATTATATCCAGGTATTAAAGCCCCAGATGGTGAGGATATTACATCATTTGGCTCTACCCAAAAGAGCAAAGGAATTTCCCAGGGGATGAATAGGGTGACAGTCAACACACATGGAGTCCATCCTGATGAACGAGATTCAGTGCTTAGGTGCCAGGACGACTCTTACATCCCACATCGCGCTAGAAGCCATTAAATCAATAGCAGCTTATGTTAAATCAACTGAAGCCTTTTACCTCAGTCGGTACAGTGACTGGATGCCGGGAACATTGGGCAGCGAGACGCGGCGATGACGTCTTGGAAGAGGAGCGGCCAGCAGTCTGTGGCTGGGCCCACGCAGAGGACACGGAAGCCAGGAGCTGAATCGGTTACTTTATTTGGCAGGTAAGGAGAGCAATTACAGGCACTTCACAGGAGACAGAAGGTGGCAGCTAACAAAAAGGCACTTCAGCCAGTAAGTACAGGAGGAGATGAGGCACAGGGGCCTTTCAGGAAGCATCAGCAAATGACTCAATGGCGTCCAAATCATCTTTGCACCCCAGCCTAAAAGGGGCGTTATTCCTATTGCTCACTAAAGGTGCACACTACCCTGGCAATTTGAGTATTTAGGATTAAAAAAAGTAATTTTTCTAGAACAGGAACATGAAATAACCTCAAATATGGGGCACAACAACTGAATATTCAGTACTGTGAAATGCTTATTTTCACCATTTCCCTTCACTTCGCATTGATCAAAGGTGATTCCAAAAGTGAACCCATGTGGGACAAACAGCTGAACCCAGTGAACCACTGTGGTGGTGGTGGTGGTGGGGGGGTCCATGGTGTAACAGGCCCGGTTTGTTTGCGTCGCCTTGAAATGCCTCCCCGGTCACTACAGGTGCCAACAGGCGAGTGCCGTGAAATGGCACATCCTAAAAAAACTGCAACAGCCAAAGGCAAAATGAACGGTGGGAGAAATCCACCCATTGCAGGAATGTAACCAACGCCACAGAATCAGCACTAAGCTTTTTAACCAAAATTTTAAAAGGATCAAAAGCACACACATGGTTTGATAAAGATTAAAACACGCTAAATAATTCTGTAAAGAATGGATCCAGTCTAAACCCCAGAGTAATACCCATTGTCCACAAGCCTAGGAGCTGGGGCACTCCCATGCCAGACAAGAGACCAACATGAGCAGCACAGAAACCTCAACCTCACAGAGAACTTATAAAAAGCCACCACACGCTTTCCACACAACTCATTTACATGCATCACTGACACTGTGATTAGGCCCATTATAGCTCGACAAATTTAAATAAGTCTTCTATAAAAGAACCCTGCATATATTAAAGAGGTACACGTGCAGCAGTACTCCAGGATTCTGAACGTGTAAACACAACAACAATCATTAATGATTCGACCGAGAGCGACCTGGTCGGCACCTTGAGGCTAGATAAGAGATACGAGGTCAAAGTGCTGCTGCTCCACAACGTAAAACACACACAAGCTGCCCACACCTGGAACCCCCAGGTCCCGCCTGAGGACCTGTCCCTGTATACAGGCAGTCCTCACTTGGTGAGTATACCAGGATTAATGCAGCTGTGAGAGACAGAACTGGAGCAAACAGGCAACACTGGGAAGGTACGAATGCATGCAACCCTGCTCCCCTTTCACGTCTTTGTTTGTAGGATAATAGCAAACATTCAGCTTTGCGCAGTCCCACTATGCAAACTATCAAGTATCTTATCTGGTAACTCATGCCTGTTATACTTGGCAAAAGGGTTCATAAAGGGCCCAGGCAACGTGAACACACTGACACAGGAGCCGTTGCAATGAGTGCGCAATTACAAAGGAAGGGCCACTGCTTTTCTACAGGAGATTCTTTATGGAGGTACAGAATGCTAAAGTTACTTCCTGACAGCGACCTGAACTTTGGCCATTTAATAAAAGCCCAAGCGGACATCTCTCCATGCCTCACCCCGTAACAGGCATGTCTTTGGATCCTGAAAGCACACCCAGGCACATCTGTAAAACCCAAAAAGCTGTTTTAACTTTTCTGTTCCTGAATATGTACAGGGCACCGAGGACGGCACTGCACCGAAAACCACTGATGCGATTGAGAGAAGCGAGTGCGGGATTCCTGAGCCAGCAGTAAACGCACAAAGTCCTGGGAGCACGATGCAGTGAACCACAGGACAGGATTCCCTTAAGAACGAGCAGCAAATTGGGGTCAAATTGGTCCCTCCTGACAAGTTAAGCACTTAAAAAAACTCACTAATTTCGTGTCCCTTTGTACCAAGGTTAAGCTTTGATGAGCAATGGAAGACCTGCCCATAGTACTGGATTGGATAGAGCTGGAGTGGAGGCCACATAGGAAAGCATGAAGAATGACGAGATCGGGACAGATCTGCTGCAAAGGCACGCATAAACGTGGACCCACTGCCCCATCAGCCTCCTGGAAGCAAACAGCAGATACTGTATTACTATCTAGCTAAGGTAATGGCTGCCATATGCATTGATCCATGAACGTCATCATCTAGTTTTCATCACGGACATGAAAAACTCCTGGGCCCCTTTTGACTGTCCAAATAATTAGACATCATTTGGTAATTTGTTTAACTAATGTATAACTTGACTGTGCTTGACATTTTTTATTTTAAATTCTTTTACACAAAGATTAGATAGTGTTCCTTAAAATAACATAGTAGAACTAGTTTAATAGAGCTACAAACTGGCTAAATTCCTTAATTTTGTTATCTTAACTGATTCATTAAAGGAATAAATTGAACGCTGATTTGTATAAACACTGCAAAACAAAATTAATATTTACTTTTCTCCCCATTCAAACATACTGATAATTTTTAAAGAATGGGAAGTCTCCGTTTCTCTTTCCCCATAAAAAAATCGGACTGAGCCTCACACCTGACAGGCAGAAGGACTCTTGGGCGACATACTCGGCCTGTGCCTCCCGTCTGGACGCTGTGCTCCTTCCCTGGTTTATGAACACTCCGTGTCACATTTCCCGTTCTGAGAGGCCAGGCTTTGGCCGTAGTGGATGGCATCACCTATGGTGTAGAACACCATCTTATTTCCCTCAGCCTCGGGGTCCAAGTAACCACCCCTGCGGAGCGAGTCCAGCACAGACATGCTGCAGCGGGCCAGCAGCAGCCGAACACCCAGCCCACCATAGTCTTTAGCAACCTCCTTCAAGGCACCGACCCCGGCCGTGTCCAGAAAGAGAACTGGGGCGCAGTCCAGGACGATTGTGTGAAAGAGAGTCCACTTTGGCAGAAAAGCATTAGACGACCCAGCCCCTCTGTGGGCAGGTGACTCTTGTTTTCTCTCGCGCTTCTCCTGTTTCTTGAGTCGGGCCTTCTCCACCACTGGGTCCAACCCCACAGCCCGGTACAGCGCCCGTTTGAAGAGGGCCTGGTTGGCATAGTAAATGGGAGCTTCGTAGCGAAAGACGGCCACACCCGGCTGGGTCTGTAGCCCCTTGTACGAGGCCAGATCCTCATAGAGCTCCGAGTTGCCCGCCTGGCCCAGACGTATCGCGGGCACCCGCTGGGTACGGCCCAGGACACAGAGGGCGGATACCAGTACCCCCACCACCAGACCCAGCTCTGTGTTCACCAGAGCAGAGGTGGCCATGGTGACCAGCCAGATGGTGGCATCCACGTGGTTCATCCGCCACATGCGGGGCACATCAGCAAACTTGCATAGCGCTCCCCGGAGGTTCACTACAATGATGACTGCCAAGACACACCTAAAAAAGTAATTATTAAATTAACAAACATCCTCAGGACCAGAGAAAGCAGTGGGAAAGCCACCAGCAAGACAGGAAGGACCAGTGGCTCGTAAAAACAGACAAAAGTTTCAAGATTCTCTACCCCAGGGGTCAGCAACCCTTTGGCTGTCTGCTTGCAGCTACAAAACAGACTATCAGGCATACATACAGTATGTACTACACTGATGAGTACATTTCCAATTAAATTTAGTCTGGTAAAATATGCGGTTCTCAACGAGCCCTTATGCATGGCAAAAACACTGCAGCGCCTCAAAAAATCTGAAGAAGCTTCTGCAGACGCTACATAGTGACTGCTGGTGACCGGTGATGTTCATCTTGGTAATCTGAAGCGGTTTCTGGGAACGCTACATAGTGACTGCTAGTGACCGGTGAT
>JABFDZ020000002.1:27667753-27684447 GCA_019775955.2 Pollimyrus isidori
TGTTCATCTTGGTAATCTGAAGCGGTTTCTGGGAACGCTACATAGTGACTGCTAGTGACCGGTGATGTTCATCTTGGCAGCCTAACACCAATGGATCACAATTGGTCAAATCGGTACCTCTATCGTAAAAAGTTCAAATAATCTATGTCACAAGGCAGCTAAAAGGAGATTTTAAAATGTCAGAATAGAAAAATAAATTAAAATCAAGCATTTAGATATGAACAGACAAAGGTATATGCATTCAGAGCTATTGTCAGGTTAATATGCTAGTAGAAATAAAATACCGGTATATACGATGTTGTCCCTATATACTGTATTCTGAAATTCTGTGGTTGTCTAAAATATAACATGCTGGCTTACAGCCGCAAAGGTAAAATACAAAAATTAGCTGTTCAATGTAATTTTTGTAATTGTACATCTTTGGATGGCTTCTTGATGTATGGACTATACAGAGATTTTGATTTTTAAGTAAGATGGAAAGCTTTCATTGTTCAGAAGGGTTTGGAGTTCAGCACAATTGCTGCCAATTTTATGACGCCTTGGGAGATCATAAAATACAGAAAGCCCTTCACCAATGCCGAATACATTAAAAATGTTTTATCAAAGCAGTGAAACACCAATTTAGCGATTTGCAAAATAAATACAATATAATTTTAAAAATTAGGGACATGCAATTTTCACCCTAGTCCGTAAAACACTGAAAATAAATTATTTACGCTTTGTTGTTGGTGTCATATAAGCAATGTCATAAAAGCGGTTTAGAATATAGTGCCGTTTCCAGTAAAGTTTTGCTGCTCCAATCGTTTTCAGTTTTTTTTTTGTTAATTCAAAAAAGTGGTTGCCAACCCCTGCCCTAGTTAAATACAAAATAGCAACACTAACTGCGGCGACAGAGGCGGTCATCTTACTTCTGCAGCGAGTAGAAGAGTGGAGCGATCACCAGCAGCACCAGCAGCAGCACCACCGCCGTCACCAGTGCCGACAGCTGCGTGTGGCATCCGGTCGACTCCTTCACCAGGGTCTTGGTCAGAGCTGCGCTGGTGGTGAAGCAGCGGAAGAAGGACGACAGGATGTTGCAGAAGCCGATGGCGTACATCTCCTGGTTGGCGTCCACTGCGTACCCGTGCTTCTTGGCAAACATCTCCGACAGGGAGACGGTGATGACGAAGCCCACGACAGCCACGGAGATGGCGTCTAAGGCGACGTTGGGGATCAGCGACCAGGCGGGCAGCTGGGGGGGCATGAAGCCGGTGGGGATCTCGCCGGCCACGTCCGAGCCGAAGCGCTCCTGGAAGCGGCCAAAGTGCGAGGCCAGCGTGGCAGCGGTGACCACGAAGAGCTCGAAGGGCACGGGGGCCCGCAGCCTGGCCTTGAAGCGCTCGTTCAGCTCCTTGGCAGGAATCAGCACCAGCAGGCAGAGCAGGCTAGTGAGCAGGTCGCACACATTGGTCTGAGAAACGTTCTGGATGAGGAGGATCCATGTCTGGACGAGTGAGCCGGGACCCTGGGCCCGGGGCAGCTTGAGCCCCAGAAGGTACTTCAGCTGGGAGGTGAGGATGGTTAGGGAGGCCCCCGTCGTGAAGCCACTGAGCAGAGAGTCAGAGAGGAAGACGGACACAAAGCCAACCTGGACCAGCGCCATCAGCACCTGAAGAACAGAAGGAAGACGCCTGAAACCTTCATGCTGTCAGTCACGCCGAGCTTCACGTGGAGGACTGCTGCTCAGACGCACCTGGTAGACCCCTGCCGTGAAGGTCACGGTGGCTCCCACCACAATGGCATAGCAGCTACGGTCACAGCTGGGCCTCATGGTCACGTTGTCGAAGGCAGCCGTGGCGTTGGGATTGTCGTCGGTGAGGTAGCCGGCCACTGCGAGCTCTCTGTCCACCACCTGACCCACAAGGAGGCACAAGACCCCGAAGATGCCCACAGAGATGTGGCGAGATGTGCCAAGCAACATGTAAATGATGCCAGCAAAGAATGAGGTATAGAGGCCATAGATGGGGTCCTGGCCAGCCAGCAGAGAGTAGGCGATGGACTGGGGAACCAGCAGGATACCAACAATCACGCCCGACATCACATCCCCAAGAATCCATTCTTTGAGCTGGTAGCGTGGCAGCCACCTTAGGATGGGAAAGAATCCCAGAAGCAGTTCCTTCGCCCGGGCCGAGCTGCAGGCACAATGCTTCCCGAGCCCCTGCTTCAGCAACACCCTCCAAGTCGTCTTCTCCTTCTCCAGCACCTCCAAGGCGAAAGGCAAATGTGCGCAGGCGGCCCGGTCCTCGTTCGACATGCCATCTGGGTCCTTTTCAGCCATTTCTTGATTGCTCTCTCTCCCTTCAGCTAGTTGAGAGGAAAAGTGATCCAAAGAGGCACGTTAATCTGGCGTCTGTTCTTATAGATCACCATGCCGTCACCACCAGTCATGAGAATCTCTCAACTGGACGACAAAGTAATTTGCACCAGGATGCAATCAAACAGTCATTACTGAACATCCCTCAAGTTGCTAGGATGCACACAATTGTTTATAAAATAAAAATATTTGTGCCTAAAACTATGCAGCTTTTTCTAATCAAAATTCTTACAGAGTGCAAATGAATGAAACTTGAATTTAACTGAAAATTGAAAAATGAATTAGTATGAACAAGCTCATGTTTTAGGTCTCTTACCATAGGGCAGGATCCATGCTTAAATGCTCTTCAGCCCTCAAATGACTCTCTGTGATAAAAGACAAAGTGTCATTCCCTGACTCAAAGCGAAAACAGTCAGCTATCCTGCACACCAGCAATCAGTAGAGTATGGTATGTGCGTCAATAACGATTCTGCACAGATCTGTAGTGACTATCATAAAGACGGGCCCATATCTCCACAGACTTTAGATGCACAGAAACTGCATGAATCTATGTTCATATATCTGGCTCCTTCTCATAATCTCAAAGGTTAGAAACCCACATTAAAACTGGTTTATAACCCCCTAAAGGATCCCTGCAATTATCAAAAAACAGGAATGGAAAAAAAACATGTTGCACTGTCTGATGTTCTCTCTTTTACAAGATACTGTAATCTTAATCCCCGCCCACCCCTGGGGCAAAATTGCAAACCAGGGTTGTCAACTTTGGTCAGCAGGCTGGTGAGAGATTTTCAATTTCAGACAGGTCTGCACATACATTTACATAAATGTAATATTTCTTTTTTCCCTTGTAAATAGTCTGTAGGGGTTGTGACCTACCCCAACACTTTCAGGATAATCTTATTTTAGGTTCATAATGGAATAATACAGACTTGCTGTAAAATGTCTTCCGTGACCATCTGCGAGCGTGAGTGTCACACCAGATGCGTGGGAGTTGGCAATCCCGGCAAACTGTTTTTTACTATTAAAAAAGGATTAAAATTTAACTATGTGCTTTGAATGATCAGTTTGTTTTCTGGGAGTGTGACCTTCCTACGGCATACAGTCCATAGAAGGCACAGGGTAGCACTGATTAGGTTAAAATTTATACAGTACTGTACCGTTACATTAATTATACAAACATTAATATTAAACGGATAAACCCTCACTAGAAACTTCCAGAAAAAATGGTTAAATCAACACTAATCTCCTAAGAATCACACCTAAACTGGTTAAACTTAGTAATGTCTTTAACCCCCAGAATGTGGCAGACGTCCGTATTTAAAGTTAGCAAAGACTTATACAAAAACGTGCAGCGTCTTCTGTTTGTTTTCACGCACGTTACTCAGATGATCTTTTTTTCCGGAATATCTTGTGTTTGAATTCGTTTATATTTTATAGTTGCGTCTGAAATCGTTATATTTAATCTCCTCACGCCACGACTGTATTCTTTCCTTTAATTTAGCATGTGCTTATTTTCCTGTCTCGTTACCCCGCACCTTCCCGCGCCTCACCTCCGCGTGCAAGCCAACATCCAATAAGCGGAGAGATGCGCTCCATCCGCAAACCCCTTCACGCGCAGCCAAAGTGAACGGCGCGGCGTTCCGGTAAGTAGGCAGCCACGCAGTCCGCGGGAAACACATCGGTGTCTATGCTGCATACAATGGGGCCACTGAGCAGTGTCCGGGCAGCTCTATTTACACCGCATGAGGCCTCACCTCAATGGACCTCTTTATGGACTCCAAGGGAAATCATTACAAGCAACTAGTGAATAAGCACGGATTTGCAGGGATGTAAAGTGCCACGTGGGGAGAAATGAGCTGAAGCTTTTAATTACTGTAACTGTGCTTCGATAATAATAATAATAATAATAATAATAATGTTTAAAGTAACACAAAATGCATAGTTTTCCCGGTTAGGTGAATCCCAGCGCCGGTTTCAAGTTTAGAGGAGTGACTAAGCGATTTCAGCGTGAGCGCCAGTTCCCCCTACAACTAGTTTATTCCTTTGCGTGCGCTGCGGCCAGGTGGCTTTACCTGTAAACTCCGTTTTAATACCCAGAGTCCTATCTATGTGTCACTACGGACAGCGCAAATAGTTTGACGAACTAAATTTTGAATTAGCGATAAAAATGCACGAACACAAATTTGCTTTGGAACGCATCTCAAACTTATTCTCTCACTGTCACATACAATAAAAATGAGAAAACTCGTTAAAGACAAGAAGTGACTCACCTGCAGCCCCGGCGCCGCCGTTTAAGAGATAGCCCGCCCGCCGGACGCCCATTGGACCATCAATTGGGCTGAAAAGCTGCGGACCGAAGGCGTGCACCCGCATCACATGACAGGAGCGCGGACGGTACGGTGCCCCATCACTGCGAAAGGTGCAGTGGGGCCAGTGGAAGGTCGTCTGGGCTAGAGCTCCTGATCAGATAACACTGGCCAATGTTCTGTGCCTGTAAGGGCGGAGCAACATTATCATGAGATCTCACATAAATCACACTTCATGTTTATAACCAACATTTATTTTCTCAAAACTCCACATTTATGAAAAATACTTGTAAATGTAAAAGGATACCCAAAGGAACATGAAAGGGGAATGATATCCTTAAATAATTTAAAAATTATTTATATATTTGTTATTATAATATTTTTAATATAATAAAATGAGTCGATCAAACATGAATTTGCCCTTTAGTGCTGTTTAACTGCATTCATGACCAACATATGTAGGTCATATATTTATTGGTTTTAATTGGTAGATTTCTTGTTGGGATATTTCTCGGAAAGTTTAAGCCTAAAAAGAATGAATAGCGATGCGACGTAAGCATAGCTCACTTACTGTCCCTGTGCAAACTCTATTGTCTGGCTGAATTGTTGCACTATGAGTGCGTCACACAGTTAAGCCGTGCATGTGGCCAGAGGGCGTCATGCGTCAGAGCCACGAGGTTGCAAAAGGTCCGCTTCTGCACCCCCTGCCATGAGAAAAGTGGGGTATTTACTTGATGGCTGCGACTTTTCAGATATCTGAGAGCATACAGGACAAAGACGCCAACATCCTAGAACGTGATGAAGGAGAGTTTACACAAAAGGTCACATGATGTGGGGACACACTCCCTGGAATTTCAAATTCCTCCTCTCCTACTCACTATGTATGATGGGGGCAGTTTTACATTATTTAAATACTTAAAATTCTTTGTATACTGCACATTCCATATGAGCCCCCATATCTACCAATAGGAAACAAACTGGTGTTTGGCTCAATGGGTTTAGATGCTGTGTCTATTATTATAGGGTTGTTGGTTCAAATCCCATATTTGGTGGAGTGCCATTACCAGTGGACCCTTGAACAAGGCCCTTAACTCCTGTTGCCCCAGGGACTGTCTGACCCTTTTCAGTTGTACCTTGCTTTGATCAAAAATGTCTGCTACACAAATAAATGTAAATGAAAGCACATACAGTGGGCGTTTAACCACATGGTAGATGGGCTATTGTGTGAGGAAATCACTGCAGAGTTCACTGTGTGATTATCCCAGCAGAAGATACACTGTGGACTCTGTCAGCCTCAATGGTGGACAGTCTGCCATGTCATTAAATCCACATACAGACACCACATGAAAGATAACTCAAAGTTTAAACCCACAGCCAACCAGCTCATTGATAAAGTCTCTTTTCCTTGAATGTTCTTTTAGACCCATTATGGTATATGCTGTTTAAATACTATCTGAGCATCAAAGCAAAAAGCTCCTTTGGGATGCCTGGGTGTGCTAAGGGGATCTTACACATGCTGGGAAAAGTCTCTCCAGATCTGAAATCCACTATGTAGGACACATGCCTGCAAGTTCCTCCCTTTCCAGTCAAGCATCTTCTGCAGGAGAACTACATGTTCTTTGGACCCCATGATCTCCACCCTATGTGCCTCCATGGTTATGTGGCCTACATGATGTGACGTGTATAATCCTGAAATGTAATTGGATGAGTCTTGCATGACTATTTAAATCCATCCCAATTATCCTTATTGTTTCTAAGCCACTGGCTGTCTAGGTGTGATGGATAAATTCGAGTGTTAACATTCTGAAGCAGGTCAGTGGCATTAAAACTCTCCTGTGTGGAGTAATATCACCTCAGAGTGATTTTGGAGGCCTCGACTCATCAGCTTAATCATCACGATGGTGGACAAGGACATGGTGGAGAAGTTTCTGGATAGTAACCCTGCTTTCGCGAAGAGCTACTATGACTCCAGGTTCCGGCCGCAGGTCATCGCTGACCTGCTAGGAGACAGAGCCCCAGTGCTGGACCGCGACAGCTTCCGTGACTTGACTAGCGTGGAAGAGAGTGAGATCATATTTGATCTGGTGCGGGACCTGCAGGAAAACCTGCAGATGGAGAGGGCCATCTTCAACCTGATGAGACACCTCAGCTACCTGCTGCACGCAGACCGCATGAGCCTGTTCATGTACCGGCAGCGCAACGGCACGGCCGAACTGGCCACACGCCTCTTTGGCGTGCACAAAGACGCCGCCCTGGACGAGTGCCTGGTGCTCCCAGACTGTGAGATCGTCTACCCGCTGGACACCGGCATTGTGGGCCACGTGGCTGCCACCAAGAAAACCGTCAACGTTCCAGATGTTACCCAGGTATTTTCTCCAGAAAAAGGCCTTCCTCGCTGGAAGTGGATTCTTTAATTGTCTTATTTTCAGAGGTAGAAAGTTCAGGTCTAGAAGTTACAAATCTTAAACCAATGTTTTATTTCAACCAACCAGTTGAGTACTCTGTCACTGTGACTATATGCAACTGGTTGGTTGAAACAAAACCTCGGCCTGGATTTGTACTTTCTGGACGTGAACTTTTCACCTCGGCTTATTCTGGCAAACAAATGGGACGAATCATTTGAAAGGGAAAAACATTGCTGCAAAATTTAAGTCACGCTACTCTTTTTCTCACCACTAGGTGACAGCATAGGTCTTTGGTGTCAGACCTAAATTCTTATGAAACCAGAGCAGTATCAGACAGGTAAGGTAGGTTGTTGTGTGGGATGAAACAGACATGTTTAATCAATGCTCACATCCATCATGGTGCAAGGCCCCTTCTGCAGCCATACGGCTGTGTCTTGCCAGAGCAGCATCACACGGCAGATAGCAAATGCAGCGACAGAAACGGCTTCGCTCCATCAAGTAAAATTAGGTACACTATGCATATCTTACACCTGGATTGTTTGAGAAGGTCTTTAAAGGAGATAATGGTCCCGCCTCCACCCCGTCCTGCAGCCACTACGTATCTTTCTTTATGTCATGTGTTGTAAATGCAGGATGATCATTGGCTGGTTTGATCTATGTTTTATTCTGAGATACACAGTTATAGACATGCCAGGCCCTCGTCTTCCCAGTGGGTTAGAAAAGTATGTGTGAAGGAGGACGTTGGACTCCATCCAAACTAATTCATGCAGCTTGACTTACCAACATGAGCGGGGGTGGGCATGAAAAAGGCAGACTGTCAGCTACACTGGGCATTTTTTTCTGTGTCTTCCTATAATAATGGGTCTGATAGGTGCAGAGAGTGCAGAACAGCAAAAACAGCATCCAGCTTCACCAGATGCTTTATTAGTTTAGCTTCTTAGCATATTCTAAGCTCTGCCTGCACACACATAAATATACAGGTATAAGCTCTAGGCTCTAGTGAGAAAAAGTCAGTGGGATAATCGCGTTAAGTGGCGTTGCCTGGACAACATGCCCTTCAGTAACCCCCACCCCCCCACCATGAACCTGTGTCAGATGGAAATACACCCAGTTTATGTTTCTGAGCATTCACTGACGCTCTCCCTGCTGTGCCCCCCCCCCACCATTCCTGCTCCTCTCCCACTCCCCCCCCGCCTTATTACTAATGAAGGCTGTAATTCCTGCTCTCCCATCCTTAAAATTCAAGATCATTTCCATCACATCTCCAGCCTGAGATGAGTATGTTGAACATTGCAAGGTAGTGATTCTCTTAAAAGTTTTATTTATGATTCCTGTCACTGCTGCCCCAGACTAGTGTTTCCCAACCTGGTCCTCAGAGACTCCCCGCCATTCAACCCTTTTAGCTCCATCCCCTAGCAAAAACGTGGCCTGTCTGTCGGTCCCAGATGATCGGGATGGGAAACAGTACCCCAGACAATAGGTTCAGGCTTCAATAGTGCACTTTAGAAAACATTCATATCCTAACTGCAATCCCAGCATTCCTCAGTTCCTGCAGTAAAATGAAAGGATACGTTTCTGGATTATCCAACAAAAACTCTCACTGCCTGCTGGCCTCCATTTTCCTTATTGCAGTGAGATTAATCCAAGTAACATGTCTCTTGTGCCCATTGCATTCTGGGATGCAGGGCATTATTTAACTGTCAAGGGATAATGACCCAGTAATCCTGGTTGAATTAGAGTGATCCTGGATTATTTTACAAGGTCATGACCCAAAATAGCATTCCTGAAGTCAGCAGAGCTATGCTGTACTTTCATATCACAAATCCTGATGCACCAGTAATCAGTGTGTAATGAAATCGATCCATACTGCGGTGCCACTGAATAAAAAGCACATTCACACTGACTCATATCTTAAAATCATAATTTAAATGCATTAAACAGCCACTTTAGGAATACCCTATAATATCTTGTTGTGTTTATCAGTGATTGTTTAACCATGTTGTAGACCCCACCATTTCAGCTGTTTGTCAGATAAACATAAATTAAACCTTTTCTTAACAGCCCAAGGACCCTGAATGATCAAAAGTGGTGGAAATGTAAAATAAAAAGACTTGGGGTACTGTGAACACGTGTGTTTGGTTTTATGTTAACTGAGTTACATCACTTGTTCATTCATTTGTCTGAATTGCAAGCTGGGCTGCAGGTGACCGTGACCTAGGTCAGGATCAGTCTCACAGAGCCCCGGTACCCAGCTACGTCAGCGTGGACGAAATAGGAACACGTGCTGATCTATAAAGATCCAGCTTTTCAGGCAGTGAACTGGACAGGCAGCTTTTGCCCTGGAAGGGGACCAGATGCCGTTAACCATTAATTACCAAGATGAAAGAGTCACTTTACAATACCCTGCATACACAAGTAGCAGAGGTGTTTACCACCACTGAAACAACACATTTGTGTGTCACTAGACTAAATATTAAATAAACACTTTTTAAATTTAAGAGATGCTGAAGCAGCATATTCTGCTAACCAGCCAGCTAGGTACCATCTTTTGACTCAACTTGCTATCTAACTTTAATGTTACATCATTGCGGGGCCCAGATAAATTGCTGGGAACTGTATAATTATAGTAAGTAACTACTGAGTACCTAAATACTAAATACTGTCATCTACAGGACAGCCATTTCAGTGACTTTGTGGATACCCTCACGGAGTACGAGACCAAGAGCATCCTGGCCACGCCCATCCTGAACGGGAAAGACATGGTGGCTGTCATGATGGCAGTGAACAAGGTGGATGCTCCCCACTTCACCAAGAAGGATGAGGAGGTATGTTTGGTAGCCAGATGTATAAGGCATAACTGGGGGGGGGGGGTTGGACCCTGTACCCATGATCAAGATATCACTGGTTTGAATCCCACCGTCAGGAGAATAATTACATCATTGTTGGGCCCTTGAGCTAGGTCCTTAACCCCCAGAAAGATGCTCTAGGGCTGCTGGATAAATGGCTTAGCCTGCACTCAGACTGCAAGCGTCACTCTTACCTCCATGTGTGTTAAAATGGAGAGCAAGTTAGGGTGTGTGAAAACTAAAGAATTCCAACGCACATGTACACGTGGCGCTTAAAGTATCTTTTCATTGTAATGTCATTCAGTGACACACGTCTTCAATTACAGCCTCAGTGTGTTTCGCAGTGTGTCATGTGGTGAGAGGTAATAAATGTGCCGTGTTTACACAGAATAAATACAAAAGCATCGTGGTTTCTTCGACCATAAATTATTCTGCCACAGAAGCAGTCAGAAATGGAGAAGTTTCCACTATAAGGCTTTCTTGCTAATTTATGGCCATTGTTGTTTCATCCAGACCCTGATGAAATATTTAGACTTTGCCAACCTGGTGCTGAGGGTGTTTCATCTGAGCTACCTGCACAACTGTGAAACCAGGAGGGGCCAGGTGAGACTGCATGCCTCTGTTGGAAAGCTGGGGACCCTGCAGATGCTGGCATGTCAGATTCAGTCACCATTCGGTGGAAAGAATGCCTGTTTACCTCCATTTGACCGTCACTTCAGCAATATCGCAAGAATATCCCAGCGTCATGCGCGATGGCCACGATATTCAAGTATAATTTATCATCCTAAAGAAAGGCGGCATGCAAGTGAGCATCTGAGGACTATGACTCACCTGAATTAAACCACATAGGACTAGTGTGATGATTTATGAGTCTTTATGACTCTGTAGTTACTTATTAGGGTGGGAAAAACAGAGCTTGAAATGCCAAGTCTGTATTTTTGTACTTTTTGAGCTTGTTAGTGCAGAGGCCTCAGGTTTCTTTTACTAATATGACCATTCGTCTGTTTGAACAATAATGTCTTAAATATTTCTGAAGCTTTCTGAGACTCTCGTCCTGCCTGCTGTCTCTGTGATGATCCGGTGCAGGTTTTGCTATGGTCGGCCAGCAAGGTCTTTGAGGAACTGACTGACATCGAGAGGCAGTTCCACAAGGCACTCTACACAGTCAGGGCGTTCCTGAACTGTGACCGCTACTCCGTGGGCCTCCTGGACATGACTAAGGCCAAGGTTGGACCGCAGCTTCTCAGCCTGGTCCTGAAAAGCACCCTGGGGCACTTACATACACCCTGAGTCCCTGACATCCCTACACCCAAAACTGCGGGGAGGTTGTGTCATGGGGCTGTCAGACACACAATGACTGTAGTGAACATGTCACTCCTTTGTCTCTTGGAAGAAAATGAAAAAAGCTGATTCTGTCTCAGTTGTAGGTGTTTTTATGCATATGGGTGGAGTGGTGGCTCTGAGGCCAGGGATCTGTGTCAGTAATCAGAAGGTTGCCAGTTCAAATCCTGTGACTAGCAGGAGTTATTCTACTCCGTTAGGCCCTTGAGCAAGACCCTTAACAATTGCTTTGTCCAAAGCTTGGTGTTAAACTACATCCACCCCTGTGAGGGACTGTTGTGTAGTGGGTGCGGTAACATGCTCTATCAGCATGCACTCCTTACCTCCTCCTACTTAATTATCTAATTAGAGCAGCAGAGTCTGTGTCCGTATTGTGTGTGCTGAGCTCTTTTTTTAATGCCCTTGGCAGGAATTCTTTGACCTGTGGCCAATCCTGATGGGGGAGGTGGCCCCTTACGATGGCCCTAAGACCCCGGATGGCAGGGTGAGTGGCCCCCTCCAAAATACTGCACCTAACCCAGCCGTGTCTGAGGCACATGTTCTAGGGCAAGGTGATACGAGCCAGCAGAGAACCAGGGAAACACTCCGGGTGGAAAATCAGCACGCACTGTGTGTCCTTATCCTCGGTTACTATGTTCTTAACAACAATTAAGCGTCCCAGTTTACATTTACACAAAATCTGTTTCCCTTCAGGAAATCAACTTCTACAAGGTGATCGATTACATTCTACATGGAAAGGAAGACATCAAAGTCATCCCGTAAGAAAATGAGAGACTTTCTCAGTTTTCTCCATAGTTGTATTTGACAGTGTCAATCCCTATAATGCTTCACCCCTATCCCATGTTACTCTAACATTGTGCTGATGCACTGATGTTTCCTCAGAAACCCACCAGCAGACCACTGGGCCCTGGTCAGCGGTCTGCCTACCTATGTGGCAGAGACTGGCCTGGTAAGGGTCTTTCTCTCCCCAACCTGCAGGCCCTTTAGGGGCTGTTAGGCACCTAACACAGTGTGGCTGGTTGCCGTGTCGCTCACATTTATTAACAGCATGAAGGCCTTAACTTTGAACATTTGTCTCTGTCCTTTTCTGTCTCGCAGATCTGCAATATAATGAATGCAGCGCAGGATGAATTCTTCGAGTTCCAAGTAAGAGCCAGGGGTGCCCGACCGTGTCTCCCGCTCGTGATTAATACCCATGATCTGGACGCGAGCACTGACCGTCATCACTCTCTCATAGAGGAACGAGAAATGAATTTCACTGGGGCAAACAAATGTAAAGAATATAAATTAACAGGGGGCACCTTTGCAGAGTCGCTGGCAGAGCACTAATACGACTACAGAAAAACATCTGAGGTGGCTTATTTAAGGCTTATTGGTGTAAAGTAATTATGCTAAAATGTGCAGAAATTATAGCATTCCCAGCAGTGTTATTACCAGAGCTGTAGAACCAGAAATAACTATAGAGTTAACTCCACAGACAGATATAGATATACATAAATCCATATGTGTGTTCAGTGATGAGGTGTACACAAATAAAAGATGTTCTGGAAGACAGTAAGATTTATAAATGTCTGAGGACTATTCAAAACCTCATCCCTACATCTCTCACAGAAAGAACCCCTGGATACTTCTGGCTGGACAATAAAGAATGTGCTCTCTATGCCCATCGTCAACAAGAAAGAGGAGATTGTGGGCGTGGCCACCTTCTACAACAGGAAGGATGGGAAACCTTTTGACGAAATGGACGAAACTCTCATGGAGGTAATGTAGGGTCCATGATAATTGGCCGTTACAAATAAAAACCTGTTTCTACAAATACATGCAAATTCACTGTCTAAAATGGAGCCCCTCTCTGTCTTTAGTCACTCACCCAGTTCCTGGGGTGGTCAGTGCTAAACACAGACACCTACGACAAGATGAACAAGCTGGAGAACCGCAAGGACATCTTTCAGAACATGGTGCTTTATCATGTCAAATGCAGGAAGGATGAGATCCAGAACATCCTGGTAGGTGGTGTTCTTACACCAGCACTAATAAAGGGCCTTAGGTTTGACCACTTCACTACTTTCATATGCACCATGTATGACGTAATGATTAAAGTGATCAAGAAGCATGAAGAAAAATGGATGGCAGCTTCATCTTCTCTTCTAGAACACCAAAGAGGTGTACGATAAGGAGCCCTGTGACTGCGATGAGGATGAACTTGAAGATATCCTGGTATTTCGGCTCCTGCATCTCCTGCCTTCATGTAGGGCAGCCCCCTTCTTTCAGTCTGCCCGTGAACTCAGTTCTTCTCTCGTCTTCCTCAGTTAGAAGTCCTTCCAGATTCAGGGAAGTCTGAGATCTTCGAGTTCCACTTCTGTGATTTTGAGCACAGCGAGCTGGACTTGGTCATGTGTGGCATCAAAATGTACTATGAACTTGGAGTGGTGGACAAGTTCCATATCCCACGGGAGGTGAGGCCACAAGAATGTCATTCTTTTCCACAAGGTCTACTTCTCTTCTTCGAAATATATCGTAGGCAAACATCTCTGACCTGCACTCACTGTGTGTAGATCTGCTGAATGTTTATTCCAGTGTTTCCAGCATGACTTCAGTATCTATATGCATACCCATACCTATCGTTGAGGACGCTGAGGTCAAGTCAATAGTTTTTCTGCAACTCCAATTACCATGATCCATTACAGGACACATCTAGACATCTTGGCTAGGGCCATCCTCTATGGTGACATGTTGGCTCAGTGGGTAGCACTTTGACTTCACATCTCAGCTCTTCATTTGTGGACTCAATCCTTGGCTGGCTTTGTAATGTAGAGTTTATGTGGATTATTACCAGTTGTGTGTGTTTGTCTACCCTGTGCTTTCTGTGATAAGCCCCAGACTCACTGTGCTCATACACTGGATAATTACCTTTGGTAAATGATTGGCTGTCAGCTAATTATCAGTTTATCCTAAAATTTAATTCCTGGGAATGTGTACAGCAGTATGTTTTTCCACAAATGTAACAATTATATAACGATTATTAAATACATAGTAAAAAGAGATCTTCCAGCTGTGGAGATTTGCTGGTATATTATTCACAACCCTGCACTATTTCCCCATGTACTTCGTACTAAAGAACCAATAATGTCATAAGATTACAAAAAAAAGAAGTGAATGGAGCCATATTTATATGCTGGCACATTCATAATAGTACTCCATGATCTCATTGATGGAGCTGTATTCAAGAGTCAGGCATTTAATTAACAAGTAAGATGGCCTGATGTTAGGAAGCAGTGTGGCTTTGGAAGTCCATAAATACCTAGAAGAACCTGTTTCATTGCAGGTACTGGTGAGATTCATGTACTCTCTCAGTAAGGGGTACAGGAAGATCACCTACCACAACTGGAGACATGGATTCAATGTGGGTCAGACCATGTTCACATTGCTCATGGTAAGAACCAGTTTCCATCTTTCACACCCAGTTCTGCCCTGCAACAGTATGACCATGAAAGTAGGCTGTCGAACTAGAGATGGCCCAGGGGCTGGGATGGCAGGTCTCCTGAGCATTATACTCTGGATTAGTATTTATGGAGCAAGATGCAGAGTTATGGTTAAAAACTTCAATTGTTCTCCTCAACTCAGCTAATGGTTTCTCATTTCTCTCAGTAACATTCTCTCTATAGAGCACAATCCATTTGTTATTTCAGCATAGTTTGTCACCATAGCGATAAGCTGAATAGTAATAGGACACACTGAGTGTGAATGATCTTCGTTGGCATTTGCTGGTGGGTATGGACTGGAAATAAAATCCCCCGATAGCCGTGTGAACCGCTTACACGCACGTTCAGACATGCTCGCTCTGCCCTTTCCTTGGGAAACTGTTGAATCAACACTATTCAGGCTTTTTAAAGTTTAACAAGCTCTTGTGGGAAGCGCCGTCCCTAGTGCAGGGCTCCCTAGGGAATCCAAGTGTGCCTGCATGCAGCCCGCAGCCACCATCCCATTCCATCCCATTAGACTGGCGACCTGAAGCGCTACTACACCGACCTGGAGGCCATGGCCATGGTAACTGCTGGCTTCTGCCATGACATCGATCACAGAGGGACCAACAATCTCTACCAGATGAAGTAAGTGCTGAATTTCATCCACTGAAATATCCCCAAAGAGTCAGGAGGCAACAAGGCATGTTGAAGTGGTTCCCTGTAATTATTTGTCCATTTCTGCCACCTGTAACATATTTCACCAATTCCCCCTTGTCCTGTTCTTCCTGTTCATGCCATTTGTTGGTTTGTTTTTCCATCATTCACCTATCCCAGCCTTCTTGTGCTGATCCATGTTCCCATTCAAAAGGAATCCTGGATAAATCAGTTTTCCCATCCCAGTTTCTCAGCATTAATCGGTATTTATGTATGTGATCACTGAGGTTAGGACACCAACCCTAACCCTGTCCATTACAGACAGTCTAGTACATAACTCTTCATGCTTACAGTGCCCTCTCTACCCTATTATCCACAGATCAGGGAACCCATTGGCTAAACTCCACGGCTCCTCCATTTTAGAGAGGCACCACCTTGAATTTGGGAAGACGTTACTGAGAGATGATGTAAGACACTATATATAAATACATAATGGCCACTTTATTAGGTATGCTTAGCTAGTACTGGTTAGGACTCACTTTTTCCTCCAGGAGTGTCTATGTGCATTTTGCTACTCTTGTCCGCTTCTTCCTTTTATAACAAGCTTTCACCACGCCCAGGACTTGAACATCTACCAGAACCTGAACCGGCGGCAGCACGATCACGTCATCCATCTGATGGACATCGCAATCATCGCCACGGACCTGGCCCTGTATTTTAAGTGAGTGAGCCGCAGTAGGTGCAAACCTGTCAATTAAAAAGGATTTCAACACAACAACAACATATTTTAAAAATGTAGGTGCTAGACAGTGGATTGGGACAGGGATTCACCATCAAGGGGCTACTACTTCAAGCGCATGAGGTGGTCGTTCTTACTGAGGAAGATGGGGCGCTATATCAATTATAGAGCATTTCAACGAGACATAAAGAAGCTACTGCAATGAAATACTTCTACTTTTATTTTATTATTCTTTTTATTTTGAACATTTGTCCCATTAAATCACAATCTCCATCGGGGGACTGTGATTCCATGGACCCCTGTGTGAGAGGGGCCCTGATACAAAATCTGTATCAGCACCCCTGCTCTCCACATCATCGGAAAACAAATCTCATTTTTCCCCACAGGAAAAGAGCAATGTTCCAGAAGATAGTGGACCAGTCCAAGACCTTTGATGACTGGGATGCTTGGACCAAGTATATGATGCTAGAGACAACAAAGAAGGAGATAATAATGTAAGTGTCCCCCCTCTAGGGCTGGGCGATATGGCCTAAAATTTATATCGCGATATAATTTGTAGCACGTGCGATAACGATATATATCACGA
>JABFDZ020000002.1:27712048-27746718 GCA_019775955.2 Pollimyrus isidori
CCCCCCCCCCCCCCCCCCCCCCCCCCCCCCCCCCCCCCCCCCCCCCCCCCCCCCCCCCCCCCCCCCCCAAACAGGGTCGGTATGAACCAACAGCAAAAAACGATTGCGCCAACCTTGCAGCACTTGCAAACAAACGGAAGCGGGAGGCTCACTTTGTACAAGTGGACCCTTTCCACAGTCCGGCGCTGCTGCAGGAATCGGAAAGCAGGAATTCAAAGGCAGCCAATGAAAGGCCAACCAGCCGTTTGTGCAAAAGAGGTCCACGTTCTATAGGCGCCCCACAGGACTTTTTTCAAGGCTCCAAACCTGCCAAAACACCTCCGGTCATCTTTTGGTTTCACAGCCTCCCTGGTACCACAGTGGTAAAGATCCAAGTATCCATCATCAAAAAAGGCTAATGAAATTAGCAACTGCATCCAGCACTTACAATAGATTTACTGGGAAGGAAAGGATGGATCGAAAGACTTCTAAAGGACTATAGTCTAAGACACCCTGGCTGTGGGCACTTCACTGCTCGGCAAATTAAATTTGGTAAAATTTTTTTAATCCCTAAAGTGGAAAACACGTGTCATCCATCCATCCGGTTGCCAAAGAGGTTTTACACAACTAGACAGTGGAAATCTGGAAAAGTATGACGAAACTAAAATGTTAATATCTAACTAGAATCAGGGAAAATCTCCTTTCAAGCAGCTTATAGAGATAGAAAATGACCAGCCCTATAACCCAGACCCTAACCCTGATCTGGCCCATAACCCTATAACCCAAACCCTCCAGACGATGGTGGATCGCTGCTATCATACGTCTCCCTTTTGGTCCCTGCAAGTTCCTCCACCCAGCCGTAAGACACTGCCAGCCTTGAGGCTTCCAGGTTGCCTCCCCACCTAGAATCTGAGACATGGCCACTCTGCTGCCAGCTTAACCAAGTCTCCCGTTGCCGCTAGAGAGCTGCCCGCTGTCTCCCCCATGGGGAAGAGCTCCGCTGACGCATCAATGACACCCCAGGTGCAAGGACACGAACGGTCATGAGAGTGCTGTCGCCAGGGCCACCGTTCCTCCTCTGAGGGGGGGGGGGGGGAGTCTGAACCACTGAGAAAGTGTTCCTCATTCCCCCAGGGCTCGCTGCACTGGTATGGCCCAGATTCACAGAGAGGCGACATGCGCATTTGGTCTTTCGTGGATCAGATAAGAGACCCGAGGATAGAATCAATGAACTGGACTGGGTACCCTGACATGTTGAGGAACGGGGGAGGTGGGGTTTCACAGGAAGGATGGGGCTGTTCCTCCCCTTAAAGCAGGTTCAAGACCCCACACTCCAAGCTTTCAAACTCCTTCCTTATTTCTATTTTTGAGATGTGAGCTTTGATTTTAACCCAGAAAATTAAATAAAGGAAGCCTCACGTTTCACTGCTGTTGCCAGGCTGACCGCCACACCCCCACCCTAATGAGGCCTTAGACATAAAACAAACTGGCTCCCGTCGTCACGGGGGATGGAGAGGTGACAGTGCGGGGACACACGGCGTGTGAGATGTACGTCCACCGCGGTACAGGGCAGCCACTGAGAGCCCCGTCAAGGGGATCAGGCCAGATACCTCCCCAAGGCAGATCTCCACAGCAACTGCCTCGTAAACCGGAGGAGCTAGGAAAACCGTAAGCATAACTCAGAGAGGAATCCACAGAAACAGATAAACCACAACACCAACTCAAATTTACAGCCCGATAAAGCCGCCATCCTCCCTACTGAAGGGCAACAGCCCAATGTGTTCTTTGTCTGAGAATTTCTGGGGAAAAGACATCCCCACAAGGATAAGAAAAGCTAAAGGAGACTCTGGGAGCATGCCACCATGGAAACAACTGAAAGCACGGTCTCCTTTCAAAAGGTGAAGTTTTCTTAAAATGATACACGTGACAAAAGTGTTAGAGTTTAGTTTGGGGAGGGGAGTCAAACATTATGGAGGAGGGGACACATGCAGACTGAAAACAGCATGTAAACAAATGCGTATGTGTGTGTGAGACATCATACCTCCAGACCGGGGTGCAATTTATGAGTTCAACAAGTTCAAAGAACAGATCTGTCACCGCCTGACAGGATACATGACCCCTCCCCCCCCCAATCACGTGCCACTGACAGGGAGCTACAAGGGAAACCTCATCCCACCAGTGTCCCCCTAACCCCTACCTCCTATCTGTGAACACCAACCAGCTAAAATAACCTCCGCTGATTGGCTAATTTAAGCACTCGGTAAGGCGACCTCTGTATGCGGCTATGACCGGGAACACTATTAATTATAGTGTAGGTCAAGCTGTGTTTAAAAACCCTTCTGAAAGGTAACCCCCCATGAATGTTCCATGAAAGGTTCAAATTACCACGACTACCATCATTATTACTGCCCACAGAGACGGACCCTTGGCGAATAAACTTAGACCTCTTCAATGAGTTGGGTTTTGAGTCATAAAAAAGGTGGGAATCCAAAGCCCCATGGTCAAACATCAGGGGTGGATATGTTAGGTCCTGTACCAGGGGTCTAAGGAGCAACACCCACAATCCAACCCCAGAACACCCCAGAACCACCTGAGAGCGGCAGCTGAGCAGAACCCTGAAATGATACTGCATGTGAGAAAAGCCACTGATGTCACTGGAATGTTTAAGCGGTTTGGTTGCCCCTTGGGGTACAGGCTGGAGTAGGTGCATGGAGGATGTTCAGAAGGTGAGCTCCATGCTTCTCACGTCCAATCATTGCCATGCATTTCCACAAAAAAAAAAAAAAAAACTATCCCCGCTTGAGGTTCTGTGACACGAAAGGCCCGATCCAGCCCCAAGGCCAGCAGCCAGCCCCGTTCCCGCACCAGTCCAATTGGCTAGTTGTCCTTGAATGCCGAGCAGGTGGGGATGCCTCAGAGTCACACCGTCGTCAATCAGAAGCCCTACGCCGCTCACCCCCGCAGCCACCCCCACCCCCCCAGAGTGCCTTAATCTTGGGTTGGAGGCAACCGAGGTGTCAACGTTCATAAATAATGGCGAGATTTATGCGCTAAACATTTCTGGGAGAGCAGCTGTGTGGGATGATAAGGGGAGCGGGGGGGGAGGGCAATTTGCCCCCTCATGGCATAAGCGAGCCTTGGCTCACGGTCAGCCAGCATTTCTGTCCTGTCGCGTGGAGAAGTGGACCGACGAATGGTGCAAGGTGACGAATGGGCTTCTCAGTCTACGGATCACATGACTGAACCAGCACCCCAGCAAGGTGACCCGTAACACACTCCAAACACACTCCAGAGATGTGTGCAGGATTCAAAGGTCAAAGGTCAAGAATCAAAGAGTGGTAAAATAATGCTAGACTAAAGCTCTTCCCATAGCATGCCCCTATGATAGCGGTGAGAGAACCAGCAGCTAAAAACGCTGGATAAAAGCCCCCCCCCCCCCCAGGAGAACAGAGCTGAGGACGACACAGGGACGCAGGACATCCTGGGTGCAGGACAAGCAGAGAGAAGAGCTGACATATCCGAATGGGATCCAACCGGGAGCGGCAAGAAGCAAAGCGGACAGGGAGGAGCAGCCAAAAATACACAAACATCACATCGACATGCAGCCGCTGCAAGCTGCCCGACTGGCGGCGGGAAGAGATTACAGCTGCGTGCATGTTTACACAGCGGAATAACAGGAGGGGGCGCCGTGCCACGGCCCGCCGCGTCATGTGACCCAGCACCTTAACATGCCGCTACCATATTTGGCAAGAGTGGAAGCACGGCATAAAGCCTAATAGGCCGCCGTGGTCGAGCTCGACTTCCTGTGTCGACTTTCCTGCGTACGAGGAAGCCCTCTGACAATGGCGAGTGGCCGCAGCCAGGGGCTTTGAAGGCTGCCGCCATCAAATCAAAGGCCCCCTTCCTCACAGCAGATCAGAAACAGGTTGTCTCTTGCATAACTTGCAGACGCCCAAGCGATATAAAAACGGCACATCCACCAAGAACAAAAACACATGGGATGGGATGGAAACGTGCACACCGTCACCCAGCTGGAGGGATTTCCTCACCAAAGTGTGAGAAGAAACCTATACAGCTCAGAGGGTGCGTGAACCAAACCCCCCCCTCCCCCCCCATCACAAGAGTGCCGAGACAGAGACTGCGAATCTTCTCAGACAGCGTGACCATTCTGGTAACAGTTCCTCTTGCTGCGGTGCTTTGCGAGCAAAAACTGCCGACTCTGACTGCCATCAAAGGTGGCAAGCATGTGACATGGAGGAGCAGGGAGCTGAACTCCAGGGAAGAAGCTGAAAATTACTGACAGCCAGTCAGAACGGCTCCATCCCACTCACCTCCACCCTAATGGGCGAACCCTTCAGACATCATGCAGACATGCTAATGTACAGAGGAAAGCGCATCTACCAGAGCTTCAGGAGGCCCCGCTGCTCTGAAGACGTTCGTTCCAAAGCACAGGAAATGCTGATGGAGGTCATGGCTCGGTCCACTGTTCCTGGGGTCAGCCCTCGGCCTCCGCTGGCTGAACCCACAGGCTTGTTTATTAATAGCTGCCTGCAGAAGAGGCTGTGAGATCTTCTGGGACTCAGGAACATGTGTTGCATGACCAAGCCCAATGAGCCCCCCAGTAATTCCCTCCCATGACAACTCCCCCTCCGTAAGAAACAGCCCGGATCCCCAACCCTGAGCCCCGCACTCCGATGATGTCAGTCCTAGCTAACCTAGAGGCGAGCCAGTCATTCCATTTGCAGAAGGGCTGCATTCTTACTGCTCAGCCCTTTATTTCATCATCAGGAGGACCAAACCCAAAACGTCTGAAGTCCTTCCCATGGTCAGAGGAACTGCTGCCCCGTGGGACTCCACAGATGTAAGGACTTCTGCTTTCCGAAGGGCCAGGATGTCACTGTGCACAAATGAAGAAGGTCTGGGAGATGGTCAAACACCCCCGCCCAGCCCCCAGTCTGTCCCAGTCCGGCAATCCCTCAACAAAAAACTTGTTTCCTGAAAACCTCAAAGCTCAAATTTCTTTCCTAAATGGCGCCCACCCAATTCACGGTCTGCCCCCGACAAAACAGCTGAGACAAACATCTCCAGACAGATCGATAAGTCATCGAGAGCTAGGGCTGCCATCTTTCAGGAGCCTGCGTGGGGCATAGACAGGCCCCTTGGGCACGGACACCGTCCTAAAATCCCCCCCTTTCTGTGCGCAGGTGCGCATACGACTGCGTGTCTGGGCATGCATGTACGGCACTTTAAGGATATTCCCAGTTTGTTTGTCTATAAACTGAACGTGGTACCAAAGGAGCTAAAGGACACCCGTGTCTTAGCGAGGTCCCCGATCCACCCTCTATGCATTCGCTATTGGCAACCAAAACAGTCATCGGGATGGAGCACCATCCACATTTATTCAATCCACGAGGGACGGTCTGCGCAAGCAAAGGTGCGTGGCAGGCTGGATACCACACCCCCCCCAAACCATGTCAACAGAGAGCTCTGAGGACAGCTAATTACGAGAAAACAGCCCACCAACTCCATGTGGGGCCGAGTCCGCTCACGCCTATCCTGAGAGTGACTGAAAAGTAGCCCATTGGCAGTGGGAAGTGACTGAACTCAAAGAGAGTTCAAAACACTCCTCATGTGACCGGGAGGAGTGCCAGGGAGAGAGAGGGAGAGGCACTGAGCGCAGGACGGTTAGCTCCGGATAAAACTAATAAAGGAGACGGAGGCTGTGGCATCCTATTTAAGGAAGGTCCTCAATTGTGCTGAGATGTGCTTCTTTATATGGCTGTTTTAAGATCCTCAGCTCTCAGGCAGGGTATTATTACCAAACAAAAACACGCGTGCAGTAAGCGACCCCTCCTCCCCGGTCCCACAACATCAGGCGAGCTTTACACACATGATGTTTACTGTTAGAGTCCATAGGTCTCCAGACAGTGTCACGTCACCATAAACCTCAAACTAGCCCAGCTCTGATCTGGCTCAGATCAGGACAGGTTTATGGTCTGCTCCTCTGTTCCACTGAGGGTCACCCCCCTTCATGTCCCACCGAGAGGTGGACAGGGGGCATGGCGGCAGGAGTCCAATCCAAAGCAACACTGAACCAAAGCTTCCTGGGTACTCCACTTTATGGCACACACGCTTCTGGAAGCTAATTCTGCCTCTTCTCAAAGGGGTATCAGCAATGACAGGAGGGTTATCATGTGACCAGCAGGACAAGTTCCACCTGCAGCAGGACCAAACAGTTGCTTCTCCCCTGCACTCCGCATCTCCTCTGAGGGCACGATGGAAATTTACAGGCCGCTCCTGGTCTGGTTGGGTGCCTACAGTGTTAAGTCTTCCACCAGTAGGTGGAGCCAGAGCGAGAGGGCCCATCCCTTCACCTCTTCTTCATCCTTCTATGGCACGATGCAGCTCTAATGTATAAGGAAATAGGGGCTTCTCCTTGCAGCCAGTTTGCCCCCATCCTCTGCGATGTCTTCTCCATTCGACCCACCCATATGGAAGCGATGCTCCTCAAGTGCATCACTCAGCCTCAACCCCCCTGGCTCTCCCTATCCAGGAGTTCCCTAAAGATGGGAATAACCGTGTGGGAACCGCCAACGCTGAGCCAGAGTGATGCCAGGCGTGGCCATGACATGGCCAGCGTCCATTCCCCGAATGCCTAAAGAGATCTGTGCCATGGCGACAGAGCGGGCCAGCACGTCAACAGAACAAACGCAGGAAATGCTTTTAATTAACCCTACATCTTTTCTTCAAATCAAAACACAACTGTGCATTTGATTCCATTGCCCATTCGCAAAACTGTATTTTTGTCTTATGTCCATGTTTCAATATGTTTCGCCTAAATGCCTTACCTGCTTATATTCTATTTATTACTCCCTATGAACAGGGAGATTGACATTTCGTCTATGTGTGAACCATGCATTTAACTGAATGACAAAGACAATCGGATTTTGTCTTCAAACATGAAGCCATCAAGAACGACGAGAGCCGACGGAGTATCATTTATGATTTGTTTCTAATCGCAGGTATGAGAGGAATCCGGCTAAAAATAAACAGCTGCGGGCTCATCTTCACTCCGGCAGCTTCGGAAACGTGCAGCTGGCCAATAACGACACGGCAGGGCACTTTCTGACTCGGGGGCACATTTGCTGAGTCCGAACACAGAGAGGCGTGATGTTACGAGAAAGCACTCAGAGGACCCCCAGTGGAGATTCCTCACCCCGGAACGATCTGCTGCGATCGGCCACCGTCGTGGTCCCACCACCTCACCTCTGGCCTTAATCACGCTGCCAGATCCCACCACGAAGGTCTAATTTGCCTGGACAGACATGCCTCGCTGGGTGACCCATGAAGAGATGACTCCCCTCAAGACCAACCAAGCGGTTGATTAGCCAAGTTCCCCGAACATCACAAGCATCACGAATCCAGGCTGTTACGTCAATATATGAAAGGTGGAACACTGCAACAGATAAAATCGCATATAAGCGCAGACCCGTCAGATTGGGGAACGCTAAGGTCACCATTCTGAGATTTCAAAGACACATCTTCATCCAATTCCATCACCGTCTCATAGCAACACGGTGTATTTTTGGACCAGTAAATTGAAAAGGTTAAATTAAAACAAAAAAAAAAAAAAAAACTGTTTTTACGTTTGCCTGCAGAACTTTAAAGAAACATTCACTTTTCGAACCATCATACTTTGCCCTGAAACCCCCGAGAGATATCCACCTGAATATTAATTTTAAAATAAAGATTAAATGTGGGACATGCTGCAAGACTGCTCCACGTTTAACCAGGTCTAATAACAAGATTCTGGCATGCCAGAGCTGACCTCAGGAGTTGGATCGATCCCTTATGTCAAGGTCACGATGCAGCCATAATCGCTCGTGGTGGCATTAAGTGGATCACTGCTCACGCCGTGACTTTAATCCGGTGAATGATGGAGATAAATTATCACCGCTATCATTCACTGCTTCATAGCAGTTCGCTTTACCCCTTTAGGTCACAAAAGTAAGTTCAGTGAGTAACTGAGTTCGTGAATAACTACTGTCACCACAATCGGCCAATCCTGTGGCCAGACACTGGCTAAAGAAATTACTGTCAATTACTATCACGATTAAGGCATTTCCAACCTTTGCCCACAGCTTCAGGAACAAGTCCATCCATCCTGGAGGAGACAGTCAGCAAGGCCTCAGAGAAGCTTCACAGCCACATATTTTATTATGGGGATGAACTCAGATAGCCAGCGAAGACACAGGGATGAGACTCAGAAAACGGCACAGGACGCTTGGGAAGATCGAGCCAGTGCCATTTACATTACGTCTGATTCATATATAAAGAACAGATCGATTTCAGTACCGCTGTGCATTTCGATTAACCTGCTCGACACAAAACGGCACATCCTGTTCCCGATGTCATGAACCCAAAAACAAAGTACCAGCATGGCCAAAAAACCAGAGCTGGTCACATCTGGACAAAAAGAGAAGGCATTGGCTTGAAAGCCAGAGAGAGAGAGAGAGAGAGAGAGCAAGAGAGGGCAAGCAGAAGGAGAGAGAGAAAAAGAGGCAAGTTGTAGTAAATGAGGATAGGTGTCGCTGATCACTTGCAGGGAGATACGTCACTGTGCCCTGCAGCAGATAGCTGCTTAGCTGCATAGCAGCGATTCACATTTGATTAGCATCTAATTCACAAGGACTGGGTCCATGAAGCCCAGTACCAACATCCCTGGGCTGCTCATTTCCGACACCAAAGCGAGCATCGCTTGGATGAGCGCGCCCCATCTTCCCGTCTAATTTTAGCAGCTGACGGCAAGCCTCCAGTCCGCTGACGCCGCATCTGCAGGTGATTTTCCTGGAAGCGGCGGCCAGCCTTCGGCCGCCGTAACGCGAGCAGCGGGGTGGTGACGCGCTTACTGTGACGTCAGCTTACCTCTGCAGCCCCAGCGGATGAAACAAGGTCACCCCAAGTCCCCTGACACACTTCAGCATCGTCTGATCGCTGCACGCTTATGTTTGATTATGCAACAGCACTGGTGGCTGATGAGCAGCCAGATGGCTTCGCATCCCTGGCCTCCTAATCGACCAGCACTGGATCCTCAGCCCCTTTTTACATCCATTGATTTCATCTGCTTTTTCTCTGAGATGTAAAAAGAAGCACATGCACTCAGAACACACCGGGGTCGTTTTTTCTCCTCCTCCAGCTTCTGTGCTCCCCGTGTGGACTGGAGTTGGGCTAAAAGCATCCCTGATTTACAGCCTGGCACTCGAAGCAGGCCGCTCACACGGAAAGGCCAAAGAGCAAGAAGTGTGGCCGACTCACCGAACACCCACGGTGGCATGTGAAGAGGGAGGGGACGCGGCGCACCCTCAGCCCAGTGCTTCAAAAACACACATGACCTTTTCACCGTTTCATACTGTCAGCGTGGCGATCTGTCAGCTATGCTGCCCTTTTTGGAGTGGTTCAGCTTTTTGTAGGAGGGGTACAAGCCTGGTCACCTAAAGATGAGGAGCTGCCCCCCCCCCCCAACATAAATCACTGAAAGCACTCTCAACCTGAGCTATTAAACAAAAATATGCCAATTTTGGTCCTTCAAGACACTGTACTCTTGTATTATGATATGGACTGGTGTTTATAGAATGGACTGATCACAGAAAGCAGGTGTGTATTAGTGCAGATTCAGAGGGATTGGAGATCCAACCATGGTTCCTCAGGCTATACCACAGACAAACGGGGGGAGGGAGCCTGTTGATGAATTATGTAACAAAGCTACGCAATAAGCGTTTATTTCAACAGCATGTAATTGGACGTTATTACAGACCAACACCAACTTGCAGCCTAAATAAGTCTTACATGGTACTAAACACCTACTGGGCCGGACATGACCTGACACACAGTGCTGGGGGTTGAGCGGCTGTCCATGACACTAACCAACCCCCCCAAGCATCACACACAGATGACAGATGCCAGACAAGGCTCCACTGAAAAGGCTTATCTCACATTTCAAAATAACTGAACCAGTACAGAAGATACGAATCCTGCCATTAATGTCACCACAGGACAGGAGGAAACCACTGAGGTGTACCCTCAGATTGGGGGGGGGGGGACTCCTTAGTCATCCCTGCGGGAGGTTTAAAACAGGAGAAGCTTTACTGCATGTCATGCAATCAGAGCCCTAGCCATGCCCCAGCCTGGCCTGAATTATTGATAGACAGAGGGCCAGGATGGCGTATCCATATGGCCCCCTTAGACAGCCACCCCCCACATGAAAGACAGCAGGTCTCCGGGAATCAGGGAGACACCCAGTAGCACTGCATTATGCCAGAAGAGAAGGGAAGGAAAATATCTACATGCTAGCTGTCCCCACAATGTGGTATAAACTCTTACTTTTCAGGTTCTGGGGACATTTTTCAGGTCCCCGCAACATAAAATTATATAAAAACTCAAATAAAAATCGGTGAAAGCAATCAAAAAACTAAAATAGCCAAAAGTCCTGTATTTTGTTTAGTTACTTATGGTTCAGGTTAGGACTGAGTAGGGGTTAAGATGGTTATTGTATAAATTAGCGATTTGCCCACAGAAATGATTCTCCCCACAAAGACATAATTACAACTGTGTGTGTGAGATCACTTGCAGGCCTGGATCAGCCCTTCATGGGTGGGGAAGGGGGACAGTGGGGTACAACACACTGACTGCAGTGGACAGGTGTTGCACACACACTACAGAGACAGCAGCCTAAACGGCATTACTCAGCAGCAAAGGGAGACTGTTAAAAATTCTCTTATCTCGCTCTGACACGTGACGGAAGTGTGAATCCTCTATTTCAGAGACCCGTCACATCATGCATGTTGTGGTTATTACTAACAGCAAACGAAATACAAGTAACGAACCAGTCTGAGAAGGTTGGCAGGGCAGCCAATCAGATAACAGCGTGAGGAAAGGGGCGGCACCCTCAGCCGGGGCCTGAAGCATGCAAGACAGGTGGCCAGGAGCCTATCAGGACGCAGAACACATAGCACTGCAGTCCTGCACACCGGCAGACAGGCGAGCAACCAGAGATTCAGGTCAGCTCTGCACTTGGAAACCGCGGTCCACAGCGTGCAAACGGAGAGGGCGAGTAGGCCGAGACACTGACAGGGACAGCATTCATTTATTAACAGTACAAGAGAATTCTGATCCCAGCAATAAAAAGATACAGCACACTGGAAAAGGTCACCTCAGTGTTAACAGCTGCCTATACAAAACACATATGCACATATACAACCTTTGCTCTAATTTTAAACCACCTGCTATAAACCTTTAAAACACACATACTATATTTTTAGCCACACACACATAAAAAAGATGACGCTCTCAGCCAGGTGTCGACTGGGGTAACACTGAGGTACGGAGAGGCTTCGAGAGGTTTTGTAGTAGCGGGCAAGACCGTGAACTTCTGAGCTGTGACTCACGCACACAGGGACAGGGGGTTGCGCAGGCTGCGACGGGCGCGCGCAAGTAGAGGCGCGGCCGGCCGGCGTACGTCACGGGAGCCGCCCCTCCGCTACTACTACGGCAGCGAGCACATGACTGCAGCACCGCGGAAAGTGGCATGGCTAGAGTGCAGGCTGTTTCAGTGCGTCCTGTGTCCCGAGTTTTAACAGAATAATCAGAAAATGCACGAAAATTTATATTTATGGCTGAAAGCGCCCGTGCTTCCTCTTAAAGCATACATACCACTGCGGTTTCCTGAACGGATGAAGCAGGGAAATAAACGCCATCACGTCCTCAAAGCCGATTTAAAGGATTTCCCGGCTTCCTTACCGCCTTCTGCGGAGCTTAAGTGCAGGACAGGCAGCCCGAACCGGCGAGGCTGAGAAATCTGCGGACCCCTGCCAGCGTTAACCCGCTTTTGTAAGAGCGGTTACGCAAAGTGTTACGAAAGTCTTTATGGTCGATTTGTACGGCATGCGACTGGGTTTCACCATCCCGCTGGTTCACGTTACCCCACCGAAAATGCTGCTCAGTGCACTCGATCCGAAAGACCGGCTCCATGCACAATTTCTTCGCTCCGATATTAAAGCTTCCCGGCCACATCCATACTTGATCATAAACGTTTGGGAAACAGCAACTCGTATTAACCAGGCATGCAGCTGAGCACCCGGCGGACGAATTGAGAAGCAGCCGCGGCACCCACGTGTCCGGCAGCTGGTACTCGCAACAAAGTATCCGGCGCCGAAGTGTGAGGAGCCCCCTGCAGAAGAGTCGCTGTTACCGGACCCAGCACGGGTGCCTGGTTTAGTGGTCCGATTGCCTTTCAGTTCCCGTAATCCCCATTAAACAGCCGCCGGTACCCGGCGAGCAGCTTTTCCTTAAGCCCCCACGTGAGATGTGCGAACCGGTCGCAACTCTGTGCGTGCAAAGCCATTAAAACCGCCCGCCGTGGGGCTCCAAGCCGAGATCCGGCTGTCCTGGCCCGTGTGCCTCTCACCTGGCTCCCGGAGCTTTCTGTCAAGTAATTGAAGACAAAGGAAGAGAGCTCCTCATCCAGCAGTGATGCACCGTCCGCCATCTTCTAGAGAATGAGATCGGAGAAGCCGGGTGCCGAGTGTACAGGTCGAGCCTGCAATGGTGCTTCCTCACCAACAGGGGGCGCGCCGGGTGGTTCCGCGCATCGCACGTGAAGCGGCGCGTTTCTGATGTACCGTAATTAAAACGCACTTAGATATGGTACCCCTTCCAACTCCCAACTTCCCCCTCCCCAACTTACACGACTGGGGGAAGTGAGAGCTGCGGCCGCTTGCAAAGCGTGGGATGCGAGATGCACGCAGCCTGCGGCCGCCGCCGATGACTCATTTATACGGCAAATGCCGGGATCCGCACGCTGCATGCAGTGGACTGAGCGCCAGGGAGGAGAACGAAGCCTTTCCTCCCAGAAAGACCCGATGAGACACCCGTGTCTGATCTATTTAGTTTTCGATGGTCCTAACAAGGCATAAACACAGTGAAGCAAATATACCCAGCAAACCTTGTTAATAATGCACATTTTGGACACATCATGATGATGATGCATTAACTGCCTTTTAGTTACGGACAGATTTGGCAAAGGGGGGGTGGTTAAATTTAAATTTACCACAGAGGGTCTGTTAAACTGACTTGGAAATGATGGATCCTGAATATTGATTGACTAGAAGTGCTGCTTTAAGCACTGGAAATCACAGTTTGTTGTCTTTCAGCACAGATAAAATGCAACAACGTGGTTTCATTTTGCCGCATTGCCGATAAAGCCTAAAAATTGTAATGGTGGGATGGTGTTTTTCTTGCCACATTTGAAATGCACATTCTGTATAGATGTTATGAATCTTCTGTTCCGAGTGCAGTTAGTTGTTTTGAGCAGTGTTTCCCTTTTATACTTACTGGGACCTGGAAAGGGACCAAAAATGTGTGCCTGTGGTTCCCCAAGAATCCCAATGGGAATCAGTTGTTTAGAGGTTCTACTTGTTCCTGTCATATATTGACAGGGTTTGTCTTTGTACTATTTATCTTACTGTTATTCTCGCTGGCTGGTTGTTACAGCCATAGTAATCATACTATACTATTTTTATCCTCCTGTCATTCACCCTGAGAGTCACACTGAGAGGTCCAGATGTGAGAGGACTTACATAGAGTCTGCAAGAAGCTTTGGAGGCGTGTCAGCAAGATGCCTGGCCAGTGTCACCCTGGGATGGTGGTAATAGTCAGGTCTCTCTTGGCGAACGATCATTAATCGTGTTCATAAAACACAATCTCAACAACACCCATAAACTCTACATGTGATGTCCTATCACAATTGTGAATGAAATTCATAGACAATTCAGGCTAATGTTATTACTAATAATCGTAGCAGTGCTGGCTGGTCCTGATATATGAGTGCTAATGCTTTGATCCCAAGCCCACATGCTCAATCTCTTTCTGTTCTATTCTGGGGGGGGGGGGGGTTTGCATGCATATTTTTTAAATGTAGGGGATCGCTGTGATTTAATTAGTTACTTAGATGATATTTTTATCCACGGAAAGTCATAAAAGTAAAGTTATAAAACAAGATGCAGATTTTTATTGGAGCAGTCGAGGTTAAGCACACTCTACAGGGCAGGAGAGCAGGTGCCTTTCTGTGATTTTATAGTAACTAGCATTCTGGTTACAGGTTATGTTATTTTATAAACTCAAAGCAACTTTAGACTAGCATTATCCTTAAAGGTACAAAAGCAGCTGCCCCTGTAATCCCTTAACCAGGAATTTGTTCCTTATGTTCCATATGTGGGGGGGTGGGAAGGGCCTGAGCACCTGGCCCTTTTGCCCAAACTAAATAAAGTGCCTCTCTTTAAAGGTACAAAATGCCCCTCTGTATATGAAAGGCTTTGCCCACCCGGCCCTCGAGCTCGACTCTGCCGAAAGTCCTCGACCTTGACTCTGCATTGTACTGGTCAGATCCTAGGTCACATGCTTCTGCTCTCAGGGCCGGAGCTAAAAGGCAAAAAACAACTTCCTCTGCCGACCAGGCTTTTCCGTGGTCTGTTTTAAATACCCATGTTTTTCTTAGTCAAAGTTTTACCCAAAGTGGCCGTTGATTTGTGACACCTCCCCCAACAAGCGGTGACCTCTGTCTGCCCTTAGTGGCAGCCAGCACCATTTGTCCTAGGAGAAATGTCACCCACGAAAGTGGGATGTTCCAAATTTAGCCTGCATGGGCTGGCATCAGCGCCATGTAATCTTAGACGGGCCCGCGGCAGAGCATTGCTCGCCCAGGGCTGACACTCGCGTCTAGCGCCACCACGCCGCCCTCGCTCTCTGGAGATTAGCCACCGCCACGGTGCTAACAGTGCATTTCTATGCTCGGCTTATGCCCAATAAGCATGTGGAAGCCAAGACCCCTGACATGCTTGCTACCAATGCAGAGTGATTACCTGCATTTTACAGGTTTTGTCGTATTTAAATTAGCACCTCTGTGTGCTTTCTGGGAATGGAGGCCAAACATCGGCCATCGCAGAACTGTGGGCCCCCACTCCCCACCCAGACAGATCCTATAGGCAGCTCTAAGACTCTCCCGCATTTGACCCATTGTGACATTTCCAGAAAAGAAACGCAGTCGGAGTGGTTGAAACGCACCAAGCTTAAAACACAAGTCTTAGCCCTCAACTGTCCCAGAATGCACCAGGGCTACAGGGTCCCTGCAGACACCAATCAGAATTGCGCCCAGAACTGTCTGGAAGGGGTCCGGTTTGGGGGGTGCACAGGGGTCTCATTTCAGGGAGAGGAAGTGATGCAGACTACTGCTTCTAATCCTGAGCATGGTACTAAAATGTGGCCCCTTCCAGTGTCACCAGAACCCCAGTGCCACCTCCAGTGACTAACAGGGAGCATTGGTGTCACTCCAGACGGATTGGAGAAGGCAGCAATGAATCAGCAGGTGGGGGAACCTCCCCTCGGATGGCATGTTGAAGGTATTTTTCTGGGTTCGAAGACCACGAGGGTGTGGCCCCGGAAACCAGGTGTCGACCGCACATCGGAGATCTTTCAGAATAACCTTCAGGACATCAGGGGAGACTCGCCTGTGGAGTCATTGCATTTCATGGTCTGACACTTGTTCTACCTGTGAGGAAAGGTGAGAAAAGGAAGAATGATTTCATCAGGCGATGAAGCTGAATTTGGTTTTGGGGGAAAAAATAAATCATAACAGGCAGTGGAGTGTGAGCACATGTGGGGCCACCATGGAGACTTGGGGGGGGGTTGGAAAAACAGCACAGTGAAATGAGTAACCCTATTCACCTGACTGCCGCCCCCACCCCACACACAGTTAATGTGCGTGTATTACTTTCTAACACCGTGCAGGTTGAATGAGTGACTCGGTAATGGCAGATGCTGGGCTATGACTAATCAAGGACGGCCGGACATATTTGTTTTGTGTATGCAAGTCCGTGATAGCGGCAGGAATTTTAGCTGGTACATTCGGCCAGCCTACATCTGAGTCTGCTGGCTGGCAGGGGGCGGGCACACACTGATATTATCTTCGTCGTGAGTGGTCCGTGATGAACTTCAGCAGCTCTGTCCACACGGGTTGTTTCTGTACTTTATAATGATTATATTGGCAGATAAGAGGCACCAAGGCTCAGATAAGTTCACAACCGTCACAAAGTCAGTAAATGGGCCAAGATTCCTCCATCTGAGGAGTGGCCCTTATACAGAGCTTTGGCATACTGGGGGGGCACAGCGCCTGGTCCGTCCAGCCATGAGTGTCCAGGCACTGGGGGTGGGGGGGCATTGGTGTTACGAGCTGGACCCCACGTCCCCCCTTTTTCCGAGAAGCAAACTGAAAGGAAGCATCCCCCCGTGGCCCAGTAACCCCCACTCGCTCAGTGAATAAGCCACATCGCAGCCAGAAGAGCTCAGCAAGGGGGGACAGAGTTCACACACTGACGTACGGAACGTTCCACAGCCGCAGGCCTGCGATTGGTTGCCGGGGTCCCAGCCTCTGAACTGGAGAACGTCCGAGTGAGCCAGGCGGACATGTGACATCCAACCACATGACCAGCTCCCCCCAGCCGTTCCCTCGCCCACAGGCCGGCTGCCCTGTCCACCCGCCCGGCTCTCCTTATTGACATGCCACTTAAACAAACTGGCACTTCGAGTTACTCAGGTGATAATGGGTTTAAAGTCGACACGTCATAGACAAACACTTGCCGCTGGGTCCCCCCCCCCCACCCCACAGGGCCTGAGAGCTTAGTCCTAGAGGATGGGGGGGGCAAGAAGCTGGGAAATTAGCCAGTTTTTATTTTGCTATCTGTGACCCGCAAGCGCCTGTGTGACCCAATGTAGCAGTGAGGGATTGTGGGAGATGGTGTGGGGGGTGCAGTCAGCCTAGCACCCGGCACACTTGGATCGCCTCACCTTGTAGCCTGCTTACCTCCTGATCCTATGCTCTCTACTCCTCCCCCCTTGCCTAATCACGGCCTGTGTTAATGTGTGTGTAGAGCTCATGGATGCAGAAACACATGGAAGCCTCACGAGGTCCAGTACCCACAGGCAGAAGCCACCGCTGAGCCAGCCCGCGGTACTAGGTCATGGCCCCGGTTCTTGACCCATACCTCCCGCAGGCTGCCTTTTTTACCTGAAGTGACTTTCAGTGTTTGACCCCTTTACAGTGATGCCCCAAGGTTAAGGATTTTATCCAAGTGCCGGGCCCCTTCTGGGTCACTTTCAGGCTGCCGGTCCAATGATTTGACCGCTGTTCTATCTGCTGCCCCACTCATAGGTACCTGAAGTTGCCCTGCAATGGGGAGGGCACAGAGGGGGCAGGAGGTGCAAGCTCCGCCCCAGTCCCTCATGTTGTTATGCTGGATCTGGCCCACGCCCACCATCTCCATGGAGACAATGACACGCTCTTTCAGCTGGCTAGGGCACAGAGACAGTCAAAAAATTTGTGTTTTGTTCATTTTCTGGATAATTTTTCCGTAATTTTACCCGTAATTTTTTCTGTGTATTCTTCCAGTTCCGAGTGCCAAGTAGGGGTATGAATGTGGAGAGGGAGGAGGAATAGGGCCACCATGTGCTTTAGGGGAAGGAGCCTCAAATGGAGCGCGCAGCCCCAGCCATGGGAGCTCCAGGTGTTGATGGGCGGCCCCAAGACCTGTCACATGACCCTGGGAGCAGGAATGGCACACCTGCACACTCACACAGACCTGTCACATGACACTGGGAGCAGGAACGGTGCGCCCACGCACTCACACAGACCGCAGCGGCCTTCCTGTGAGACTCTGGTCCATGGCAGCCTCCTCCTGGATAAATATAGGCCAGAAGCTGCCAGAGGCAGCAGTGTAGGCGAGGGGGGGGGGGGGCGTGTATTCTCCTGTCGCTCAGGAGCACGGGGATTGAGGGGGAATGTGGAGGTTGTGCCGTGACATGTCACTGGCTTGCTTCCGCTGGTAGTGCCCGATTTCCGGGACAGGCACGCCATCCAGACCACCGGCAGAACTGAACACCAGCCCTGGAGGGTGTGAGACCTGGCTGGGGGAAAGCTGGTGCCAGAGCCAGTGTACGCACCTGCAGCTGGCTGTGATGAGGTTATCACACGCTCAGGGGTACTGGGGATGTTTCAAGATGCTCTGTTAGCCTGCCCGCTTCACCCCACGGGTGCCACTAGGATCCCCATAGATCCCTTTGCCGTCATGCAGAACCAGTTTTTCCACACGGAGCCTGATTGGTGGAGAAGAGTCCCCCGCCCACCACTCAGGAAGCATCTGTGGCCCCCAGAACACCGCAGGTGAAGCGGTACCTAAAAGACATCTTCTTATCGGTGACCAATCTCCAGGTTTCACACGAGGGCTCCAGCAGAGGCTACCGGTCACATACAGCGCCTCCCTCTGTCTGCATAGAGGAAACGGGGACAGCGGCTCCTCAGTGGGAGGCGGCCACGATTTCAAAGGGTGACGGGAAAAGGGTGAAAAGCGAGCGGAGGCATTGCATAAGACTGTTATGTAAGGCCTCCTTTCAGGTCCACATACCCCGGGAAGGCAGTCATGTGAATGCCCCCCTGGATAATCCCGGTCTGGCTGGATGAACCGGTAGCCTGGCAGGTTACGGGCGATTGTGACTGGGGAGGAATCCCGCTGTGTTGGCTCCAGCACCACGCGCAGCCCGTCCACGCTCATCAAGCCTGATTCACAATCACAAAAATGAAGCTCAGTAACAGACTGACTGAACCCCACCTGCGCTGAGCTGTATGATGGGGGGGCTATGCTGGAACAGAAGGCTGAGACTTCTATTATGTACTATGTACTGAGCCAGGACTGACACCATATCTGAGGAGAGTGTGACTCTGTTCTTCCCCTAGTGGCTCGTAAAGGAACTGCACTGTTTATTAGCACATGCCCACAATGACCTAGACAGACCTTGAACCTGTGAGAAAAGCTCTTATTTCTATTAGATATACAAATTATTCGCGGTTCCCAGAAAAAGTGTCAGCTGTGTGGGGGAGGGTGAGAGCATCAACCCATGTCAGCAGAGTCACTCCCTCCCTGCATTTGCTGTCACAGTGGTGTACCAGCACTTATTTGAGACACCCTAAGTGTTTGCACTCGCAGGTGCTAAACGTGGCCCCCTGTGAGTGAGCACCATTAAGACAGCTGGAGGCAAGGGCTGGGACGCCGGATGCGATCGACTGGCAGGACTGTGGAAAACAGAGGATCCTGTTTACAGAAGATCCAGTTTCAGAGCCTATGGCCTTTTTTAAAACCCACGTAGCCACACGGTGCTGACTGACATCATGAATGTAATATTTCTCAAAATACTTGTTGGGTATTTTAAAAATATTTTGAAAATACAAAGGACGCTTTCCCCATAAGGTCTGCGTGACAAAGTCATGTGTGCAAAACATTTGTACTACACAAGAAGGAAGCTTTTTTCAGACATTTTAATGAACAGTCATTAGAACCAATTTGTATTGAATGGAAAGACTTACAAGGCCTGGTGTTTGGTGGCTGAAGTGATTGAACTGTACTTGCGAGTTTTCATTTTAAATTTTGTCTTTAGTTATTGCATCTGTGGTGCACAAAAGTTTGTATTACTTTTGCATTCAATGGACTTACCAGTATCTGAGTGTTCTTAAGATATATTTAAGATACTTCAGAATATTTGATCTTTTATTTGGTTCCACATTTGTTTTGTGTCTCAATAAGCAGTCATAAAATGTTCTTACGCTTGGTCATTTCAGTCAGTGTGCTTGTGAAGGATCAGGCTGATATAGAAATCTATCTATTTTTGTATTTTTGCAATACAAAATAGTGCAGCTTATTTTGATACTTTGCTTGGTGGCAGCATTTTGTAGTTTCTTTTTATATACTTAGAAATAGGACTATTTTGTGTTTTGTTTCAGAATATACTGTAATTGGATGAATTTCTGCCTGTGTCCAGGTGTGATGAACCTGTTATCCTGTGAGAATATCAGTGGAGCTCAGCACATAGCAACAATAAAGGAGACAGTATAAGTGAGAGTGTCAGGAATCAGATGCTAACTTGGACCTTTGCACACAATGTGAGTTTGCCTCATGTTAACAGGGCACTTCCCCTTCGGACCAGAGTACATGTTCAGTTGCAGTCGGGTCCTCAGTTCCTGAAACCTAGAGTGTGCATTCCATGAAGGGATCACATAGTTACCTGTGTGAGTGTGTAGAGCAGAGATTGTCCTTTGGCGTTATTAAACGCCATACTATGTATTTAAATTGCTCTTGTATCTACGTGTGTACGTACAGCTTGAGATTGTTTTGATTCATTCTTGTTATGCAGCCCTTCACAAGAAAGTTGCCCCAGAAAAATTGACAGGAATGAGTTTGTAGTGAATATCACCGAGGTGAAGGACAGCATGATGTTTAGAGGAATCTATGGTAGTTAAACATTTAATGGTAGTTAAACATTTAATTTGTTTAGCAGATGCTTTTAACCAAAGCAACATACATGTTTAGAAAGCGGGGTCAGTCAGTCCATGGGGTCAAGGCGTACTTTAAGGTCACAATGGAGAAATCGCTCCTGCGACCTCCTGATCACAGGCACTAAGCCATTGAAGCCGATGCCTTGCCCCCATTGTCCGAGCTCTTTAACGGCACAGGACATGCTCTCCTGCGACAGTCCCAGGGCACTTACTGGTGCTGTCTGCTGCAAAGAGCTTATCGCTGTGTTTGGCAGCTAGCATCTTGCCACTCTTCTCTAAGGCTTACAGGTCTGCCGTTGCCTGTATCCACCCATCAGGCCGATCACAGTTAGTCAGCAAACAGAGACGGCACCAGGGTGGGCAAGCACGCGGCTATATCGGATCTGGCCAAAAGCACGCCCAGAAATCGCTCGGTTCATAGAACCCCACATTAAATAAATGAGGCAATAACTCACTGTGTGTCAACAGGCGTGACTTGCATGTTTTGCTCAAGAGCTTAATTCCCAGTCTTACCACAAACAGCCCGGTTGTGTAAGAGTGGATTCTGTGATTTCCATCAAAGGGTAAGAATGCATCTGTAATGCTCACATGTGGGGGGAGGGGAGCACATCAACTGTTAGACGCACTGATGAAATGTACAGCAGTTTCCTAGTTCAGTTTGATTGTGTTTGGTGACACTATAGTGAAACGTTATCTTCAGAGTTTGGGAGTTCAGTGACTCTGTGTTCAGTCACTCCGCAATAAAAGGTCTGTAGGTACAAAATTAAATTAACTGCATCCAATTCTGTGGATTTACACCAGACATCTCATCCTGAGGGGAGCACGGTGTTCACTGTTTATCTGCTTCTGGAAAAGGTCAGAGGTCAACTTGCAAGGCCTCATGAGCAGAAAAGCCCGTGTCAGCACTCATGCACATCTTTCAAGTTTCAAGGACGACCGGCCACAGACAGAGGCCTAGTCCTACCTGATCTGGTGGGTGACCCAGAGGTGTCATTCCACATTTCTGAGCCTCTGTCTGGAGGGTGACCTTTAAGCCCCATAAATATTCATATGTGGAGTGCTCCAAATATGCTGATCATGCACGCCAAGGGAGTTCTTGCTGGGTGCAGTAATGCACTGCTCTCCTTGGGGGCGCTGTCCATGACGTCCTCTATCATTTTGTGACAGCTGACCACCTTGGGACCCAAAGGCAGCCGTGTAGTCTCACGCGACCCATGCTCCAGCAGGCATGAATGAGGAAGATGGAAAATGATGGCCCTACACCCCTTCCACCCCCCACCCCCCCCCCCCAGCCCCTGCAGTGAGATCCACGCTTTCCCACGAAAATACAGGGGTCAGGGCCGCTCGTTCAGACAGTTGGAACAGAGGAATCCCAAACATTCCCACCCATATGGTCCGCCCCCAAAACCTCAACTCCTCCCACCGTCCCTACCTCCCGGCAGCCTTGATTGGTCAGCAGGAAAACATCAGGTGTACTGCACTGACTCCTGCTCTTAGTTTTGATTTCATTTTCATTTTTCTTAATTTTCTTTCCAGTTAATGGCTTGCGCTGGGGGGGGTGGGGGGATTGTAGCCCCCTTCTGCTGACCCCAACTGGGAGTAGCTGTGCACTACAGAGGCATGTGGATACTATTCAGACCTTGGGCCTGGTATCCAGAATTACACATACTCACTGTCTGCAAGCCCCCCATGCCTCTATGAGGGCACAGGCTGCTCTGGAGGGCAGCCCCCCACTGAAAGGTTACTGATAAGAATAGGTCCGACCTCTGAATGATTTATCATCTGCTGTGGCAGCCGGCTCAGCGCCCGGTCTCGTGCCACACGTAACCCACAGGGCCAGAGACAGAGCCCAGTGCCAGAAAGTGCCCTGCACGAGCCAAGGGGGGGAGGGGGCTGGCGGACCTGTCAGCACCTGGGTGTGGCCATCACTGGCATCCGGAGACCCTAAGGAGGTGCTGTCTGACACGGCGAGTCAGATGTGGGTCATGTCTCTGGGCAGATTGTGTTGTCGGAACTTGCAGTTCTGAGGTTCACCTAACTCCCACCCCCCTTCCCCCCCACATCCTCGTACCGACTTGCCTACTGATAAGAGGTACAACATTTACTGACCGTGGAACATCTCACAACTGCAGGGCAGTGCATTCAGTGGTGAGATACACACAGACAGATACACACGCATGCATACCGATACACTCAAATATAGATATACAGAGAACAGCAGCAGTAGGAGCCAGTTCAGCTGGGTCGACCCTTACACCTTTACTCACACTCTGCAGGTCTTTAATGTGAAGTTAAAGCCAGATGGAGAAAAAGAGCGGCTTAGGGTTGGGCTTAGGTTTAGGGTTAGGCGGGGACTGGGCCGCCGCGGCAAAACCTTAGGCGCTGGAGGCCCTAAGTGCGGGAGGCTGCTTGGCTGCGGGCTCACACATGCCCGTCACGCTGCAGCCGTGACCCCGCCCACATGCCAGGCACCCAACAGAGGACAGCCTCTTCAAGGGCGTCTGCGTCGTTTGCCCTGATAAACTGCGGACTAATAAACGGCTTTCGTTAATTATTACATCTGGCAGATAATGTCTGGCCTTTGACCCAGCTGTGATCAAAGTCACCTCCAAGAAGGCATTCTTCTGCAGTGAACAACTCCGGTGTAGTTGCCGGGGCTCAGAACTAACAATGACAGACCGGCAGCCCCAGCATGTGACCTGTGCTGTCTGGGTAACAGTGAGTTACTGGTGTGTATTCATCTCACATGAAATTTTGCACGACTGAAGTATAATCCAGACGCTAATACTCTACGAGGGTTTAATAAATACCTATGGAGAGAGAGCGAGTGTGTGTGTGTGTGTGTGGGTGTGTTTGTTAACCCAGTAAGGGAATTAAGCACTAGTTAATAAACCTAAACCTACACTAGGAACATTCTCAGGAAGCATATCTGCTGCAACTGCCCCTGGTCATGCTCCAGCTGCCTTTAACATCACGTTATATACCTGGGCGTCCCTCTGGTGCCAACGTGTGAATGACTGTGCTAGGGCCATAGCAACCTAGCTGAGCCGAGTCTTGTGGCAAGATGGGGGGAACTCCTTAGCACACCAGGGCTCGAGGAGACGAGGCTCCCAGGCATGGAGCAGACCAGGAACGGGGTGCCTCTGACCTCCAAATTCAAAACATCCTCCAGAGCTGAGAAGAGAGATGTATAAACTCCAACTGTAAATCCGGTATTGATTTTGCCGTGGCTCTGTGAGAGTGACCATTTCATCACGCTTTCAGGAAGGAGGGGGTGCTGTGCTGTCTAACGGTCACGACCGGCGCCTACATCAAGTCAAAAACGGCACTCAACATGTCACGTTCGCTGTGGGGAGATCATGTGACAGCAGGCGTGTCGAGGGGGGGGGCGTGGACGAACTGCCATTACAGCATTCGGCTCAAACACGCAGCATCCAGAGACTCTGTGTCAGAAACTGCTGGCAGTGCAGCGGCTCATGGCAACATATGCAAGCTGTAGTATTATGGTATGGAAGGATGCTCAGGAGTAGGTGGGACCAGACTGCGCAGCACACTCCATTATCAACATACTCCATTTATGTCACACTTTATTTACATATCGGAGTGAAATATTTATACTACCTGAAAAGCTTACACAGACTAAAATCCTAAGTCATGGGCCTCATTTAGAGAGAATAAATCAAACAAGAACAGACGTCATGTCTGCCTTCAGACATATACGCCCACTGGTGGTAACAAACAGCACTGCAAACCACAGAGAGACCAAGTACAAAAACAGGTGTTCCTAACAGGCTTCAGGACACAGAGAAGCTATGTCTTCAGAGGCAGCAACAGCCCAAGTTTACGCCGTACGGTGGCTTGGCGAGTTGAGCAGATCCCAGGTGTGACGGGCACTGAGATTGCATGGGAGGTGTACCAGCTGGGGGTAGGGACGGCTACAGCGATCTATGCTATCCCAGGTGAACTTCTCCAGGCTGGTGGTAAGGCTGTATTCCTGGTATTGCAGGCAATCTTTGCTTCCATTTGTCCTTGGTGGGGTCACCTTCAACAGGATCCCTGATCACTTGCTTGCCTGTCAGCGACCGGAACAGCCTGGTTTTACGCCTAAGAAGTCTACCATCGACCACATCGAGGCACTTAATGTTCACATTGAGCAAAAATGTGAGCACAAATGTGAATGTTTCTTTGCAGCCTTTGTCGTTTATTTTCTTAAAGTGTTCTGCTTGGTCGATTGAGCTGCTCTATGGGACCCCCCGAGGCTGCTGGATGTCATGGCCGGCCTGTACACCGGGACTGCAAGTGCTGTGCAGCGTAGAAGCAGAAGCTCTACATTCTTCAGGGTTCGATAGGGGATCCATTCTTGCTCTTACTCTGTTCAATGCTGAGGACCTGAGTGTCTGGACCAGGCCAAGGTGACTAGCTACCTGGATGGCAGAGCTAGCTACCGGGATACCTTCAGCATCTCTCCAATAAGGAAAGTATATTTAATATTTACTGTAGTGTACTGACTGTCTGTGGCCAAGAGGGGGCCCTATACCTCAAGAGCCCCATATTTGAGTGATGGTAAATACTGCCCCTGATTAGGAACCCTCCTTGGATGAGTTTGGGCCGCTCACTCCAGCAATATAAGTATACTGGTCCACCACCATCAACAATGTGCGTCAGCAGAAAGGACGCTGTCTCTTTAAGAGGCCCATGAGGGACATCTATCCACATGCTTTAACCTCCTGTCACGCCATCAGCACGAATCAACTCCTCAAGGGCAAGTGCATGTGTGGGCTGGGCAATGTAATGCTGGGGGGTGTGTATCACCTGCATGGAAGACGGTGGTATCACAGGCTCAATCTCCATGACGACTCGTGTGCCACACATGAAACCTGCGCTTATCTCGCCGTGAATTTACTCACAGTATGTAAACACGCCAGGTAAGGAAGGTAAATGTCATATGACCCTCGGCGAGCTGCTCATGAATAAAACACAGCATTGATTCTGTTTCAGGGAATGGTGTGGGGTTCCGGGAGTCCCGGGCGGATCAAAGGGAGTGATGTGAAACAAACACTGCTGATCCAATTGATGCCCTGATGCGTGGCTGGCAGGAATTAAATTTCAGCAATGACATGTGATGATGTAATGCAGCAGGAACAGTCACACTCATTGGTATTAATATTTAGTGTAATTTACCGTAAATTAGCTCCTTATACACACAATAACCTGAATTTTAAAAGTACAGTGATGCATTCTATCTATTTATCCGTCCATCCCTGCCTCTTAACTGCTTATCCCAAGCAGTACAGCACACAAGGCTGGGATACAGCCTGGACTGTCTTTGGGCTGCGGCAGTACCCAGAGGAAAGCCACACACAGAGTGGAATTGGGATTTGAACCCACAGACCTGTGGCACTGTCTTAGATTAATTTTGATTACAAGTGTACAACAGAACACTCCTCCTGGGATTAAACAATAAAAGCGTAGGCGGAGCAGAGCGACAGGTGACTGATCGTAACAAAAACATTTTTTTGGGGAAAATCAAGATGGCGGTGGGATTCTGTGATCTCACCCAAAACACACAAACACAGCAAGTTCAGGCCTCACATGAGCATGGAGGGGGGTTGTTTTCCCAGGACCTGGACTAGGGGGGGCTCAAAATGAAACTTTTTCCTGATTGGTAGATGGTACCAAGGGGGCCCAAGGTGACATTCTGTCAGGAGGCCTAGAATTCCTTGCTACACCTGGGTGTGGGTACCAAAAATCCCTCCTGTTTACACACAACAGACCAGCAGGTGCAGATCTCTGAGAAAGTTCTGGAGTGTAGCGCCTGGCCGTTGGCACTCTAGCCATCGGGCCATAACGTGTCACAGAGCCGTGAGTTTGGTCAGGTTGGCTCTCCGTGGGAACACCCCCCCCTCGCGTCACATAACACATTCACCAGACACAGGAGCACGGAGTTTCAAACACTTTAATTATAGACCACGATTCTACTACTACCGGCAAACAGGACCTGGCCAGCAGTATGTACTTCTCCAGTGCATTCTTTCTTTTCACAGATACGTTGACACGTAGAACTATTCACAGCAAAGCATGATGGGACACAGCCTGCCCACAGTCACTTCCTGGCGAATGGGAACTGTTCGGAAACCTGACAGGGTGCCTGCCAAGCACATGACCAGGGCATGGCTCAAATTATGGAAGAAGGAGCCCCAGGTCACAGGTACAGGTCTAAGATAAAACCACCACATGTGCCTCGCTAGTGGTCAGAAGATCACACTTCTCTCTGTGCCCCCCCCCCGCCCCCAAAAAAGAGTGGTCTTCATCAAGGACCCAGATCAAGGAGGGGGGCATGAATGTGGATTTTCAGCCGAGCACACTGAGGAAGGAACAGAAAACCTGCCCCAGGAGGAGATAGGGCCATAGACCCCCCCCCCGCAGGTAAGTCATGCATCCGTCCTGATGAGCTCCCGTAGAAAGGAAAGCCACCTCCAGGGACCTTCCTGGGTTTCATTCCAGTTTCAGGAACATATCCTTTACATTAAATATGAATGGGCTGGAGTCAGCTTACTGAACAGCAGGCATTTTTGGCAGGAGGGCCCGGCTGGTCCCCGTGTGAAGCGGCAGGGAGCTTCGGGCATCACATACAAACAGGAAATGAGGCGTGCGGATATCTGGGAGCAGGGCCTGTGCTCTCAGTGCTAATGACAGTCTGCTAGCACCTGTGCTCTGTGTCATTGCATTGACTAATAGACGACCGGCTCTGTCCCAACAATTAACAGCTTCAAAAGACTGCAGACTTACCAATGCCGTCCAACAGGTTCTCCTTCTTAAATCATGGCCCAGAACAATGGCGATTCTCAGTCATCTCTGGTGGCAGTCAGACTATTCCAGTACTAGGGAATTATACTGCAGTTTCTGGAGCCTCCAGCAGGTGCCAGCAGCACCAAACCCCTTGCTTCATTCCTGAGCTATTTTTAGCCCATTGACCAGAGACAGTTATTTATAGACATGCGTGGCATCACACACTAGGAGAACAGCAGTCAGGAGATGCCAGAACCTCTCTGAGCTGCGAGCATACGATTTAATGCAGGCACAGGCCAAACATGCTCAGAACCAACCATGACAGTCCCTGAGGTAATAAAATTAATTTTAATGGTTATAAACTGCAGCTAGAGAGGCCTGCTTAAGGTTATTATGCTTCTGCCTGCCAAAAAAAAATCTCATGGACAATAAAGGTTTCTTTATAAAAAACACAGGAAGATGCACAATCCCATGGCTAATTTCACAGCACAGGTGAAACACATCGCAGTCTGTTCAGTAGTAAAGGAGGTCTCTTCTATTCAGCAGGAAGCCCCCCTGCACACAGACCCCTGGACAAAACCATCCTCGCTTTGTGAAATAAATAGCATAAATAAATATGAGCATAATAAATTAAAAGACGCTTTAGTGCAGCGTGTGTAAGTGAGCAGCGGCTGTGCCATGTGGGAACCTTCCCGTCCCACATGAATCATCGGATGAATAATATCACTGCTGAGTACAGCCCCACAGGAGCCGTACAATCAATACTGACTGGTAATGAATACAAGAAGCCACGGGAAAAAGCATTTTCTGCCCCCTAGTGGACAGCTCAGAGAATGCACAACAACTGGCACACTAAAATTGTTACTCTAAGTGATGCTTTTCTTCTGTCTGCAGCTGAACATTTTAAAGAAATTCATCAGAGCCTGGAACTTGCAACCTTCCGTTTAGGAGATATGTGTTTATCCTCTGGTTTCAGCTGTAGCCTGCATGTTCATAAGCATAGGGAATTCATAGTAAATCTTAAGTTCTGCCACTATGTGAGCACAAACTCATCATAACAACACAAATCATTTTATCAATATCATAACATAGTTGCTCACAGTCTAAATCAGGATTCTATCAGCTGTGCTATGACTCCTCCCAAAATCCATTGTCTCTTTAGGGAAAGCAGTTCCTATGCACATACTGTATAAATATCCCATGAGAGGACACTTAGAACTAACCTTAACCTTATATGGCGAACAGCACCAGTTTCCTGAGCTTGTGGACCAGCACTACACACCAACATGCTGAGCCTGAATGAGTCACTCAGCCAGCCTGTAAACGCCACGAAGACAGCAGGGGTCTCCACCAGCCCTATCAATCCAGGGAGCATCGATATATCATCATGTGCAAGCTGCCTTCTGGTGTATGATCACCTTAAGAGGAGGCAGAGCCAGAAGCAGGGGCAGGGCAAACAGGTGGCAACGTCACTGGGGGTCCTAGCAATATCTCCAATCGGAAAGCAGCTTCCTGGGGTCTTGGGGGTAAGAATACCAGGCTCTAACAGTAAGGAGTGGTGGACTGGAGCGCTGAAGAGGGCACCATGGTCAGGTAATTGGAGGGTACGTAGCCGCGCTGGCCACGGACCTCCACCAGGCTCCACTCGGGGCTGCCTCGCTTGTCGTGGGCTTCCAGGAGCCGCACAGGCTCACCAGCCCGCAGGGTGACCTCATGCCGACTGCGTGCCGTGAAGTCATAGCCCGCAACTACCTAGAGAGGAGGAGGGATCCATCCAAACACAGCTCAGTCTATCACAGGAAGTGACACGTTCTTCAGCAAGGTATCGTGTTCTGATGCCAGGACGGCCTGCTTTCCCCCCCCGGAACTCACCTGGAAGTAGGGTGTGGTCGTACTAATGGCCGGCTGGGCCAGCGGGGTGTAAGAGTGCCTTCTGCCTTCAGTCCGGCTGATGACGGTAGCGATGTGTGGCGACAGAGGTGAGTCCTTGCTGACCTGGTGATAATGCACCAACATGGCCGACGGCACATAGCCTCTGGGCCCTGCAACATGAAGAATCGAGCCACTCATGCTTGGAGCACTGCCTGTGTTATTAAGCAGCTCCGACTTTAAGATTAGTTTCTATGGAAGTTTTGAAAGCGTGATAAAAACACATACAGATAAACCAATGGACACAATATTATACTGGAAAAGAACTGTAAAGAATTTCCCAGCCCAGAATATGATCAGTCTATGAAGAAAATGAATTAAGGTCTCTAAAGTATAACATGAATGTTAAACACACCTACAATTAATTAGTGCATGTTAACATCCAGTTTAAATGTTGTATTACAGCCAGCCATGACTCATTAGTTACAAAGTTGTTTTAAGTGAAACCCAGCACGTGGGGTGACCAAGCTGACACCGCTGATGTCAATGACGATGATGTGTCAGTATCAGTAGTAGTATCATCAAATGGCCACCAGGGGTCACCACTTTCACATGAACAGATTTGCTTAACATACAAAATACTGAAAGTTGTTAACAGTGTTGAATCCTATAGTTTAACCTCACCCCCTGCGTCCACCAGCCAGCGGCGCCGGTCCCCGCGGGTGTCCATCTCGCTCATAAGTGCCACCAGGTCTCCCCGCTGCAGCGTCAGGTCCAGCTCACGGCCACCAGTCACATGACCCGTCAACTGGTAGATCTTGCTCGGGCCAAACTTGTCTGTCAGCATCTTCAGGCGCCTTTGGGAGGTGGGGCTGAGAGGCTGTTACCATGGAGACATGGCTGGGGTTTAGGTGAAGATGGGGAGTTGGCAGATACCCCTTAGAAAAGGGCACCAAGAGGAACATGAATCTCATGTATTTAAAGCATGAGACACCAGTTAAAGCAGGTAACACGAGTCACATCCAGGCATGTTTCACAAACTATTTAAAAACCCGGAGACCACAACGCGAAAACAGCAACTAAGTGAGTAAATGAAAATATATATGGCTCCTTCTGTTACCACCCTCTCAATCCACCAGAGAATTTCACGTTGTGCCACCAACGGTTCCTGGCAACAAGTTGCTATACCATAACAAACGGCCACAGAAGCAGAAGCTGTTTGCTCAGACCTGCACAATGGGGCCTTTCAGGTCGTGCTGCACACTCTGAACCAGGCCGTCCAGCCTCTCCGCCTGTTCACAGACGCAGCCCTCTGCCCACTCCCAGAATGCACTAGGCTTGAGCTGGCTGTGTGGGAGCTGCAGGTTAAATAGGACAGAAAACAAACCGGGTGCTTTCATTTAAGTTGGCGCACTTAATGGTGCGCGCATGTACCTTCAAAACAAGGGGTGGGAGGGGCAGCTAAACACCAAGAAAGGAAATGTGAACACTGCAAAGTGGTGCAGACATTTTGACTCCCATTTCCTCATCACTAGCATTGAGGGACTCGAGGCCAGAAATCTCTACATGTTTCTCTCCATCTTTAATTTTAACCCAGTGCTGCCCCCTTATAGCTCCCCCCGGAAACAGACATCATCGCAGCATCAGGACGACACAAGGCATGCTAACTGCACCTTCCCATACTGCCCCACCCCATCCGACTCGGGGGCACGTCACATTATGCAGTTTTGGAGAGTAAGATACGAGAAAGGAGCAGCCACACCCCCCTCACCAGGAACCCGAACGTGCAGAACATCAGGCCCGAAGCCCCCCCAACCTCGTTAGTGTAGCTCGCAAACAGCTGCTCCACGTCGGCCGCCAGGTCGCGGTACAGGCAGCTGAAGGTGCCCAGCGCCCCCCAGAGGAGTTGCAGGGCGGTGGCGTTGAAGCTGGGCAGCTCGGCCAGCAGCAGCGCGTTGATGGTGCGATACGCCGTCGCCACCTCCTGCTCCTCGTAGCTCAGGTTGCTCTTCTCACCCAGGGCCTCGAAGTCCAGCAGCTTGTCCAGGCGCTTGCGGATCAGGTTGCGGGGCCCCTGCAGCAGCTCCCGCAGGGAGCACAGGGGCTTGTAGACCAGCGTCCGGAGCCGGTGTTCCTGGGGCAGAGCAGAGCGCAGAGCAGGCGGTGAGCAGAGCACAGAGCAAGACAGCCCAGATATATAGAGGGCTTTAATACTGATAGGAACGTCTGTGAAATCGATGACGATATAAAGAAAAGCTGTTCAGGGGAGTCGGACACTGCAAATGGTGTCTCTGTCACTCCCCGTTTCTGTCCGTCTCCCTCTCCCTGTCACTCCTTCACTCTCAGTCCCGCTCTGGCCATCCTGCAGAATCCTGCTCCCTGTCTCACTCACCCCCTCCTGCCACTGCCAGTGATGTAGACACTTACGAAGGTGGGGTAGATCCACTGCCGAAGGGCTGTGCCCATTTCCTTATAGCAGACAGCAGCCCTGTCCCCCACCATGTGCAGGTCATGCTCCTCTGGTCTGCATTGGAGATAAAGCTACAGGGCGGTAGAGGGGAGGATGGGGGGGGTTAATCACATGGTAACGCGTGTCATGGATTCCCTAGCAGCACCAACATGTGACAATGTGCAACTGAAGGCTGCTCCCATGCAGCAAATGAGCCAGGAAGAGCAGTGCCAGAGTCAACAAGCAGAAACATGCCTGTGTCCTCCTGCCCCAGTTAGTGAAGAAACCGCTTTCGAAGGGAGGAGACACAACACAATGGACAACTGCACCAAACTGACCGTGTGGGGGCAAGATTGGGGGAGGCATTCCTGACGAATGAAATTAAAAGGAGAAAAATAGGACAGCAAATGACACTGAATGCAGCCACTAGTGAGAATGCAAGGAATACGGGGGGGTGGGTGGGTGGTTTGGTGTCCAACAGGAGGACGAACACAGCGGCTATTAGGGACTCTGTGCCCCTCCCCCCCCCGTCACCAACCTGCATCACATACTGTCCGCGTGACATGGAAGCAGGGGGCCTTGTAGCCAAAACATTCAGGGCATCCCAGCCATTTCTTCATTTTACTATTTTTATTTTAGCAGATGTTTTTATACAAAAGTGATAAGGTATAACTGAGAAGCCAGTGTCTGGGCTGACTGGGACTTAAGGGCCGATGGCAGAATCACTCTGGGATTTAAACCAAAGACTTTCTGATCATAAGGATATCCTGACAAAAACCATTCTACCAAAATCTTGTGTATATTAATACACGCTGTGCATCATCAGAACATGCAAAATAACATCAGTACAAGTCTGGCCTGCAGGTGCAAGGAAGGGTGACTAATTCAGAGGAGGGTTTTGGTGGGAGAATCAGCACTGCTGCTGCATTGCAGGCCAGTGAACGGCAATGCAGGCCTGCAAACCCCACTGCAGGCCTGCCAAAGCAAATCCCCAAACTTGCTCACCTGCATATAAGTAAGGAAGGCTAACACATTCTCATGAAGGTTCATGACCCCTTTTTCCAGGACACAGAAAAATCCCTGTAGGACATCGAATTCTTCATCCTTCAGCTAAGATGGAGAGAGGATAAAAGTGAGATCACATTTGGAGTGTTTCCATCTGACACTCATGGTTTTAGGGGCATCTGCAGGCACATTCTTTGCACACCGGCTCAAACGTGGGTCATTTCTTGTAAATGTTTGAACAACAAGGTCACATGGCAAAGGCCCCTGTGCTCAGATACGTGGCAGAGGGAACAGGGAGCAAAGGGCACTATGGCAGACATTATCAAACCGGAGGCACCGCCCACAAGTTAAAGACAAAAGCAATTGATACAAAGGGCCGGATTCTTTAAATGCTTTTTGGTTTAAAAAGACTGGGAGAGAACAGCAAAGTGTAATAAAAAAAAAATACACAAAGAAATAAAATTGGGATGAGCCACAGTGCAAGAAGGCAAATGAGGCAGAGAACAAGATAAAAATACAGGGACAAGAAAGAAGGAGAGGAGAACAGGGGGACAGAAGAACAAGAAGGAGAAAAAGTAGAACAAGAAAAATACAGGGACAGGAGAATAGGGGGAGGGAGAACAGGAAGAAGGGAAAGGAGAACCAGAGAAAGAAGGTACATAAGCCAAAATGGCCTATCGCCAGTCAGAGGAAGTGTGTTACACACCAAGACAAGCACCTCCTGGTAGCCGAATCGGCCCGAGGCTTTACCTTGGGGACAATTCCAGCCTCAACCTTGATGTACTGGCTCAGCCTGGCCGTCTTCTTGGCAATGCTGTGTCCAGTGAGCCGATTCATCTTGTCTATTATTGTCAACGTCTCAGTTTTCTTATATTTGTCCGCTGTGAAGGAAAATGCGGGCGTTTAATCCAGCCACCGGCTCACGGCGTCAGCCTTGCATGATGTCTGCAAACATCTCCGTGAACCACGACTCCCTCACCTACTTCCCGGAAGCGCTTGTACTCGTTTATGTTGCAGTTCATCTCCACGGCAACGTGGAAGGCCTGCTCCAAAGCAGGGTAGGCCGGGTGCGTGGAGTCCGTGTGCTTCTGGATGGTCTGCAGGAGCAGGGGGTAGCGGGCAATCCTCTGAACCGGCATGACCAAGAAGAAGGTCAAGGAGGCAGCGTTGACCTCTGGCCTGTAGGGGGCCACAGTGAGCTTCAAGCACAACTTCAGAAAAGGATCCCTGTACATAATTCCTAGGCATTCGCAGGGGACCAACTGTGCCAGTGGCAGCTTCCATTAAAACTGCTTTTATATACTCCTTTGGGACGACTGGTACTGCTAACTGTCTTGGGGGGTTGGTCTTAATTGCCCCCCATCTGTTTCCCTGCTTTCACTGGAGTGTGTGTTTCTCCCACAGCTTTGATGTGCAAATCTCCTAAATGCTGTTCCCTTTCACTGTCACAGTTTCTTTTTGGTTCGGCCATAATAATCTTATTCTGCACTCCCCCTTGTTGCCAATATTCCCTGAGCTACGTGGTTCTGTCCACTGTGCACATGGACAGCCATCTGCTTTTGACCGCCCAGGTCACATGACGGTGACTTAACCAAACTTACGCTGAGGACTTGATCACCATCACAATCTCAGGCCACAAGGCCTCTTTCTGCTTGTAGCTGTTCTCCAGAGACGTGATGATGTTGTAGTTGGCAAGATACTCTTTGTATGCTTTCTCCATGTCGGACCTCAAGCTCAAAAAAGCCTCACCTAAAAGACATGGAAACACCTCAGACTTATTTAACTAATGTTCCGGCTGCCATACCACGCTGGCTCTTCATAAACACAGTCAGGGAAGGCGCTGCTTTGACCGCATTGGACTGTCAGCACGCTCATATCTGCCCCTCCACTGTTAGCCATTCCATCTGCATTACCATTTCACCCCTTTGCTCTACAATTTCCACACTATTTCGTTGAGCAATAACTCAGTATGATGATGGAAAGCTGGCTGACAGACCCTGGTCCTCTTATATGGAGACAGCAGAAAGGATCCATTCTATAGTCCTCGTTTTCTTTCTTTAAAAAAAAAAAAAGGCTTGCGATACACATGCTGGACAGGAGACAGAAACACAGAGGTGTGTGAGACCAGGAAGCTCTACTACTCACACA